>ML784965.1:210528-275722 GCA_009831015.1 Picea engelmannii
GTTTGGGCCTGATATTAAATCTTCAATTCCACACAAGTTAAGCTCCCAGAGTTTCAATAGTACCGATGTTGGCCGCTTTTCCTTTGTGTTAATGCCAAGAACAACAACTACACTGTCACTAGTTGTTTGATAAAATAACATAGCATCTTCTTGCCTTGATGCAGCTTCAAACTCCTCATTTTCAGCACCCTAGAGAAAGTGAGCATACAAAATCAGGCTCCATACAGATATCAACCATGCCTAGAAACCTTATCAAACATCGACCCAGATAAACTAAAACAAAATTAGAATCATTCATTTTCATTTGTCCTTAATGTATCCACTTAAGTACTTAAAAAGAGGCCTAAAATATTGGTTAATGGATCTGGTCACGTTGGGGACTTCATATTCAAAAAGAATCGTTGTGTTTGAAACATGATAAAGAGAATGACAGTCTGAAATTTAATGAGTACTACCAAAACAATATTTTTCCAAAAGAACAAAACTATGAGACCTAGTACTTTTAGCAGATAAAGCTACAGCCCCACATCTAGAAATGAAATTCATGTTATATTTAGACCAAATAGAGCAATGCCTGAATTTATTTGATCTTATGCAAAATACTTCATAGATAGAGCTACCAATTAGGAATATACAAATAGCAGCAGTGAGTGACATAAGACCAGAACGTGTACCTTGACAATTTTCCTGAAGCAAATTAGAATCCCTAGGACTAGAATGATTGTCCCATGGCCCTGACTGGGAACAACTGCAAGTAGCCTTCATCATTGGATGGGTATTAGATTCAACCAATATGCCACTTTGGCAAGTATTCTCCATAGGAACGCTGAAGAAACCTTGAAATGAAAAATTGAATTGTTGAAAAAACTAAACAACCCGCAGGCACCTTAAATCATAACCTTGGTTGTATCAATCATCCCTTTGGCTTATCTCGGCTCAGTACTCCTTCTTTCATAGTACTGATATTTCAGTGTTCCTTCTCTCACAGTACTGAGACCAATGATAGATCCATTATTAAATCCCCATGGCACTGAAGTTCCTTACTGTAAAATAATAATGAAAGTAGTTGGGGCTTTCCCTATCGTTTTTCCAACATTCTCTCGTGATCTGTGATTTTATTGCACGCATGTCCACGAGCAGTTTCAAAGTCGGATGTTCATCGAAAACCCACTATTTTCTGCCATGGAAACCTACTTTCAAATACAATACTCCTGAGATTTTTCCTAGGGATACGAATCTCCATATAGCTCCGAGATGACCTGCAAAAAAAAATGAGAGTAATTTACACATAAATATTAAAACCCATCTTTATTTTATTCAAACTGTTGAGCCAAACACTTACACCAATACACAACACAGGTTGACACCACATACTAATTCAAGCCACAACATCAGTTTAAATCTCGACGCACAAGTGTTAAGCACCAAGCTAAGACACGCACAAGTGTTTAGCACGCAGTCAACACATAAACCAACATGAAGCCATGACTGAGGAGCCACGCGCTTCATACACTGAAAACAAAAAAAATTAGTAATAAAAAAAAAAAACAATCCCAGTGTAAGCACCATGGCCGATTCCTTTCCACAACCACAAGTAAATTTAATCAATAAATAAAACCAATACAATTCAATCCACAAATAAACATACAAGACCACTGCAAGTGCCAAGCCATGCAAAACTCAGTCAATAAACCAGTTAAATGCACGGACGAGACTAGGAGGGAAAGGAGGTGGCCACGATGGCTTTCCATGGTTTCACAAGCGCAAAGCCACGGACGAGGAGCACGCTGCACACACAGGAAACAGTTTTTGTTTGTAATAAAATAGAAAAAAAAAAAAAAACAATAGCCAATGCACCAGTGCCCAACAACAACAACACAAGTCATTTCCAAAGAAAAAAACAACACAACACAGAGCACCAAAGTCAATTCCAAGCGCGAAATCCATCAATGAAGGAGCCCACAAGGGGCATTTTTCCCCTGCACTATACGTCAAGCCGAGTGAGTTGAGAGCTTAGCCAAGCCAAGACCAAATGCCCAAGCATTGAGTTGAGAAGGAAAACTGTGTTCTGGAATTAGAAAACACAGGAATGAATACGGGGTTAGGGTTTGTTTAGGGATTTTATAGCCTTCTATTTTTACTATTATTTTATTTTAGGTTTGGACAGTCGGGAAAAGAGGGAGGGCCACGTGGGCCTCATGAGAGGTCCCACAATGCCCCAGGGTTATTCGAGTTTTTTTTTATTATTTGTTTTTATCTTTTTATTAAAATTAATTAAGATATGTTATACAATTTTTTTTTTATTAAAAATTTTCAAAAAAATGTAATTATAAAACATAAATTAATATTATTTTAAAACAACTTATTATTATTATTATATTTATTTTTACATTTGTTTTCTTTTTAAAATATTTACTTATTTGAATTCATTAAAATAATATAAACTTAATTGAGTTAATTAGACTTAATTAATGTATAAGTAGAAAAATTTATAAAACATTATTTGACTCCTCGAGAGTCGAACTCATGACCTCCAAGTAGCCCAAAGGCCCCACACATTCATGCCAACCACTACACCACTCTATGGGTATTTAATTTAATAAGAAATTTAATAATGTATAAGGGTGATTAATTTAATAAGAAATTTCAAAGTATTGTGTCGGAGGCCCAATCTCCAAGTCCATGAGCTAAGAACCAAATCCCAGCGCACAAGCACCAAGATTCAATGCATAACATCAGGCTCACTACATCATACGACCACCCTCCACCCAATCCTTAATAAACAACCAAACACCAATGTGCCAAGGAAAGCCCACGAGCCAAGCATCAAAGGATGGCCTTGGACTCATTTCTTCGACATTAGGTTGGAAACCACCTTATTTAGTTGTAAACACAAAGAATAAGGACTTAGAACAAGATAAGCGGAGGAGGCTTCATGCGTGCTAGGAGGGTAAGTTAGAGGAATTAGCGAGTGGGGTACAGTGCCAGCGTAACTACCAGGCAAAGGAGTAAATAGTTTTCTTAGGCGAATAAATCAAGCTTAGATGCTTTATCCCTAACCTAGCCAATCCCCTAAAGAGAGTAATGTCTGTTTATAGACAAGTAAAGAAAAAATTATGCCTAACCCTATTTCTAGTTTAAGTAGCACCAATTTGAAACGTCCTTGAACTCACCTTGACAACTTTGGTTGATGCATGTTAAATCATACAGGATGGTTAGGAATCAAGGGAATCGAGGCAAGGGAGCATCGTCCTAGGCACTTCCAACACCACTAGTGCCACCACCACCATCGCCATAACTAGCTCTCATACTTCGCTCGTTGGAGGCCATAAATGAGACTTTAAAAGGGCGACAACTGACAGGAATCGAAGTGGAACCCCCACCATATGGAACGGGTAATCCAGAAGCATCAAGGGATTTGGGGGGAGGACCTTTGCATGAAGACATCACTCGAGAATTGCAGAAGATCAAACTTCTGGAGTTTGTCGGGGGGCACGCCAGTGAACGTGCGGAAGCATGGTTGGAAGGCATGACAAGGTGTTTTGCCTTAAGGGACTATGTGTCCAAATCAAAGGCGAAGATAGCAATTTTTTAGTTAAGAGACAATGTCTTGAACTGGTGGGGAAACCTGGAAAGACAACTACATCTTACCCCAGACACAGTATCTTGGGAACTTTTCGAGGAGAGGTTCTGAAGGAAATATCTTCCAACTTATTATGAGGAACAACAGGTAGGGGAATTTCATGTTTTAGTACAGGGAAACAAAACTGTAGAAGAATATGAGATCAGATTTATGGAATTGGTCAAATATGTTTCGTATATGGATAATGACCAACGACAGGTAGAGCGCTTCATCTATGGATTGAACCCTAATATAAGAGCTATGGTGTGGATGTGGAAATCGTCTTCAATAGCGGAAGCTGTGGAAAATGCATGTTATGTGAAGGAACACATGAACTTAACCAGGGGTACAATACTGACCTTTCTGCATCGTCCTGGATTCATAGGGAAGACCCTTAGGAAATTTCCCAGGGGAGGGGGTTCAAGGCCACCTCAATATGGTAACAGAGCCTCACCAATGACAGTAACCACAAGGATTTCAATGGTAGCAAGTGCAGCATCTCGTTCATCACCAATGATGTAGATAGGTCCATGACCATATCAGGGAACAACTAGTAGGGGCAGGGGTTCCAGGGGAAGGAACTCATTTCAAGGACAGTCACACAATAGTGCACAGGTTCAATCTCGTGTTACTTGTTGGGGGTGCGAATGACCCCATTACCAACATGACTGCCTAGAGTTACAATTAGGATTCGTGCATAGAGAAGGAAAGGCCCTAATGGGAAGAGAAAGTAGCAGCCACCATATTTATGCAACGTTTAATAATCGCCAGGTCGAACATCAATCCACGGTGGTGGAGTCATTAGGTACGCTAAATCATAGCAATGTTAAGATTTTATTTGAGTCCGGTGCTACAGATAGTTTCATTTCACCATCTGCATTAGAAAAGAGTGGGTTGGCAGCCTATGAGCACGATGACTTTAAACAAGTCGAGATGGCTTCGGGGGTAAAAAAAGTGGTAGGACCTAGTGTTGATAATTGTATAAAAAACCTGGGAGTGTGTACTACCAAGTTGAAGGTATACGCCACTACTCTCGGGGCGTACGACCTAATCATTGGAATGGATTGGTTAGAAGCTCATCAATATTTGGTAGATTATTTCGCAAAAAGGGTGCTTTGTGTAGACGACGAAGGAAGGCCAGTAGAGATCCAGGGTGTATGCAGAAAAGTGTCATTATGCTTTATCTCAACTATGAATGTTAAACGATGCTTGAGGCAAGGGTATCGACTGTATGTAGTGGAAGCAGTGAATGAAAGGAAGGAAACCTCATTGGATCAGTACCCGGTATTGTCATAATTTAAGGATGTTTTTCCGAACGAGTTACCAAGGTTACCTCCTGAGAGGGAGCTTGATTTTACTATTGAGCTAAAACCTAGTGCAAAACCAATTTCCAAGACCCCGTATCGGATGACAGCACCAGAACTTTGTGAGTTGCAAATGAAGTTGAAGGATTTGTTAGACTTAGGGATAATAAGGCCCAGTGTCTCACCTTGGGGTGCACCAGTAATTTTTGTAAAGAAGAAGGATGGATCCTTATGACTGTGTATAGACTATAGGGACTTGAATCATGCTACGGTGAAAAATAGGTACCCAATGCCATGAATAGATGACCTCTTCGATCAAATGAAAGGAGCAGTGGTATTGTCAAAGATTGATTTGTGATCAGGGTATCATCAGTTAAGGATTAAGGAAGGCGATATCCCAAAAACCGCCTTTCGAACTTTGTTTGGACATTATGAGTTTTTCATAGTACCTTTTGGATTGACCAATGTGCTAGCAGTATTCATGAGCCTCATGAATGACGTATTCTGAAAATACTTAGACCATTTTGTACAAGTCTTCCTAGATGACATCCTCATCTATTCCAAGAACGAAAGAGAACATGAGGAACACTTACGAGTAGTGTTGTCCTGCCTTAGAGAGAACAAATTGTATGGGAAGTTGTCAAAATGTTCCTTTTTCCAGAAAGAGATCCATTATTTAGGTCATATCATTTCCGGTGAAGGAATATCTGTGGACCCAGAAAAGGTAAAGGTCATTATGGAGTGGCCAGTGCTGAAAAATGCCCATGAGGTGAGAAGCTTCATGGGGCTAGCAGGTTATTATTGAAGATTTGTGGAAGGATTCTCAAAAATAGCGAAACCCATCATCACTTTGCAGTGCAAGGGGGTCAGGTATGAATGGATGGAAGAATGTGATAGTGCATTCATCGAGCTTAAGAGGTTACTAACTAGTGCACCAATTCTATGAGTACCGGATATGGAGAAGGACTTCATAGTCTGCACGGATGACTCGAAGCAAGGGTTGGGGGCCGTGCTAATGTAGGATGGAGGAGTGATAGCTTATGCATCAAGGAAGTTAAAGAAACATGAAGAGCTATATGTGACTCATGATTTAGAGTTGGCAGTTGTAATTCTAGCTCTGAAACTTTGGAGGCACTATCTTGTCGGGTGAAACTTTGAGCTCAAAACAGACCATCATAGTTTAAAACATCTCTTCACTCAAAGGGATCTGAATGCCTTTGGAGTGAGTTTATGAGTGAGTACGATTTTGGTATTTCGTACATCAAGGGGAAGGAAAATGTGGTCGCATATGCCTTGAGTAGGAGACCACGTGTCTTCTCCTTGGTACCCTTAAAGGTCAATCTGAGGGAACATGTTGACGCAACTCCAAGGAGACAGTTGGTATTTAGAAGTTACTTCAAACCTCCAGAGAAGGAAGCAGTTAGATCCAAAGTATGAAGGATATATCCTGGAAGCAGATGGACTGTTGAGATATTGAGGAAGGATGTACATCCCTGAAGATGGGGATATTTGAAGCATCATACTGAAGGAATCCCATCGAGAACTTTATTGTGCACATTTGTGTGTGAAGAAGATGTACGCAGACATGAGGAAGCTCTTCTTCTGAGTAGGCATGAAGTGCGATATAGTCAATTTCTTCACCAAATGCCTAGAGTGTCAACAAGTGAAAACCGATCACCATCACCTAGAAGGCCTCCTACAACCACATGATGTTCCTATGTCCAAGTGGGAAGTCATTTCTATGGATTTTGTTTTGGGTTTGCCGCTCACATCTCATAGACACAATGCAATTCTTGTGATAGTGGATAAGTTAACCAAGAGTGCTAATTTTATCCCGGTTAGAGACACTTACGATGTCACTGACGTGGCATGTGTGTTTTTAAGTGAGGTTATCCGTTTGCATGGGATACCTAAGAAGATCATTTCAGATAGGGACTCCAGATTCACTTCTAGGTTTTGGACAAGTTTGCAGTCAGCGTTGGGGACTCAGTTGAACTTAATCACAGCTTATCATCCTGAAACAGATGGGAAAACCGAGAGAGTAAATCAAGTCATGGAAGACATGCTCAGGATGTATGTCATGGATAATCAAATCCAACGGGAGAAGTACCTACCTTTGGTAGAGTTTGCCTACAATAACAGTTTTCATAGCTCCATCGGAATGCCACCCTATGAAGCTCTGTATGGAAGGCCATGCAGAACGTCGTCGATTTGGGATAGACTAGAAGACCGAGTAACAGTTGGGCCAGAATTGATTCAAGAGATGGAGGAACAGGTGATTCAGATTAGGCAAAGACTAAAGGAAGTACAGGATAGGTAAAAAAATTATGCGGACACACACAGGACTAACCAAAGTTATGAAGTGGGAGGCCAGGTTTTCATTTGTATCAGGACTAATAAGAGTACCATACATTTCGGGAAGGGGACAAAGTTGTCACCTTAATTTATAGGACCATTCAGAATCCAAGAGAAAATTGGACATGTTGCCTATCGTCTCGTACTGCCACCCCACTTGCATAAAACTCATAATGTATTTCATGTATTTGTTTTACGTCATTATGTTGCTGATGAATCACATAAATTAAATTGGAAGGAATTGCAAGTATCAGATGTGGGAACTCTCACGGTAGAACCATTACACATATTGGACCGTAGAGTTTGACAACTCAGGAACCCTCTGGTAGACCAAGTTAAGGTCCAATGGGACAAGTATAGTCCAGGATCTACTACTTGGGAAGACGCCAAGACACTATGATGAGACTATCCCTAAATTTTTTGACCACCTCGAGAATATGTTTCTTGAAGGTTGGGTGTATGTAACACCACCTTTTGACTTAGACAGCCAGGATTACCTGAGGCCTATACTTTTATTTTCTACTCACAGTGAAACTATTAAATGATACACTTAAACTTTTAAGATGTATGAACCTTTATGAATGTTTAAATGTTATTGATGATGATGGATATAGTGCGATATACTATGTGAATGTAAATTTTATGAATGTTTAAATGTTATTGATGACGATGTATATGATGTGACATATTATGAGAATGAAAATTTTATGAATGATTAATGCTATTAGAATGATGTTGGATATGATGCAATCAATTTGGTAAATGATAATTTTATGAATGGGTGTCGAAATTGAATTATGGATATTATGAGATTTATTTCTAACTTGAAAACCTTGATGTTAAGTTGTTGGTACAAGGATACTGAATTGAAATGATGATTGTATGCAATTAAATGATGATAATACATAGAAATGTATGAGTTTGTGTTACAGACTAATCTGCAGGTTATGGGCTATGAAATAACCAGGGGACAATGATGATGAAAGTGGATGTCATGACCACTAGCCAAGAAACATTATGGTATGAATATTTGTATATGAGATTATATTGGTTTGGATACATTGCTATGATATATGAAACAATACATGATTTCAGGTGATGAGACTACCCAAAACCGAATAAACGATGACAAAACTCCCAGCAACACAGTGCTACTGTATATTCCATTGTAAGGTGTGGACCCTAGTTATGATTAGGAGGGGTGGAGGCATTTCCCACCATGTATCCTCCGAAACCTGAAGTCATGGGAGGACGGTGTTAGCTCACGCTCCCCAAGATGTGTGATGATGATTGTCCGTTGCCTGTTGGGGAAGCTTGGTCAAGATAGTGACACTTCTGCTTACGGGTTCTATTTGGAGTTAGGTCAATATAGTTGATGCTCCAAGATAGTCTAGCAGAGGAAGGATAGGAATGGAGATGGAAGTAAGTTAGGGAGTAAGGATGAGTAGAAATAGTTGAGAAAGTATGGAGATTTGTCTGATGGTGAAATTTGATGTTTTCCCTTCTAAAAAGAAAATGTGTATATATGAATATTCATAATTACGTAACTAAACCACAGTTGCCTAAATAAAATTGTTGAATCGGATAATTGTAATTAAGGATTTCTCAAACATTTGAATGATTTATTGTCTTTTATAAAAGACTAGTCTCGTTGATTGGATTGGATGCATACATAAATTACTAAAGGGTGATAGTTATTGATTGTTAGTACATGCACGAGACTTGTATGTACTAGCTACACATGCATTTCTTGTACATGTACACTAATATGTATGAGTTTTCATGACTACTTACTAATAGTGTCGGTTAATTGTTATGAATGTGTGAACCGTGTCTCTTTTCCTTTGTACCATGAGATACCTTAACTTCGGGACGAAGTTTCCTGAAGGGTGGGTGTATGTAACAACCCTGGTTAAATAGATGCATAGGGATTATTAATTATAATTAAATTGATAATCTGACTGTCCTAATATGTTTAGTTAAACAATAATTATTTCTTAATAATATTAATTAATTAATTAATTAATTAATTACTTGTTCATATTTGTCAACGATTAATTAATTAATTAATTGACTCATTGATTATTTGAGTAATGAATTAAAGGGGTTAATAATTTTAATTTATTTTATTAAATACTTTACATATGCAAGGGGGGAATGAAGCATTAAATTAAGGACAAGGTAATAAAGAAGGAGATAAGGAAATTAAAGAAGGGGGGATAAGGTAATAAATGAGGAGATAAGGAAATTAATGAGGGGGAGGAGAGTCGGTGAAGGGGGAATATGACGGAAGAGTCCTAGGGGAAATGGGCGGATTATTTTTTGGGGAGGAAGCATTTTTGAGGGGGCATTTGGAGGGAAGGAGGATTTTCTATGGCATATTTTTCTGTGGGATATTGGTTAGCTTGAGAAGTTTGGTTTTTGGGTGAATCATTGCAGGGGGCACCGGGTTGTTGGGGGTTTTGGGCACGGGGACCAGGATTCCTTTCAGTTTCCTGGAGCTAGAGAGCCGGATAGGCTCCTCCTAGCTGGCTGGGAGGTTAGTCGGTTTGGGCAGAGTTGGGTCAGTGCATCAGCCTGGGCAAGGAAGCAGGAAAAGGACAACCAGAGCAGCAGGAATTAGCATCAGAATGAGGTATTTTAATTATGAATTTGCTGAGTTATTTTCATGCTATGGAAAAATTTTAATTTCTGCTGAATATTTATGCTTATATGATGGTGAATGAATTATTTATGTATGAGAAAGGAATTATATGTTTAAATGTACAAAATTTGGAGTTAATTAAGTATGGTCCCTACAACAAGTGTGTGTTCTTAAGAACATGCGTGCATGTTCCTCTGTCATACCATTTTTCAATAGGACAGAGGCACGATTTGTGCCCATTTCCACACATCACGCTCATGTTTTTACTTTGACTGAGAAAAAATAGAGAAGGATCAAAGTCAATATCTTTCCACCGTGTTCCAGTCAACCTAGGTATGTTCAAGATTTCTCTTCTTTCCATCCTAATTTAGTAATTTTTAGTTTTATTCAATTAATTTAATATATTCTAAAAGAAGGTAAATTATAAAAAATTGTAATCTTATAGAGAAATGTCACCTGGAAAATTTAGAGAGAGTCGCCTCTTATATTGTGTAACATTTCCCCTTTAAAAATAACTATAGATAATTTACAAGAAATGTGATTATTTTATGTTTTTTTTTTTATTTCTTAAAATATATATTGATGTTTTTTATAATTTTATATTTTAATTAAAAAAACCGACCTAATTTACATTCAATGCCTTATTAAATTGCATCATATATTATAAAATGGAACCCGAAGACAATGTAAACCACCCACAAGAATACCAAGTCTAGAAAAACCCCAACCCACCACAACCACCCAACAAAGACACTCAAATTGATGAGGGGTTGGCCACATTGAGAAAATTGGTAAATGAATTAAGGTGCATGAGAGAACCCATCAGAGAGTCCTTGGACACTTCATTGGACATCATTGTGCATTCCATTTCAAGTGCCCAAGAGAAAATAAACTTTTGTTTCTCAATACAGGGCTAGAGTGTACGAGTTTTACCAAACTGGACTGGATACAAACCAAGTTAGACACTTGGGTATCTCAAAATAACAACTGATGTCTCTTTTTATTGATCCCCAAGCTAGACAAGAACCACTAGTCAACAAGAAAATCATCTTCATTGACCAGTGCATCCACCCACAAATTAGTTGAAATCGGATGGATAGGTGGTACATGGTATTTGATAAACCTCCATGCAATAATAGGGAGGTTCCTTTATATTTTTTTATAAACTTATGGGCATAATTTATTATGGGTCACCATGTCAACTAATTCGACATTGGTGAATTCCAGGGGGTGGGTCAAGGGTTCTCATAGGACTGAGAAAAAACTAGGAGTGATCCCATGCTAGGTCCTCACCCCCCTAGCAAAGGTATGACCTCCCTTCCCAGCATCCTCCTGTTGAAGAGAGATTGCATTACATACAAGTAGCGATATCATCATTGAATTAGAGCCTAGTGAAAAATGGTAGATTTTTTTCACTATCTCGACAGGAGGTGCCTGCTGGTGAAATTGATAGAGGGGTCAGAGCTTCACTCTGTACAATAGAGAACAATGTGGAGAGGGAACATGGACATAGAAGATGTCCATGTGAACCTCACATATTCTTGAGTTGTGGGTAGACGTGTGTTGGCAGAAATAATATAAATGTTATTTTTATTATATCAATTAAATGATCTACATAGCTGCCTACACAGGGTCATGAAATTTTATTACTCTTCATGAGCAGTTTCTGAAATGACAGTTGTAAATCGTTGCTTTTACCTATTGTCTATTCATGCTTCGTTTTCATGACTGAAAGCATGAAAACTTGCGACTGCAATTACCATTTTGTTTTAAAATTTCATTGAAGGAAAATTGTTTATATAATTTATTATGGAGTTTTGATTCCTTTCCATGAAGATATTACTCTCTTTGTTTTTTATCCTTTCAATTCTAAGCATGCCTAAGAGATTGATTGTTTTATGAACAAAATACCCTGACCATTTGATTTTTGTATTGTTTTGGTATGATTCTTGGCTACGTTTCTTTTACAAAACCTTTGATTTTTCGATTTTTGACTTAACCAAACTTCGCAATCAAACACTTGATGCGTGCACTCATTTTCGTTTAATTTTTTGGTCCTATATCGTACTCAATGCCAAGGTGGCATACAATTTGTAGACTAACATTACTTCTTAGGATGGCCTCGGGTTTCACAAACCTCTTCGCATGCATTTTAATTAAACACCCTTCCCATTGTATGAGTCTTTACAATGTTTATTGTTGGGTTCGGGGTTATGGCTCTGTTTTGTTTTCATAAACCCTACCTGTATGTTGTTTGATTAACCTCCCATCTAATATGGCTCCTGTCATGAGAATTGAACCAAACGGTATCCAAACCCTGCTCTCATACGACGATGCTAGAGAAGATTTGGAAAGAAATGGCTGGCTCGTTTTCATCAGGAAGTTTCAGGGTTTCAATTTACAGGTTGCCCAAGAATTCACCTTATCCTTTGATGGTTGTAGAGATAAAGTTGGTGATGTGCAACTGGAGGTTACCGAGGAGTTCCTGAGCCAAGCCACAGGGTTACCAGTGAGCGATGAAAAATGGTTTAAAAACACAAAAGTGGAGGAAGTCCCTTGGACCCTGCTATTTACATCTAGGAAAATAACAAGTTGTGATAGAGGTATGCCAATTTCATTCCTAAAATCTCAGTGGCATGATTTACTCTCTGTGGTAAATCAATTCGTTACATGTGAGGGACAGTTCAGGGTTGTATTTTTGTACCATTTACGCCTACTTATGAGTTTTATGGGTTTCCCTTTGAATATGCCATATTACTTACTCAGGAGCCTTAATAAAATGGGGAAAAGATATAAGAAACATAGGTCAGACTCTATCCTTTTTCATCATGGCCTAGTTAAAATCTTTCTCATACATCATTTACAGTCACAAAATGATTGTTGGGATTCATTTATAACACGAAATGGTTATGGTAACCTTGAATTGGGAGAAGTAGATAAACTCATTGTTGAGGAAACCCTTGTCCACCCGACGACATCTCTTTCACCTCCGTAGACTTGTGTCTCTTCCCCTAACAATGAACCCTTGATAGATCCTAAGGTCATTCAACAGGCCACTCAACAGATTACACATCCAAGCGACTGTGTTAAAATTTTAAAGAAACCTACAGGATAAAGGTTTAAGAGTAATATTGATATCAATTTTAAAAACAAAAGAGTTGGCAGGTTAATTTCTTCGACTCTTCGTAATAAGACAAATTCTCATGCAAATGTGATCAACATGATCGAGGTTAACGAAAGATTAGACTCTGAGATTGAAAAATTCCTTGCAGAGGAAGACCCTTTGTCATTCGGACTATACCCTGACCGACCCTATAACTTTGTCGATAACTTGCCTTCCTGTTTGAGAGACAATCCAGAGTTTCGTGGTGTCAAGCTTTGCAATAAATCTACTATCCGTATGGAGGTCTTTCTGATCCACATTCTTGTTTGTTCTAATGCAAATGCCACACAGTCACAGTGCGAGGTCTGTCTATCATGGATTGAAAAATATTATACGGGTATCCCATTTCTACAGTCACGGGTTAAGGTTATAGAAGAGAAGGTCAATGTTTTAACAAACGAAAACCACGGGCTTGAATCCATCATCCAAGGGAAAGAAAAACGTATTAAGACCACAGGTCATGTGATATTTAAAAACGTCGAGGCTGCTACAGCCATTGTAAAATCCAAGGTTTCATGATACGATTTGATTGCATAGTTACAGGTATGATCTCTTAGATTAATAACATATTTGTTTTCATGCTTAAGTTAGATTATTTGGTTTGTTGGATAAGCTATATTTCATTATTAAATTAGTTTTTTTTATTCATTAAATAAAACGAGATTTCATTTACTATTATAACTAGCTATAGAATCGCAAGATTATGTAGCCAATTATGATAATTCAAATTGTTTGAATTAATGATAGAAAACATATATGAGATCTTCCTATTTTCCTTTTCTTTCAGGATATTCAGAGGTCCATGTTTTCAAAAGTGATCTGAGGCACTCTTAAGATATTCCAGTCATATTTATGATGTATTTTGAATGAACAGAAATGAACTATTGTTAGTTTTTTAGTGGATTTAGTAAAATCAGGGTGATTGCATCCCCCTTTATTTTTGAAACAAATTTTATCTCAGGAACAGAAATAGTTATCTTTCCTGAGGCCTTTATAAACCCTTCATTTTGTAAAAATTTCATCATCTTGGCTTGGGGCTAGAGTATGGATATTTTCACACCGACTTGAATGGGACAGAATACATATTACAGCTTTAGATTTTGTGTATGATGTTTTAGTTTAAGTTCTACTTATCTCAATGTGATAATAGATGGTGAGAGCTTTTTGTCTTCATGATTTTTTGTGTGTTGAGATAATTCATTTTCATATGTTGTCTGTATATCATGTTTCAGATATAATATAGGGTGATCATTAATTCAATACAAATTTTAAGATTTATCTCTGATTTCCTGTTGAATGTTTAAATACAAGTTCTTACAAGATGAATATATCATTGTAGTTACTTGTAAATCATAAGATCACTGTAACTATGTCTGTTATATGTTATGTTATCAAAACTCAATCTCCAACATATTGTTTTGCATTTGTTCGAAGCAACCTTAAGATTCATTGCAGGTTTACTTCTCAGATAAGGTGGCTGGATATCCTCTATAATACATACGTTCGATGCATTAATAGGTTAGTCTTTTGTTTTATTTCATTTGCTTGCTTAATATAGAAGTTTTACATATAATATAATTTCCATTATCTATATCTTTCTGTTTGATCAAGTAGTTTAACATTCGATTTTACGAATGCATGCAAACAAGAAAATAAACCAAAAACAGATAGTATCTTCACTTTTCTTTTCTACTGTCATTAAAAGAACCATTTTACATTCGATTTTTATGAGTTCAGATTAAAAATCATGATTTGTACAGATTGTATATATGATAAAATAGAACTATTATATAAATATTTAGATAAGATGTATATGTATATATTTAGATGTATGTATATATTTTAGTGATTATTATTTAGTAAGTTATTGTATTTCCTTTAGTTATTTTTCGCTTTCTTTAGAACTTAGATCGGCCAACGGAGCCGCTAAACCTGTCGGAGTGAATTAATCCAAATGTCTTGGGTTAATTAGACAATCCCGGACCATATTCACTCTTCCAGTTGACGTGTGGTCAATTTCACTTGTCAACAAATGGCGCTAGAAGGAGAGCCTGAATACTATTAATGGCACGAGGAGGTCGCAAGACTCCTCCCCCACCTACCTGGTCACCTATAGTAACAAGAAGTCATTATGACGACAACATTGTCCCTCAAACAACAACCACATCAAACGATGATCCACAGATCACCATTGAACCAGTAACTCCAAACCCCCCATGGGCCGACGTACAAGAAATTGTTCGTCAATCCCTCATAAGGACGCAAAGTGACTTGGCCCATATCAGACAACCAGGTCGGTCTTTCAACCAACCATTAGACTTCTCTAATATCAAGGAGCAACTGGAAGGTACCGATCTTACCCTAAACCCTATGGATCCAGATCACATCCTCACTCCTGCAGAAGGAGAATTTGGTGTTCCACCATCACCACCCCCTTCATCACCTTCTTTTTCTAGAGAAGAATCATCCGATGAAGGCAGTTCCTCATCTCAAACTTCGACACCTCCCACACCTATGGCCAATCCGAACAATCCTGCCAGACCTTGGCTCGATCAAGATGAAGTGGCCATACCTGGGCCCCAACATCCTTTGCCTAAACATCTGGAGAAATGGCTCCCTAAATATGACCCAAACTCCAAGCAGATTGCTGAGGATCATATCAAAAAATTCATTTTAGCCATTAGGCTCCGTAGTGTTGAACACGAAGACATAGTATGTAGGATTTTTCCATACACCTTTGAAGGCAATGCCTCTACCTGGTATTTTTCCCAACAACCCCACACCATCATGTCATGGGATAAATTCGAGTCCTATTTTCTTGAGAAATTAGGAGACGACAAATCTCCTAAAGTCATGGTCATGGAACTCTCTAGTTTAAATATGAACCCCAAAGAAAAGATAAAAGACTTTAATCAAAGGTTCCTAACATTAAAGAATTGAATCCCCACGAACTCGATGCCTACCGAAAAGCTTATCGTCGCATACTACACCAAAGACTTACACCAAAACATATCCATTTGGGTAAAAAGGTCCAAGAAATCCACATTGTTAGAAGATTTCGAAGAGGCAAGTCAAATCAAGAAAGATATTCTTGGCCTAAAAGACAATACCTGTAACGAGGCAGAGACTACTTCATCCTCCAAGAAGAAAATCGAAATTCTCCCTAGACCCCCCAAAAACAAAACTTAATCAGATAGTTCATATCTAGAAAGCTTACAGAAGGTCGTTCAAAAGTTGTCTAATAAGGTCATAGATTTGAGAAGATCAGCTGAAGAAGCTTCTTCAAGCAAAGGGCCTTACAAACCCCCTTTTAGAAATCCTTTTCCCATAAACCGACCCAACTCAAATTCTGAAGGCCTAAATTTAGAAATCTTATAGTTTGTTATTCAGACGATTCTAGAGTCACATGATAACTTGATTCCTCTCGATATTCCTGAAGACATAGCTGAAAAAGAGATAGTGGAAGAGGACGAATCCTCTCCCAATGTTTTCAGACATTTTTCGGATAGCATTTTTCAAGATAATTTCGAAACAGTGCATCCTTATGATACCAGGAGAAAGAAAACAAATAAGTCTTCTTCTGAAATCAGAACCAAAACACCTCAAAATGTCTCTGTCAAAACAATGCTAGAGTCTTCTAATAAAAGAGACCTTTCTATAAAAAGTGTAACAAATGTAGATAAACTAGTTTCAAGGGCTGCGACTAAAAAAGAACAAACTTCTATTGTTAATACTCACAGAAATGTCCCACCCCTTTTGTTGACTTTTGAAATTTTCAATAGGAATGTACATAACTGCATGGTAGATTCAGGTGCATCGTCAAACATAATGCCTTGGTCTGTCTATCAAAAAATTAATGCTGAAGTTCAACCATCTAGCCTGAAGATTATTCAGCTTGATCGAACTAGTGTTAAAGTAATAGGTGAATTAAAAAATGTGCTTATCATATTATCATCTAATCCTAAAGTCCATCAAGTTATTGATATTATTGTCATAGATATCCCATAAGTATATGGTTTTTTTTAAAGTAGAGATTGGTCCGAACTATTACATGGCTATTTTGCAATGGATTGGTCCCACTTGTGGCTGCCCAAGAATGGAAAGCCAAACAAAATCAAGGTAAATCGTGAGCGTTATCTTAAGTTCACAGTAACTAATTTAAATGATCCCAATGAACCATTCATTGCTTCTGCCAATTCACCTGAAATACAAGGGATGGACACCTTTTTTGGCAATTTCATGGCTGAAACTTCTACCATTACCGACCCGGAACAACAGTCTGAAATTATGACATGCTCACAGTCAACAACCTTCTCTCTATGGTCACATGCACCTGACGAAAATCAAATCTGGTCTCTTTACTTCAATGGATCTAAATCTAAGGAAGGAGTTGGTGCAGGGTGCGTGCTCATTGATCTAGCAGGTAACAAAACTTTGATTGCTTTCCAGTTAGAATTCGAATGCATAAACAATATGGTTGAATACGAGGCACTCCTACAAGGTTTCAGGAAAGCACTAGACTTGAAGATTTAGAATTTGACTGTCTTTGGTGATTCAAAAATTGTGGTTAGACAGGTAAAAAATTCTATTCACTGTTTATCTCCACACCTGAAAAGATATCAAACTGAGGTATGGAATTTAATGAACAAGTTTTCTTCATTTATTATTAATTCTATTCCAAGATTGAATAACTCTGAGGCTAATTTGTTAGATAACGTCGCCTCAAAAAATTTTCCTGCAGAAGGCCTATCTCCGAATGCGTTTTCTGTCGAGTTGTTGTTCAGACCATCCATCCCAGACAACATTACAAATTGGAGAGTCTTTGATGATGATCAACAAATGATTAGTTTTTTGCACATGGAAGAAACTTTCCAGGGAGAAGTTATCAACGAAGGTAATCACAACGAAAAACTTCATGATTTTATGGTAATACCAGATCCAAGATCCCCGGAGTCTGCATCAGACATGGTAAACTCTATCCCAAAATATATGGTTAGATTAGAAAAAATTTATGATCTTCATGATAAATTCAGAAAATCAGTGAATTGTAAAACAAATAGTTCTTCCTTGACAGATGAAAAAGTAAATTTAGGAACTAAAGATAACCCATAGTGCATCAATTTGGGGTTGGCATGTTTTGAGAAAGAAAAGATAACATTTATTAAGTTGTTTAAGGAATTTAAATAGGTCTTTGCCTGGACATACGATGACCTAAATACCTTTGATCCTAACATCATACAACACATTATTCCCTTGAAACACCAGACCCAACATTTTCAACAAAAGTTAAGAAAGATGCACCCCAAACTTGAACCAACACTCAAGAAATAATTAAACAAACTCTTGAATGATAAAATAATCTTCCCAGTAAGACATACATAGTGGGTCTCTAATCTTGTCCCTGTAAGGAAAAAGAGTGTTGAAATCCGATTATGTGTCGATTTCTGAAAATTAAACCAAGCGTTTGATAAAGACAACTACCTTGTTCCTCCCATGGAACAGATCCTTCAACAAGTATCTGGTTCTGAAAGATTATCGCTCCTGGATGGTTTTTCAAGGTATAACCAAGTCCTTAAGTCTCCCCCAGACCAGCTCAAAACCACTTTTCGTACCCAATGGGGCACCTACGCTTAGAGGAAGATGCCCTTTGGGCTGATAAATGTCTGTGCCACCTTTCAGAGAGTGATGGTTATTGCTTTATGTGGTCTAATCAATCAATCTGTAGTAGTTTATCTAGATGATGTAACTGTCTTCTCAAAAAATAAAGAAGATCATCTAGCTCATCTAAGATCTGTTCTACAGCGATGTCGTAAGTACGAAATTTCTTTAAATCCTAAAAAATATATCTTTGCAGTAGAACAAGGTAAGCTCCTCGGATTCATTGTATCAAATGAAGGGATGATTATTGACCCTGAACGGACCCAAGTCATTTAAAAACTGCCCCCTCCCTCTTCCAAAAATTCCATGCAATCTTTCTTAGGTCAGATAAAATTTGTTAGGAGGTTCATCCCTAGCTTTTCAGAAATGGTCAGACCATTAAAAATTTTAATAAAAAAGGATGTACAGTACCATTGGGGACATTTAGAAAGTTAGGCTTTTGACTCAATAAAAAAGGCTATAGTAGACGCTCCTTCTCTAATGAGCCCTGATTTTTCGTGAGACTTCACCCTCTACATGTTTGTCTATGATCGGTCTTATGCTATTGTCCTAACCCAAAAGAATGTTGAAAATAATGAAGTCCCAATTGCCTTTATGAGCTCAGCCTTCAAGGGAGCAAACCTTAATTACCCAACAGTAGATCAACAGGATTATGTTGTTTTTAAAGTGGTAAAACACTTTCGATCTTATCTGCTGAAATCTAGGACAAAAATCATTGTCCCTTACCCTGCTGTCAGAAATTTGTTAGTGCAAAAAGAACTAGGTGAAAAAAGGGCAAACTGGGTCACCTCCTTATAAGAATATGACATAGAAATTACCCCAGCACAAATTGTTAGAGGCCAAGGCTTATGTAAATTGGTTGTTGATTCAACTATGGGACAACAAAATGAAACTGACATGTTAATTCAAGATCAATACAATCAAAATCAAATCTGTTGTGCACAAAACCTTACTAGTCCTTGGTACGATGACATCAAGTTTTATCTTATGCACGGATCAGCTCCCCGACACCTCGATCCAAAAAAGAGGAGAGCAATGAGATTAAAATCTTCTTCTTTTTAGCTGGTAAACGGTATTTTGTTTCACCAAAATTTCAATGGAATACTTATGCGTTGTCTTGAAAAAGATGAAGCAGAAAAAGTCTTATTGGAATTACATGCAGGGGAAGCTGGTGGGCATTTTGGTGGAGACACCACTACCCACAATATATTAAGAGAAATTTATTACTGGCCTACTCTTTTCAAATATGTCCATGCCTTATGCCAGAAGTGTGTAATCTATCAAAAGGCATCTGGACGAGTACAGAAACCAGCTTTCTCACTGCAACCAGTTTCGGTAGACTCCCCTTTTCAGCAGTGGGGCCTCGATATTATAGGCCCAATTAACCCAACATCCTCGCAGAAACATAAATACATCATAACAGCCACAAATTATTTCACCAGATGGTTCGAGGCTATGCCATTAAAAGCTATAAACACCAGCCAAGTAATATCCTTCCTGAATTCAAATATTATCACTCGTTTCGGTATTCCTGAATGCCTAGTATTTGACAATGCTTCCTATTTTTCATCTCTTGAAATGAGTGATTTCACTCTAGAAAAAGGAATAAAATTAAAATACTCTACCAGCTATTACCCTCAAGGCAATGGTTTGGTGGAATCAACTAATAAAAACCTGATCAAAATCATCAAGAGAACGGTCTCCGAAAACCATAAAAATTGGCATAATACACTATTTAACGCAATTTGGGCTGATAGGGTAACTCCTAAAACTGCTATTGGTAATTCCCCCTTTTTTCTCCTTTACGGCAGGGAAGCGATTCTTCCACCACATGTCCTTCTTCCATCTCTGAAGTTATCGCAGAAGGTGCAAGAAGAAGACTGTCCAACCTTGGAAAGTCGGATTAACGCTTTGTTGAAGTTAGAGGAAGTAAGGGCTCAAGCAAAACAAAAATTGGATCAACATCAACTCATTGTCAAAAACTGGTTTGATTCCAATTTTGCCTCTCACAGAAATTTTGAGGTGGGCGATCTTGTCCTTAAGTGGGACAAACCTCATGAGGGGAAAGGAGAACATACTAAGTTTCAAAACCTATGGTTGGGACCATTTTTAATTGTTGAAAACTTAGGTCCCAGTTCCTTTCGCTTGTAGAATTTAGAGGGACAACCAGACACCTTCCAGGTGAATGGCCAATCTCTCAAAAAGTACTTTACCTGATGACTCTCCCATACACCTTTTGTAAATATTTTCTGTTTTGTTTTCCTTGCTGTTTGTTTTTCTTTTCTGGTTTGTTTTTGTTTTCATTTCTGTTTATTGGTCTTTCTTTTTGAAACAAACATGCCTGGACCATGAGCTAGCTCAGATAAAAAAAATAGAATACTTCCCCTTGAAAATAGCTGCTAAAAGTTGTCAGAACATTAATTGTTGTACTTCTATGAAATTGTAGCCTTGTTAAAGATAACTTTTTGTTAGAAAAACATTTTCTCGGTTTCAATCTACACTTGAAAGTATTCACGACCATATTTAAAAATATTTGTACGCTGTCCCTATTCTTTAAGAGAGCAACTCAATGATGTCTCCCTGTTCTTGAAAGTCAGTTTTAATAATGAACTATTTTTGGATCTTGATGAAGGACAGCGCGAAATGTTTTAAGGTCTGTGACATATCAAGATGTGTTAAAAAAATGGAATTTTCAGCATCACCCTGCTTTATTGAATATCTTTAAAACTTCAATGTGAATAAACTCTCAGAGAGCTCTGAGAAGTGTTTATAAACCCGTCGGGACACTGAAAAGGTTTGCTGGCAGCAGGTAAATGCATGCATGATGCCAAGATAACTTCGTCAGGGTACTGAATAGGCCTATTGGCAGTGAAGCAATGTTAGGTAAAAGAAAATTCTCAGATATGAATTTCATTTTCGTCCTAAGCATCCTTCGTTCTAATCTAAAATTTCTTGACAGGATACAGACGTCTGAGTGGGTTAATTAAAATCCCTGTCAAGGCTATGAACGCTTGCTAGCAATAGTGGCCCTGTCAACAGTATTGGAGACATTAACTTAAACGCCGTGGCTTTCTTTTGCCAAGTTTGTCACCAATTTTCGTTTCTTTAAAAATAAAAGTTATCTGAAACTGGACTGCGTCATGATTATTTGAGATGTTCAAATGACTTTTCAGTTGTTCTTCGATTTGAATTTTTTCATATTTTTCTAACCTGAACTCGTTTGTGTAACAGAGATAACTGCTTCTCCCAGCATGTCTCCATTGTTGGCAGTAATAATATAATTGTTATTTTTATTATATCAATTAAATGATCTACATAGCTGCCTACACAGGGTCATGAAATTTTATTACTCTTCATGAGCAGTTTCCAAAACGACAGTTGTAAATCGTCGCTTTTACCTATTCTCTATTCATGCTTCGTTTTAATGACTGAAAGCATGAAAACTTGCGACTGCAATTACCATTTTGTTTTAAAATTTCATTGAAGGAAAATTGTTTATATAATTTATTATGGAGTTTTGATTCCTTTCCATGAAGATATTACTCTCTTTGTTTTTTATCCTTTCAATTCTAAGCATGCCTAAGAGATTGATGGTTTTATGAACAAAATACCCCCACCATTTGATTTTTGTATTGTTTTGGTATGATTCTTGGCTACGTTTCTTTTACAAAACCTTTGATTTTTTTATTTTTTACTTAACCAAACTTCGCAATCATACCCTTTATGCGTGCACTCATTGTCGTTTAATGTTTTTTTCCTAGCTCGTACTCAATGCCAAGGTGGCATATGATTTGCAGACTTCCATTACTTCTTAGGATGGCCTCGGGTTTCACAAACCTCTTCGCATGCATTTTAATTAAACACCCTTCCCATTGTATGAGTCTTTACAACGTTTATTGTTGGGTTCGGGGTTATGGCTCTGTTTTATTTTCATAAAACCTACATGTATGTTGTTTGATTACCCTCCCGTCTAATATGGCTCATGTCATGAGAATTGAACTAAACGGTATCCAAACCCTGCTCTCATACAACGATGCTAGATAAGATTTGGAAAGAAATGGCTGGCTCGTTTTCATTAGGAAGTTTCAGGGTTTCAATTTACAGGTTGCCCAATAATTCACCTTATCCTTTGATGGTTGTAGAGTGAAAGTTGGTGATGTGCAACTGGAGGTTACCGAGGAGTTCCTGAGCCAAGCCACGGGGTTACCAGCGAGTGGTAAAAAATGGTTTAGAAATGCAAAAGTGGAGGAAGTCCCTTGGACCCTGCTGTTTACATCTCGAAAAATAACAAGTTGTGATAGAGGTATGCCAATTTCATTCCTAAAAGCTCGATGGAATGATTTACTCACTGTGGTAAAGCAATTTGTTACATGTGAGGGACGGTTCGGGCTTGTATTTTTGTACCATTTATGCATGCTTATGACTTTCATGGGTTTCCCTTTGAATATGCCATATTACTTACTCAGGAGCCTTTATAAAATGGGGAAAAGATATAAGAAACAGAGGTCAGACACTATCCTTTTTCATCACGGCCTAGTTAAAATCCTACTCATACATCAGTTAGAGTCACAAAATGACTGTTGGGATTTGTTTATAACATGAAATGGTTATGGTAACCCTGAATTGGGAGAAGTAGATAAAATCGTTGTTGAGGAAACCCTTGTCCACCTGACGACATCTCTTTCACCTCCCCATACATGTGTCTCTTCCCCTAATAACGAACCCTTGATTGATCCTAAGGTCATTCAACAGGCCAGTCAACAGATTACACATCCAAGCGACTATGTTAAAATTGTAAAGAAACCTACAGGAAAGAGGTTTAAGAGTAATATTGATATCAATTTTAAAAACAAAAGAGTTGGCAGGCTAATTTCTCAGAGTCTTCGTAATAAGACAAATTCTCATGAAAACGCGATCAACATGATCGAGGTTAACGAAATCTCAGACTCTGAAATTGACAAATTCCTTGCAGAGGAATACCCTTTGTCATTTGGGCAATACCCTGACTGACCCTATAACTTTGTCGATAACTTGCCTCTGTGTTTGAAAGACAATCCAAAGTTTCTTGGTGTCAAGCTTTGCAATAAATCTACTATCCATATGGAGGGCTCTCTGATCCACAATATTTTTGGTTCTAATGCAAATGCCACACAGTCACAGTGTGAGGTCTGTTTATCGTGGATTGAAAGATATTATATGGATATCCCATTTCTACAGTCACAGGTTAAGGTTTTAGAAGAGCAGGTCGATGTTTTAACAAACGAAAACCATAGGCTTGAATCTGTCATCCAAGGGAAAGAAAAACGTATTAAGACCATAGGTCATGTGATATTTAAAAACGTCGAGGCTGCTACAGCCATTGTAAACTCCAAGGTTTCATGATACGATTTGATCACATAGTTACAGGTATGATCTCTTAGATTAATAGCATATTTGTTTTCATGCTTAAGTTAGATTATTTTGTTTGTTGGATAAACTATATTTCATTATTAAATTAGTTTTGTTTTATTCATTAAATAAAATGAGATTTCATTTACTATTATAACTAGCTACAAAATCACAAGATTCTGTAGCCAGTTATGATAATTCGAATTGTGTGAATTAATGACAGAAAACATATCTGAGATCTTCCTATTTTCCTTTTCTTTCAGGATATTCAAGGGTCCATGATTTCAAAAGTGATCTGAGGCACTCTTAAGATCTTCTAGTCATATTTATGATGTACTTTGAATGAATAGAAATGAATTGTTGTTAGTTTTTTAGTGGATTAAGTAAAATCAGGGTGGTTGCATCCCCCTTAATTTTTTAAACAAATTTGATCTCAGGAACAAAAACAGTTATCCTTCCTGAGGCCTTTATAAACCTAAGATTTTGTAAATAGTTCATCATCTTGGTCGGGGGCTAGAGTATGGATATTTGCACACAGACTTGAATGGGTCATAATATATATTATAGCTTTAGCCTTTGTGTATGATGTTTTAGTTTAAGTTATGCTTATCTCAATGTGATAATAGATGGTGATAGCTCTTTGTCCTCATGATTTTTTGTGTGTTGAGATAATTCATCTTCATATGTTGTCTGTATCTCATGTTTCAGATATAATATAGGGTGATCATTAATTCAATACAATTTTTGAGATTTATCTCTGATTGCCTGTTGAATGTTTAAATACAAGTTCTTACAAGAATATTTATATCAATAGCACTTTGGTTCTTCCGACAAATTCTGAGCAAGATTTATATCATTGTAGTTACTTGTAAATCATAAGATCACTGTAATTGTGTCTGTTATATGTTATGTTATCAAAACTCAATCTCCAGCATATTGTTTCGCATTTTATTGAAGAAACCCTAAGATTCGTTGCAGGTTTACTTCTCAGATAAGGTGGTTGGACATCCTCTATAATATAGACGTTGGATGCATTAATGGGTTAGTCTTTTCTTTTATTTCATTTGCTTGCTTAATATAGAAGTTTTACATATAGTATAATTTCCATTATCTATATCTTTTTGCTTGATAAAGTAGTTTAACATTCGATTTTACGAATGCATGCAAACAAGAAAATAAACCAAAAACAGATAGTATCTTCACTTTTCTTTTCTGTTGTCATTAAAAGAACCGTTTTACATTCGATTTTTATGAGTTCAGATTAAAACTTGTGATTTGTACAGATTGTATATATGATAAAATAGAACTATTATATAAATATTTGGATAAACTGTACATGTATATATTTAGATGTATGTATATATTTTAGTGATTATTATTTAGTAAGTTATTGTATTTCCTTTAGTTATTTTTCGCTTTCTTTAGAACTTAGATCAGCCAACGGAGCCACTAAACCCGTTGGAGTGAATTAATCCAAACAGATTGGGTTAATTAGGCAACCCCGGACTGGATTCACTCTTCCAGTTGACGAGCGGTCAATTTCGCCCGTCAACAACATGCTATGGTCCTATTGAGACTAGTGGACAATAGAGCTTGATGGAGGAGGTTAGTATCTTAGCCACATCTATGTTATTCATCGTTATATATTTATACAATGTTCTATGTATTTATAAATATATTTTAATGTATATTGTTTTGCATTTGCTATGCCCATATATCAGACCCTCTACACCCATGGATGCATCAATGTCTATCTCCACCATTGATGTAGTAGTAGAGGAAACCTTCTCAATTGGTCTACCCCATACAGAGGTATGTCACATTTGATAAATTCACCATAGATATTTCTTTATTTTAAGGCGTCCTCAAATGTTTGATGTTCTTGTGTTTCTACAGGTTGTGGGACCAAGTGATTTGGCGAAATGTCCACCTGACATGGAAAAATCACCTACATCACAAGTATGATGTGTAGAGTTAAATATTGTTTAAATATCAAATGTTTTGTATTTATGTTGTTGAATTTTACTATTTTGTACTAATAGTTCAATATTATTAATATGTATGTAGGTTGCTGACATTTTTGCTAGTTTTAGTACTAGTCTTCTCCCTAGGCACATTCCCACAACTTGTGAGTTACCTTAATCCATTCCAAGGGTTCTTCTATCAATTTTACAGTCTATGGTGGTCCATCACTTTTCAGCCCCAACATATTTCATATTCCATGCATCCTCAGTGGATGCACCTGTAGTCCACCCATATGCACCACCTATTCCATCACATCCATCGAAAGTGGATGCACCCGTATTCCACCCACCCCCATCACCATTTCCATCTGTGTCATCTGTCGAGGCTGCCATAGTAGAGGTTTACTTGGAGTAGGTTATACAAACAAGAGATCCACCTATTAGTGAATCTCCATTGAGGCTTGATATTTTCACGGTGAGATAATGTGTCGATGATAAAATTTTATGTATCATTAATGGAATTGATTTTATGCATATTTGTTTAAATATCATGATTTGATCCTTGTAACGGAGAGGGTGGAATTGCTGAGAGATTAGGGTTGCAGAGGAGGGTAACACCCTCATGATTGTTAGTACCATCTACAGTGAGTTGTCTTATGTTGAATCACAAAGTATCATTTTGTAAGTATTTTAATTCATTGTGGAAAAACATTATAACATTATTTTTTCTTTATGTAGTCTTCAGAGAGATGAACCATTCCCAGGACCAAAACCACTCGAGGTGCTTCTTTGTGCTATAGAAGAAATATAGATTTCCAGGATTCTCCTGAGGGTGGCGAGGGTCGTAGTGGTCAATGACTGACCAATGTCTTCCATTTTGTATATAGGCCACCATATGGTTGTTTTTTATGTTAGGGAACTTGCTGCCAGTTTTTAGATTGGGCACGAGGTGCCATTTTGTAAAACATGTACAACTTAGATGATGTTGAATACACACACACACACATTTCATGGCACATTTTTATGAATCTCATTGTGTCTGCATTCTATGTTGATGAATGTATGAATTTGATGTGTATGAATGTATGAATTTATTTAATTTGATTAATTACTTTTTAAATCTTTAATGAAGTCTATTCAAGTAAGAATAGTTCGCTTTTTCTAAACTTATTATAAATACTTGTGTTACTTATTAAAAAATCTCTTATGGAGGAAAATATTGCTAAGCACTAAATCCATATGCAATTAATGGTTCTCATTTCCTAAATTTGACAAAAGACTAAAGACCCATCCTAGTTAAGACTCCAGGAACCAATATTTACAATCATGTAGGATAACATAATCACAATAGAAATAAGAGAGTTGAAACTTCACAGTATTCTATCCAAAATGAAACATGGTTCATTATAATGGAAATCAAAACATGTTACAAGGGTTTCTTAATAAAAAATCAACACACAAAATATGAGTGCACAATAAAGCCTCAGATAAAATGAAAATATACCTCAAATTCTCCATTAATCTTTCCAAAATGTTCTACAATGTTTCCCAAGAGGAGAGATCCTAAACACCCAAATTCGCCACCCTTTACTATGGAGAGAGAGAACTCTTATTTATAGAGTGGGTCTCTTCTCTTATACAATAAAATATTATTATTTTCAAACTGAATCCATGACAAGTCAAATAAATATTATAACAATTAAATAGTTATATCACTCCTCAATCCATGGTTGATCATGTTACAACATGTGGACATTAAAATCTACAAATCCATTCACCTTCATCCAAAAATAGTAGTAGTATGCACCAAATAATTCTCATGAAGGGGACACACCACCAAAAATAGGCATCAATCCAATTCAAATGCCAAGTGTCCACATTGAATGTTCCCTCCAAGAATGTGCATGCAAGAAACCACTCCCTATGTTTGAATTCCAAGGTAGCCAACTTCATGGATGAATGTGCAAGATGCCAAGTGTATGGGGTGTCAAAAACAAAGTATGTGATTAGTTCCTAGCCTTGCCTTGCCTTACCTTTTCTTTACTTTATTTTCTAGATTTGTATTTCCTTTTCATTCCTTTCTTGCCTAGCCTTTCCTTACCTTTTCCTTGCCTTATATTCCATTACCTTTCCTTTCCTTTCCTTATCTTGCTTACGTTTCCTTGCCTTTCCATTCCATGTCATACCATGCCTTTCCCTGACTTGTCATGCCATGCCCTACTATGCCATTCCATTCCTTTCCATGCCTTTCCATGCCATGTATTTCATTTCATTCACTTTTCATGTCATGCCATGCCTCGCCTTTCCATGAAATTTTGTCCCATCCATTACCTTTCCATGCCATGCATTTCCATGCATTTCATTTCCTTGTATTTCCGTGTCATTCATTTCCTTGCCTTTCCTTTCCATGCCATGCCTTGCCTTTCCATGCCATGATATGCCTTTCCTTGCCTTTCCATTCCATTCCTTGTCATGCCTTGTCGTGTCATGCCTTTCATTTCATTGACTTTCCATGTCATTCCTTGCCTCACCGTGCTTTGTTAACCTCAACACTATAGTCATTTGGATATCACATAGCTCATATACATTCATATACATTAAGTTTTTTATATGAGAATCCTTATCTGTATTAATGTTCAATTAAAAAATGTGTGTTTATTTATACTATTCCTTGCATCTATTATACATTCACAACATAATTTTGAACTAGTATCCACATACCAAAGTTCCACATTTCAATTTGCATGTTTAAACAAATCACAAAACTATCATCATCCTAAACATATAACAATAAAAATAATATCCTGCAGTACATAAATAGATCCAAATGTATACATATCGAATTCCTATATGATTCTAACTAAAGCCAACAAAAACTAATCAATGAATCACTAAGATAAGTGAAAATCAAAGTTATAACCTTCTAAGGACAAAATATAGGTTGTTACATTTACAAATCACTAGAACACAACTATGATCTAAAATAGACTAATCCCTCATTACACATCTTTCCATTTAGCTTCCCATTTTAACCTATAAAAAAATAAATATATATCTTTCCATAATATTATTCAAGGAAAAATTCAAATCAAAATGTGGATTTCAATGAAACAAAAATTACAAAAAACAAAACATTTCTCATCTAGAGAAATAAAAAACATTTTTTCTAGGGACAGATGACTTAAATTTCTATCACAAATTTCCTTTCCATCCAATGAAGTTTTTTTTTCCCATTCCATTCCATGTCATTCCTTTAATTTCCATGTCATGCCATGCCATGTAATTCCTTTCCTTTCCATGCCATGTCTTTCCATGCCTTTCCTTTACATGTCATTCCATGCCATGCCTTTCCTTTCCATGCCATGCCTTGGATTTCCTTCACCTTCCATGCCATTCCATGTCATTATTTTCCATACCATTCCTTGCCTTTCCATGCCATTCCATTTAATTCCTTTCATTTCCTTTCCTTTCCATTCCATGCCATGCCTTTCCATGACATTCCATGCTTTGTCATGCCATTCCTTTCCTTTCCTTAACATGCCTTGACTTCCCTTCCCTTTAAAAGACATTCATTTCCTTTCTATTCCATGCCATGTCATGCCTTGTCCTTCTATGCCATGCTATGCCATGCCTTGATTTTCCATGCCATGCCATGCCATGCCCTACATTTCCTTGCATTACCATGCCATGCCTTGCCATGCCTTGCCTTTCCTTGCCTTTCCAATCCACACCTTGCCTTTCCATGCTAGGCCATTCCATGACTTTCCATTCCATTCCATGCCTTTCCATGCCATCCCTTTCCATTCCATTCATTTACTTTCCTTTCCATGCCTTTCCTATCCTTTCCTTGTCAATACATCCCATGCCTTCCCTTGCCATGCCATGCCTTTCCTTGCCATGCCATGCCTTGCATTGTTTTTCCTTCCAATGACATGACATGCCTTTAATTTCTTTTCCTTTCCATGTCATGCCATGTATTTCCACGCCATTCTTTGCCTTGAATTTAAAAACCATGCCTTTCCTTTCCATGCCATGCCTTCCCATGCCATGCCTTTACTTTCCTGGATATTACTTGCCTTGAATTTCCTTATCAAGCCATGTGTTTCCTTTCCATATGATGACATTACATGTCTTGTTATGCCTTACCTTTCCATTCCATTCCTTTCCTTTCCATGCCATGCCATGACATGACATTCCTTTCCATGCCATGCCATATGATTCCTTTCCTTACCATGCCATGCAATGCCTTGTCATCACTTGTCATACCATGTCTTTCCATGTGATGAATTTTCATGTCATGCCTTTCCTTTCCATGCCATGCCATGTCTTTCTATACCATTCCTTTCATTTCCTTTCCATTCCTTTCCTTTCCTTTTCTTTCCAAGCCATGTCTCTCCTTGCCATGCCATGCAATGCCTTTCCATGTCATGCCTTTCCTTTCCATGTCGTGCCATGCCATGCATTGCAGTTCCTTGCCTTTTCATGCCATGCCCTTCCTTTCCTTTCCTTTCCTTGAATTTCCTTGCCAAGTCATGACTTCTCTTTCCATAACATTCATTCCATACCATTACTTTCCATGCCATGCCTTTCCTTGCCTTACCATGTCATTCCTTACCTTTCTTTTCCAATCCATGCCTTTACTTTCCATGCCATGCATTTCCTTTCCATTCCATGTCTTCCCATTCCTTATGTTTCCATGCCATGCCATGCATTTTCTTTCAATTCCATGTCTTTCATTTCCTTCACTTTTCACGCCATGTCATTCCACTCCTTTCCATGCCATGCCTTTCATTTCCTTTCCTTTCCATGCCATGCCTTGCATTTCCTTTCCTTTCCATGCCATTCCATTCCTTTATTTTCCATTACTTACCTTCCCTTTCCTTTCCTTTCCAAGACATGCCTTTCATTTCCATGTCATTCCATGCCATGTCTTTCCATGCCTTTTCTTTCTATGACATGCCATGCCTTGTCTTGCCATGCCATGCCATGTCTTTCCATGCCTTGGCTTGCCTTTCCATGTCATACCATGCCATGACTTTCCTTTATATGCCATGACATACCATGCCATGTATTGCATTTCCATGACATGTCATTCCATACCATCCCTTGGCTAACCACAATTCATCTAAAAGGTACTTTCATTATGATATTTATAAAATGAATTGTTTGTAAAAATATAGTTATTTTCATCATTAGAGAGAATTTGTTTTCAAGTTAATTTAATACAAAAATAGTGGCATTCATGTATCATACCTTTTTGTTTTGCTTAAAAAAAATAATGTTTGTACTAAATGAACAAGTTTATTACCTAAAATTTACAATCAAAGGATTCATTAAGCATGCAATTCTACAAATTTTTATCCCATCTATCTTAGATAAAAATACTTGCATGAGAATTTCAATGTCATAACATAATCTCTTTTATTCATATATCTTAGGTATCTTCATAGTTGTGAAACATGGATTTTCATAATTAATGGGATTTACATAGAAAGCGATGTCACTAAATAGCTTTATGTTCCATCCATATGGTGTAGTCTCATTACACTATTAATCCATAATTTCTTTTGGATTGCATGGAAAACAACATAACTTCAAGGCCTTATTTAAAATCAAAGAAATAAAAACAAACATTTCAACTCAATAACTTTTATAACAATATATACCATGTATACCTAGACCTATACCTTATCTTACCTCTCCATGTCTAACTTTGAATATATTTTTCATGTCTTGCCTTGGATTTCCTTGCCTTTCCTTGCATTTCCTTGCATTGCCATACCTAGATCTAGAGTTATAACTAGACATTGCCTTGCCATGCCTTTCCTTGTCATTCCTTGTGTTACCATGGTCTAGTTCATGGTGAAGTTCATGGTCTATGTCATGGTATAGGTCATGGTTTAGGTCTAGTTCTAGGTCTATTTCATGGTCATGGTCATGGTCATGGTTTAGGTCTAGGTCTATTTTCAACATGTACTCAATGGCTTGAGGAGGCGAGTTTCAATTCAAGATAAAAATCAAACAGGGACTCGGATAGATGAAACATAAGCTGCATTGGATATGGGGCATCGAGTTTCATCTAGTGGGGGCCCCTACACTCTCATTTTGTTTCCTGAAAAATAATTTGTTGGAGGATCTCTGAGACTAGGGTTTTTCTCAATGAGGCATAGTATAATGTTTGAACAGGAGGTTGATTTTCAAGAACACTGTGTTGGGTGATTGTGGGTATCGTGGTCACATGGACCTTGGAGAAATATACGTGTGCAATCTTATGGAACTACATTATGCTGCACAATTTGGATTTTATTACCCTAGAAGAAATTGTCAACATGTCCCTGAATAGCTTGAGGAGGTGAGTTGCAACACATGATAAAACTCAAATCGAGACTCAGATGGATGAACCGTTGGTTGAACTAGATCCAAGGCACCGGGTTTTATCTTATGGGGACACTCTGCTATCATTCCATTGCCCAAAAAAACATTTTTTGGAGTATCTTCGGGACTAGGATTTAGCTCAAAGAGGTATGGTGCAATTTCTGAACAAGAGGTCAATTTTCAAGAACACCATGTCAAGTGATTATGGGTAGAATGGTTTCGTGGGACTTGGCTAAAAAAAATTGTGGGAGCTTACAAAACTCTATTATCTTGATCATTTTGGATTTTATGCCCATAGACCAAATTCCCAACTTGCCCTTGAATGTCTTGAGAAGGCGAGTTGCAACTTGCGATAAAACTCAAATCAAAACTTGGATGGAAAAAACATTGGTTGCATTGGATCCGAGACATTGGGTTTCAGCTAGTGGGGCCCCTTTGCTATCATTATGTTTCCTAAAAAATCATTTGTTGGAGGATCTCTGGGAGTAGGGTTTTTCTTAATGAGGCAAAGTGCAATTTTTGAACAAGAGGTTGATTTTCAAGAACACCATGTCAAGTGATTTTGGGTAGCATGCTCACGTGGGCCTTGGATAAAAATATGTGAGAGATTTTACAAAACTCTGTTATGCTGCTCAATTTGGATTTTATGCCCCCAGAACAAATTTCCAACATGTCCCTAAATGGCTTGAGGAGGCGAGTTGCAACTCATGACAAAAATTAAATAGGTACTCGGATGGATGAATCGTAAGTTGCATTAGATCTGAGGCACCTGGTTTCAGCTAGTTGGTCCCTTCCAATGTCATACCTTTTTTGAGAAAAGCATTTGTTGGAGCATCGTTGGGACTTAGGTTTTTCTCAATGAGGCATAGTGTAATTTCTAAACAAGAGGTCTATTTTCAAGAACATTGTGCATGGTGATTTTGAGTAGCGTGGTTGCATGGGCCTTGGACAAATATACGCACGAGATGTTACGAAACACTTTAATGTTGCTTGGTTTGGATTTTATGTCCACAGACCAAATTTCCAAAATGTCCTTGAATGACTTGAGGAGGAGAGTTGAAAATCATGATAAAACTAAGATGGGTACTCAGATGGATGAACCATTGGTTGCATTGGATCCAAGGAATCAGTTTTCATCTAGTGGGGCCCTTCCACTGTCATTCTATTTCCCAGAAAACCATTTGTTGGGGGATCTCCAAGACTAGGGTTTTGCTCAAAGAGGCATAATTCAATTTTTGAACAACAGATCAATTTTCAAGAACACTATGCAGGGTGATTGTGGGTAGAATGTTCATGTGGGGCCTTGGCCAAACAAATGTGAGAGATCTTACTGAACTTTGTTATGTTTCTCGGTTTCCATTTTATGCACCAGGACCAAATTGCCAACATGTCCTTGAATGACTTGAGGATGCAAGTTGTAACTTGTAATAAAACTCAAACTGAGACTCGGAAGGATGAACTGTTAGTTGCATTCGATCCAAGGAATTTTGTTTTATCTTTTTGTACCCCTCTATTTCCATTCTGTATCCTGAAAAAGTTTTTGTTGGAGGATCTTCGAGACTATAGTTTTTCTCAATCATGCACAGTGCAATTTATGAACAAGAGGTTGATTTTAAATAACATTCTGTCGAGTGATTGTGGATAGCATGGTCATGTGAGAATTGGAAAAGTGGATGTGCAAGAGCTTACAAAACTATGTTATGCTGCTCAGTTTGGATTTTATGCACCGGGACCAAATTGTCAACATGTCCCTTAACGGGCTTGAGGAGGCAAGTTGCAACTCATGATAAAACTAACAATGGGACTTGAATGGACAAATTGTCGGTTGCATTGGATCCAAGAAACTGGGTTTTAGCTAGTGGGGCCTCTCTGTTATAATTTAGTTTCCTAGAAAAGAGTTTGTTGGAGAATCTTCAGGACTAGTGTTTTTCTCAGTGCTTATTACATATGTTTGACAATTGAACACCTTGTAAGCCTAAACATGGTATGACATGGAAATGAATGACATGGAAAGTCAGGGAGTGAAAAGGTAAGGCATGGCATGGAAAGAAAAGGGATGGAATGGAAAGGAAAGGAAAGGCATTGCATGGCAAGGAAATTAAAGGTATGGAATGGCATGGCATGGCAAGGCATGGCATGGAAAGTGAAGGAAAGGCAAGGCGTGGCATGGAAAGAAAAGGCATAGCATGGTATGACAAGGAAAGGTATGAAAAGGCATGGAATGGAAAGCCATGGCATGGTAAGGCAAGGAATGACATGACATGGAAAGGAAAGGCATGGCATGGCAAGGAAATCCAAGGCATGACACACCATGACATGGAAAGGAAATGCATGGTAAGGAATGGATGGAAAGGAAATGCATGGCATGCAAGTTTTGATGTTTGAATTGGTTAATATTGAAACAAAAAACTCATGAGGATGGAATCCCCCTTCATTTTTATAGAGGTGGTACTTCTCTTTAAAAATTTTAAGATTTATATTAAAAATTCTTTAGGAAAAATACAAATGTAGGAGAATGTTACAATGTTCACAATTGAAAGATACAATTAAAATTAACCCCAAAATAGATCTCTTAGATTTATAAAAACTAATATCTATTTAATAGTCTTATACAGATAAAAGAATTTGTCCAAACAGAATGGGATTGGGACTCCTATGGACCATAAAGTATAAAGTAAAATAAGAGAAGAACATAATGTGAACTGGTCACAAACAAAGAAAGATTGTAATAGAATATGTCCACATTTTTGAGTCCTTGTTTCTCTTATATTTTTCCCGGTGACAGTTTCTTCACCGGTAACAAATTCTTATGTTTGGTTATCTTTGGTAATCTTGATTACGGTTGATTCTAACTATTCTTCAATATAATCACATAAAGGAGAAACAATCGCTTTTTTCTTAAGTTTTATATCAAAAAATGTACCTTCAATTTATCTTTAGTCAATTGAAATTTTTTGTAATGTAATTCTAATGTCTACATTTCTATTTACATACTGAACAAGACAACTTTCAATGTCTTGTTCTATATATTCAACCATGTTGTTGAATTATTTTGGTGACATTCCTTTCAATATTTCAACACGTTCTTCAAATTATTGTCTTGTTTGAAGAATTGAATTCAAAATTATCTTTGGATCTTGTAATTAAATAGTAGTGCCAAAAATGTCTAACCCCATAAATTCAGAATAAGCTTCAACCTATTTTCTACTTAAATCATTTAAATCACCTATTAATTATATTAATATATTGATCCTTTTTATCCAGCATGCCTTCAATTGCTTGACACGAGTTAGAGAGGACAAATATTCTTGTTTTATTTGGTATTCATTCATCCTTGAAATATTTATAACAAATGTAGAGTGTATCCTTAAAAAACCATTCATCATTTGTTAAGTCATGTTGTAAATACTCCCTAGTATTTTGAATTTTGGAACCAAGAGAAACAAAGGTATTTTCCAAGTCCCAAGTTTCTAATATCATATACATTATTTTCTTAATATTGTATTCAACATAATTCCTGGTCACAGGAAGTAAACTTGATGCCCCTTTTATCCTTAGGCTTGATTCTTGAATTTTTTGGAGCTCTTTCCAAGTTGGATTGCTGAAATTGGAGTTGTGAGTATAAGACGTGGCATTAGAGTAGATTCTATTTATTTAATTATCTCTTTAAACCTGGAATTCATAGCTTCCATATCATCTATCAAAAAGTCAATAGAATCCCCAGTGGCTTTAGAAAACTTCACAATTCTAGATGCAGGAAAATTACTAAGGTCAAGTTTAGTGTGAGATTCCACCCTTTTTATTTTCGAAAAGGATCTTTCAAGAATCAAATTTCTGGAAGTTTTATCAAATAAGGAATTTTGTATAGAAATGGATTCTTCTTCTGAAAATACTTCTTCTTGAATGACAAGCTGAGCTACAAGATGTTGAGTTTCTTATAATATTTGGTCATCATCAGGAAATTGAATATTGTTTATATCAAATTCCAAATCCATATATTCCCAAGAGGCTTCAATTTCATACCTACTTGTTTTTCAATTTCTTGCTAAGAATATGTCCATTTTATTTTAACTTGAACTTTATGTTATTTTTCCAGTTTACCCTATGGAGGGTTTTTGTCACCTCCGTCACCTGAATTGTTGTTTGAATACTTTCTCAGTTATGATGTTTCTAATTGAAGATTCTTTTGGGTGGGCCATTATTTTGTGAGGAAATGGGAGATTGCAAATATTTTTCATTCAATACTTTTCCCTTTCACTTGTATCTTTTAGTTGTGCTCGCAATAGTTTCAATATCATATGTTCTTTTATAAAAAAATATTCTCAAAGGATCATGACCGTCACCTTCTTCTTCTCCGAAAATGAATGTATTGGTAAGTGAATTATTATACACAACGGATTTCATGTGATCACAATCAATGGTTCACTTACCAGTACATCAGTTTGAGCCATCAGATCACTTCAGAAATTCAAGATTCGTAAGTTCGGAGTGTAGACCAAAATCCTTGGTCACTCTAGAACTCGAATCGCGAAAAGGATTGCTAAGGGTGAAATTTTGGTATTTCGGGGTTCATCATACCGGAAATCTAGATGACAAAGAATCAGAACCCTTGGCATTGAGAACCCCGAAGTAGCGAAATGCGACATGCCTTTGATCAGAAACATCGACATTTTGGAATTTCGGGGTTCGGCATTTCAGGAATCTTGATGACAAGTAGTCGGGGCGCTTTGCACTGAAAACCCATAAATTGTGAAACGCAAAGTGTCTTTGGAGTGGAATCCCGACATTTCGGCATCTCAGGATTCAGGAAGTAGAGGAGACAAGTGATTTTTGGAATCGAGAGTTTCAAACTCCCGGTACACGAAATCTTGAAAAAGGGGGTCGCTATTTCAGAATTTGGGAATTCGTGTAGCGAGTGAGTCGGGGTCGAGAATCATGAACTCCCGGTACACGGAGTCCCAAAAGGCCATTGATCTTTCATTTCATGGGATTTTGAGCCCATTTCGGCGTTCCAAAATTTTGGAATTCAGGGAATCATAAGGCAAGAGGAACGATTGTTGGGTCGTTCGCTCAAGTCCTGAAAAGCTGAATTTAGTGGCAACAAGTGGTGTGCGTTGGAGCAGTCAACCCTCATTGATGATTCTCATATCGCCATTTATCAAGAGTTGTGGGAATACATCAAGACTCTCCAACTTCTGAAACCCGAAGTCCTTTGTGGCTTAACAAAGGGTTTGATTAACCCTTGGCATGGTTTTAGTGAAGATCCTATGTGGATATTGGCTCGAGGGAAGGGGGTCTGCGTTAGTGTGGTATCAGATCTTAGAATGAATTCCTTGCTTTCTATAGCAGAGATAAAAGAGAAAAAATTTCATCCATGTCGCCGAGAAGAAGAGATAGGCCAATGCCTAATCTAGCAGTGGAAAGAGAAATGCATGAGCTACGTGCCAGACTTGATGCTATGGAGACAGCACAGAGGCGTACAGTCGACGTTAGAGATATTAGTGAGGATGAAAGTGAAAATGAATTTGGAAACAAAGGAGAAGAAGTCACAGTCAAAGATGTTGTAGACAAAAGCCTATTTAGGGATGTTGCAAGGATAGGTGCTAGAGAAAAAATGGGCATTCCAGTGTACGAAGGAAACTTGGATGTTGAAGAACTTCTAGACTGGATCAGAGCTCTAGACAAATAATTCAACTATGAGGATGTCGAGGAAGATAAGAAAGTCAAACATGTCGTCACTAGACTTAAAGGGCATGCATCACTGTGGTGGTATGAACTGTAGGCTGATAGACGTTGCAAGGGAAAGCAGAAAATCAAAATCTGGGATAGAATGGTTGCAAAGATGAAAGCCAAATTTATACCCAAGGATTATCAAATCACTCTCTTTTAGAGGATGCATAATTTGAGACAGAAGCTGATGTCAGTGAAGGAATACATTGAATAATTCTACAGGATAAACATCAGAGCAGGTCATCATGAAAGCGATGATGAAAATGTTGTTAGGTATATGAATGGTCTATGATATGACATTCAGTATGAGATGAGCATGATGACCATCCAGAATGTGGAACATGCTTATCAGATAGCTTTGAAAGATGAAGAGAATTTGAGCCGAAAGCAAGGTCAAAGAGGCCAAGGTCAAAGAGGCCGAGGTAGAAGTCAAGCCAGAGTAAAAAAAATTGCCCAAGATAGGACTCAGAAACCTAAAGAAGAGGGGAAGAAACCTCAAACTCAATCTGAGAGGGGAGGAAGCTCACAAGGGAGGAAATGTGCTGATAGAAATACTTTTCCTTGAGCCAGAGGAAGAGGAAGAGGCAGAGGAGGTTAAGCGAAATGCTTTGTCTCTAGAAAAATCAGACATAAATCATATGAGTGTCCAGATAAGAAGAAAGATGGTGGTGAAAATCACATTGCCGAATCTCAAGGATGGAATGTTGAGGCAGAAGAGGCTAAGGGTGGAAGATCTTTGATGATGAGGAAATTTCTCTTGAAGTTGGAGAAGGAGGTAGAGAACCCAGCCCAAAGAAATAGTTTGTTTCAGACTGCCTACAAAACTAAGGATAGGGTATGCAAGGTCATAGTGGACAGTGGTAGCACAAACAATCTTGTATCTACAGAGATGGTAGAAAAGTTGGAGCTGGATATTGTTGTACATCCAAGCCCATACAGAGTTCCGTGGCTACAAAAAGTACATCAGGTAAATGTCACTAAACAATGTTTAGTTGAATTTAAAATAGGAGGATATAAAGATGAAATATTATGTGAAGTCATTCCCATGGATGTTTGTCATTTATTGCTAGGTAGACCATGGAAATATGAAATAAACGTAGTGCATGATGGGAGAAGAAACATGTACACCCTGGAGAAAAATGGTAGGACTCACATGTTGCTGTCGATTAAGGATAAAGAGGTGAAAACAAATACGAGCAACACTGTACTTCTCATGAGTGGGAAGGAACTTCTTGATGAGGTTAAGAAGAAGGAAGACAAACAATTTATTATGGTCAGGAAGACCAGAATTGTTTTGACCAGTACGAGGATAGATGATTTACCAGAAGAAATCCAGGAGTTGTTGGGAGAGTTTGCTAATATAGTAGTGGACGAACTACCTTGTTCATTTCCACCTATCAGGAGTATAAGTCATCATATCGATCTTATACCTGGATCTAGTTTTCCGTATAAAGTAGCATATCAGTTGACGCCTCAGGAAAATGAAGAAGTTAAGAGACAGGTCTAGGACTTAATGGAAAAAGGATTGATTTGAGAAAGCTTGAGTCCAAGTGTTGTTACGACAGTGCTCAACCCAAAGAAATATGGAGGCTGGAGAATGTATACAGACTCAAGGGAAATCAATAATATTACCATCAGATATAGATTTCCATTGCCAAGGATGGATGATTTGATGGATTGCTTGAGTGGAGCAAAGTGTTTTTCAAAGATTGATTTGAAAAGCGGGTATCATCAAATTCGAATGAGAGAAGGTGATGAATGGAAGACAACATTCAAGATGACTGAGGGGTTGTATGAATGCCTTGTCATTCTATTTGGCTTAACGAATGTGCCCAGTACTTTCATGAGGTTGATGAACAAAGTCCTGAAGGATTTCATAGGGAAATTCGTCATTGTATATCTTGACGATATATTAATTTTTAGCAAAACAGAAGTAGACCACTTAAAGCATTTAGTTGCAGTAATGAGGAGATTACAGCAGGAGAAATTGTTGATTAATATGAAGAAATCATCATTTATGAGGACAAAACTCATTTATTTGGGATTTGTTATCTCTGCAAATGAACTAAAAATGGATCCGAAAAAGATAAAGGAGATTAAGAATTGGCCATCGTCGAAGAGTGTGTTTGAAGTTTGAAGCTTCCATGGTTTGGCTAGATTCTACAGGAAATTCATCTGAAACTTCAGTGGAATTAGCGTACCAATGATGGATACGGTGAAGAAATGACACAAATCTTTTCACTAGATGGAGGAAGCAGAGAAGAGCTTCAATCTGTTGAAGAAGAAGATCACTGAGAAACCAATTATGGTTTTGCCATATTTTAGCAATACATTCCAGGTTAGGTGTGATGTGAGTGGATTTGCAATTGAAGCGGTCTTGAGCCAAGATGACAGGTTGATCGCCTATTTCAGTGAAAAACTAAATGAGGTGAAGATTAAGTACTCCACACATGACAAGGAATTCTATGCAGTCATACAAGCATTGAAGAAATGGAGACACTATTTGGTTCCCAAGGACTTTGTTTTGTACAGTGATAATCACGCTTTACAATTTGTAACTCGACAGGAGAAGTTGAACCAAAAACATGCTAAATGGGTTGAATGCATGCAAAATTTTACTTTTGTGATTAAGCATATTTCTAGAACTGCTAACAAAGTTGTTGATGCTTTGAGCAGTAAATGTTTGCTTATGCAGGAATTCACAGTCAAGAGCTTAGGTTTTTATAACCTCAAAGAAATGTACAAGTATGACCCATATTTTAAAGAGGCATATGAGGCATATGAGAATCCAATTCTTAGAGATAGAAGCCAATGGAATGAATACATGATCCAAGATGGATTATTATTCAGGGGAAATCAGCTATGTATTCCAAAATGCTCCATGAGGAAGAATTTGCTGAAGGAAAAACATAGTGGAGGATTGGTCAGACATTTCGGTTATGACAAGATGTTCTCAAAGTTGAATGGCTCATATTTTTGGCCAGGGATGAGGAAAGATGTCAAGAAATTTGTGGACAGGTGTAGAATTTGCCAACACACAAAAGGAAAAAGGTAGAACACCGGGTTATACCAACCATTACCCATACCTGAAAGGCTGTGGGATGCAGTGAGCATGGATTTTGTATTGGGACTGCCAAGAACACAGAGAGGATATGATTCAATCTTTGTGGTAGTCGACAGATTTTCAAAAATGGCACACTTCATACCATGCCAAAAAACCAGTGACGCAACTCATATTGCGAACCTGTTTTTCAAGGAAGTTGTCAAACTTCACGACTTGCCAAAGAGTATCATGTCTGATCAGGATACCAAGTTCATAGGGCATTTCTGGAGGACCTTATGGAAGAAGTTGGGGACAGGTTTTTCTTTTAGTTTAGCATATCATCCTTAGACGGATGGATAGATAGAAGTCGTGAACAAGAGTTTGGGATATTTGCTAAGAAGCCTAGTGACTGAACACCATAGTCAATGGGATCACATTTTCCCACAGGCGGAATTCGCTTACAATGATTCACTCAATAGAAGCACAAGGCAGAGTCCATTCCAGATTGTATATGGAATGCAGTTGGTGAGCCTCCATTTTGTCATAATATAATACCCTATCTTACCATCCATCCGAGTCTTTTTGCCTCTACTATAAACCTATACTAGACTATTCTCTCCTGAAATGCATACCTAACAGTTATGTCATATCCACAAGAGGTAATTGGTGATCTAAAGCATGTATGTTTAATTTTTTTTAATTAATTTGATTGAAGATGTTTTATGTTGTATAGTTCTAATAATTTGATTTGTGAACAGTCTAATCTGGCACTACTAGGTACCATGTGATCCAGTACCAAGACATGCGTTGATCCGGTACCACGACATGCGCTATTTCGGTACCCAATACAGTCTTGCTCCGGTACCAAGTTGTGTGCTATTCCGATACTCTTTGCTCTATTTTATTCCGATATCATATTCACGGCTGTGTGTAATCCGGTACTAAGACCTCTGTTTCGGGATGCATTAGTTGGACGTGGATACTGGTGGAGATTCCAAGGAGACAGTTGGGTAGGAGCATTTAAAGTTATTTTTCCAGTACAAGAGACTCCATCGCTCATGCACTTCATTTCATGAGGATGGAGTCAACTCCTCAAATATCGATGTAAACCCTAAATTTGGAATTTCCTGAACTATTTAATAAATGTTAGTAGTATCAGCTCACCTTATATAAGGGATGTTGTGTAGAAAGGAAAAAAAGGGAGATATATGATAAGAATTCTGCAAGTATTTGTTATCATGATATATACTGTATAAGACTACTGACCCAATTTATCATTTGATTAATACAAATATCTTTTATGTAAATTTTTGGATGTGAGTGAAAGCTTCAATCTGGTAACTCTTTAAGAGGTTCCTTGTTGGTTCAGCAAGGACCCACCACCCCAACTAAGGTAAACCTCACTATGTATGTTATATGTGTTTGTGTTTGTAATTTATAGTAGTGTGTGTGTGTGATTTGTCTTTTCATTTTTAAGATTGAGCAGCGAGTTAATTATATCGGATTGGTGTGTAACAACAAGTGCTATATTGGATAGACATTTTATTTCCAAATGTTGAAAATAAGTATTTCTTAATTCGAGTCGTTGGATTGATGTTTGAATTTCATGATTGGAGTATTGGAGGGAATCAGAAGACTTTATCTTTTATTTACATATGTTGTAATAGAGTCTTCCAGTCGATACTGAATCTCCTTGTGTTGATTTGATTGAGTTATATAAGATTGAAATTGGTTTTATTTTGTTTACAGAATGGTTGAAATTGGTTGCTTTAAATGTTACAGGAAACAAGGTTCCTAATGTTCATCTTTCCAATACAAGTGCCTAACATGAACAAACTTGTTTCTCTGAAACAGTATCTCTTTGATTGATTGAGTTTCATTATTAGTGTTCTCCTTTAGGGTCAGAGAATATTTTGAAATATTTAGAGATCTTAGGAATATAATTTTTTTATGTTATTAATTATTTCCTATATGCAACAGACTTAGACAGGTTACTTGTTCTTGGCACATATAGTGTAACAACTCTTTCGATTACGAATCTCAGATTGACATTTAAATGTGTGTGAGATATACAGTGAATATATTTGTACACCAACATTTTGGCACCGTTGTTGGGGAGTTGTAAACGGTAACATGTAGCACATTTTTTGGTTTGATTAAGTATTGGATTGGATTTGAGGATAATCTGAGGGCGGAGAGAAGATGGTAAGATGAGAGGTAAGAACCTGCGCATCCACTTTGGTGGGGTTGCTCCAAAATCAGGTTGTCCTCCTACCTTTAATTAGGGATTTGCGTTTTCATTGATTTCATTTTTTTTATGAGTAGGTAAAGAGATAATAAAGGTAGATTTATCGCTCCTAAAAACACAGAAAAACAAACAACAAAGAAAACCTCCCCTTATACTAATTCATCAAAAACTCATGCAAGTAAATTTCTCATAGGAGAGAGCTCAAAGGCAGCCACTGCAACAACAAAAAAAGGTACCAGATCCGAAGCCACTGTACAAATTACAAACAGAAGGCAGAGAGAAAAAGAGACAGCACTAGCGACCCCACTCAGAAGAGAAATTGGGAAAGAAGCAGAGGTGATAATAGAAGAGGCTGCATCTGCTATTGGAAGACCACACCAAACTTTGGAACAACTAGAGATACCAGAGAACATGGTGGTGGAACCATCACTCAGTGGAGAAAATTCACCACCTCCCTACAGAGTGCTCGTAAACATGGAAGAAGAAGAGGGAATCACAGTCAATGAAACAGAGACATTTGGATTCCCCATACTGGATATGGCTAAATACATTTCTATGAAGAACATTCCATTATCTTCACTTCCACATTTCAGAGGTATGTCGACAGAAGACCCTGAATCATTTTTATTTGAATTTGACATATTCTGTAGAAGCTATAACTACACAGATAATGCTCAAAAAATTAAAACTTTTCCCAACCACACTAAAATATTTGGCATTACGGTGGTTCATGAGTTTAGGGGAACACACAATTTTGTCTTGGGATGGTATGAAAGAGACCTTCCTCCATAAATACCAGGATTTCTGCAGGCGTAGGGATGCTAGGAATGATATATTCAAAATGCAACAATTCGAAGAAGAAAGCTTAGAAGACTACTTAGAGAGATTTGTATACAATTACCAAAAGACTAAGCAGTTTTCTTTAGATACAGCCACAGTTAGGACTATCTTTCTAAAGGGGGTGAGGGATGATTGCATTGAAGTGTTAAACCTTATTATTTCTGGGGACATATACCAAAAACCATTTGCAGACATAACAGAGTATTATAAAAGATACTCTCACAGTCAAGCTAAAAAAGGGAAAAGTATAAGGGACCCTACCAACAAAATTTCTAAACCCACATCCGGAGGTGTCACAAGGATTGAGCTAGGAAATATATTAGAAAAAATTAAAACAGATATCCTACACACCATCAGTTCCCAATTAGATACCATGCAAATTAAAAGAAAAAAAAAGAAAGAAAATGTTGTGTTAGTAATCTTCTGTCATTAGTGTAGGAGGAAACACCCTAAAACGGAATGCCCCCTCAATGTTATTGAAATCTGTGTCATTTTCATAGAGAACCATCTTACTAATGAATTCCCTTCTCTCCCCAGACTTAAGGTCTTGTTCAAGGGAGGAGGAGAACCTGAGACATCTTATCCCCCTAGTAAAACATGGAGACAACAAAACTCCAGCATGTTTGCCGACCCAAGAACACAATACCCCCAATAACAATGGATACCTCCCATGTCTTATTCTCAATGGTCAACACAAACCCAACCTTGGCAACAGGGGTGGAGAGGACCTGTATATGGAAATGTTCCCTTTCAACCAACAAATTTTTCCACCTATCCACAATATCCTTCAAATATTTCACAGTTGCTTCCAGGTTTTACCCCGCCTGCTCTTCTTCCACCTCCACAACCACAACAACCACTTGCACTACCCATGAATCCAAACATGCAGCAACCAATGCAGGCTGCACCCATCCAAAATCCTCCTCAGCCTACTCCTATTCCTGCACAACCTATCCCTAACCCAAATAACAGACCGACACAACCTATACAAAACGTTGAAGTACAAACCTTTCCTACATATGCAATAATGCCAACTCCATTTAATGGGATTGAATTAAGGTTAGGAAGGATTGTAAACAAAATCAATCCCACCATGGTCATTCAAGAAGAACATGTGCATAATCACACAAACCAAGAGAAACAAATAGGTGCCCAAATGATTCAAAGAGAAGAATAGATGACTAATCCAATGAACAAAGAAAGAAACACCCCTTCTCCCAACCTCTTTGCAGCAGAAACACCCCACGAAGTGAATCCCCCTTATCTAGAAAGGCTGCTCATAAAGAAAAATGAGGAGCCTCTAGAACATAATCTAGAGACAGAACTCCAAAATATATGTGTAAAGATCCCACTACTATAGGCCATTAAAGATATACCTATCTATGCTAAAATTGCAAGGGACCTTTGCATTAAAAAGATAGGGAGATAGAGGAAAGAACCTCTTGTCATATGGGTGGTAGGATAGTTATCCAAATTTATAAAAAAAATACCTTCTAAATATGGTGATCTAGGGAACCCAGTGGTAACCATAGAAATAAATGGTGTTTCCTTTCCCAATACATTGATTGATCTAGGGGAAACAATAAATGTGATGTCAGTAAACACTATGAAAACACTGCAGCTAGATCACTTGAGACCTACCCAAACTTTTCTATAACTTGTAGATAAATCAGTCATCACTCCAGCAGTAAGTTTAGATGATGTAACAGTGACATTGGCCTCTTGGGAATACCCTGTGGATTTCTTGGTAATCCATCCCAAATCCACCAAACCAGGACACCCAGTGGTACCAGGATGACCTTGGCTGGCCACCGCTGATGCATTTATCAGTTGTCGATATGGAGAAATGAAAATTTCCAATGGCACTCAAAGTTAGAAACTTATCCTTTTTCCCCCCGCCCAACTAGCCATGGAAGTCCCTCTCTGGTTGGAGAATCCGTATCGGGAGGAGGACTATACACAACCCTTATTGACACTCGAACAAATAAAAGGAGTACAAGAACACTCTGAAGAACAAATCCTAAGCCTATTCTTGGCTGCCTCGGCATGAACTGACTATCCCCAATCTTTCCCCAATTACACACACATCTTTAGCCCTGAATTTCAAGAAATTTGGCACCCTCCTAATTCTACAACAACGACTCTTTTGAAAATAGAATAAGGGAAGGAATACACTGTCCAAGCTGTGGAAATCAGACCTAGAAATTCCTTGTATATCAATGCTAGCCTAGAAATAGGTCAACAACAAAAGATGGTACAAATGATTCAGGGGCAATCTGATGCATTTGCATGGGATTACTCCGACATGAAAGGGATCCACCCAGATACATGTATGCATAATATTTATCCTAATGATCAAATCAGACCTATCCAACAACCCCAGAGAAGAATGAACCCAGCCTTGAAAGATATAGTAAAGGAAGAACTCCAAAAACTCCTACAAGCCAATTTCATTTACCCTATATCAGATAGCAAATGGGTCTCCCCAATAGTCATTGTACCAAAGAAAAATGGGAAATGGAGGATTTTTGTGGACTTTTTGGAGCTAAACAAGGCCACCTATAGAGACTACTTCTCTTTACCTTTCATAGATTAGGTCTTCGATACTTTATTTGGGAAAAGGCACTTTTCTTTTCTGGATGGGTTTAGTGGCTACAACCAAATACAAATTTCACCAGAAGACCAGGATAATACCACATTCACTTGACCTTGGGGAACCTATGCCTATAGGGTTCTCCCCTTTGGATTATGTAATGCTCCTGCTACCTTTCAGAGGGATGTCTTGGCTATTGTTTCCGATCTGACCAATGACTGTGTGGAAGTCTACATGGATGACTTCACGGTATATGGGGATGATTTCCAACATGCATTGGATAATTTGGAGAAGTTATTGGTTAGATGTAGAGATACCAACCTCTCACTCAGTCACGAAAAATCAAGAATGATGCTCACTAAAGGAATCGTTCTAGGTCACCATATTTCCAGAACCAGAATAAGAGTGGACCCTGCTAAAATTGACATTATTTCCCAAATTAAGATCCCTAGTTCACAAAAGGAAATCAGAAGTTTCTTAGGGCATGTTAGTTACTATAGGAGGTTTATTCAAAATTTTACAAACCTAGCAGCCCCCCTTTTCAAACTGTTAACAAAAGATGTTGAATTCTACTGGGATGAACAATGCCAAATCTCTTTTGAAATCTTAAAAACAAAACTGTCAAGTGCTCTTGCTTTGAGAGGTCCAAACTGGTCTCTTCCTTTCCATATCTGTACAAATGCCTCAAATACCGCTTTGGGATCCGTATTAAGACAAAGGGAAGGGTAGATTCCTTATGCTATATACTTTGTTAGTAAGAACCTCTCACTTGCCGAAGTAAACTATACTGTCACAGAGAAAGAATTCTTATCAGTAGTACATGCCATCAACAAGTTTAGACACTATATAACAGGATATGAAGTCTTTGTGCACACAGATCACTCAGCCATCAGATTTCTAATGAATAAACCTGTTACAAATGATAGAATAACTAGATGGATCTTGTTACTACAAGAATTTAATATCACTATTATAGATAGGTCTGGAAGAGATAACTTGGTTGCTGATTTTTTGTCTATACTTATCCATACAGGTGACAATACTCCAGTAGATGATGATTTTCTGGATGAGAATTTATTTTCTGTTTCTACTTTCACCCCTTGGTATGCAGATGTAGACAATTATTTGTTAACCGACAAGCTTCCTCAAGGCATGTCATCTAGAGAAAAGAAGAGAATCATTCAGCTAAATGCCAACTATATGTGGCATGAACATACCCTTTACCGAACATGACCTGATTTGGTAATTAGAAGATGTGTCCGGGAAGACGAAATGCAGGATATCTTCAGAGCCTGTCATGACAACCCATGTGGTGGCCACTTTGTTGAAAAAATGAAAGATTACAAAATTTTACAATCAGGCTATTATTGGCCAACCATTTTTAGGGATGCAAAGAAATACGTGCTCAACTGTGATGATTGCCAAAGAATGGGAAGACCTACACCAGGTGATGAAATACCACTCCAAGCCCATGTAGTAATCGAACCCTTTGAAAAATGGGCCTTAGAATTTGTAGGACCTATCAATCCCATGTCTCAGAAGAAAAAGTACATATTAGTTTGCACAGGCTATGTAACAAAATGTGTAGAAGCCAAGGCCCTGTATTCATCCAATGAATGATCTGTTGTAGATTTTATCTTTGAAGAAATTTTCACTCATTTCGGGGTACCTCGAGAGATAGTTACTGATCAAGGAACACAATTCACTTCAAATTTGGTTAAGGCCCTTACCGAACAATACAAGATCAGACACAGGAAGTCCTCACCCTATCACCCTCAAGCCAATGGCCAAGTAGAATCAACCAACAAACTGATAGAGGCCATCCTCACTAAGACTGTTCAACTGCACCACAAAGACTGGTCTGATAGGTTGCTTGAAGCCTTGTGGGCCTACAGGAGCACCTAGAGAAATACAACAGGTCATACACCGTATGAGTTGGTATATGGGAAGAAGGTACTACTACCCATAGAGTTTCAGGTAAAGACCTTCAGAACTTCCATGCAATTAGGAATGGACTTGGATGAAGCTCAAAAATAGAGGCTACTACAATTAAACGAACTTGATGAGATAAGACAAGATGCTCTACAAAGAAACACCCTGATACAAGAACAAAGGACCAGATGGCACGACAAGTACATTAAACAGAAGTCCTTCCAGCCAGGTGATTGGGCCCTCCTCTATGATAGCAGATTTAAAAATTTCAAAGGCAAATTGTCTACTAGATGGATGGGGCCTTATGAGGTTGATACAGTATATGAAAATGGTGCAGTAAGGATAGAAACTATTGATGAAAAGAAGACTTCTCTTATTGTAAATGAACATTGGCTAAAGGTTTATCACAAACCGATGTCAAAGGAGGATTTTGTTAAAAACATTCTTCAGACTACCGAAATGCAACTGGTAAGTGAGAGTGTTTTCCCTCCTGCTGACCTACCATAGTAAGTTCAAATTGTATAAATTATTTTTCTGTACATAGGTGTGTCGTGAGAGGAAGTTTTTCTTTATTTTGACTAACAAAGACAAAAGAAAATTGGTGGTGTTCTGATGTAGATAAACAAATAAGGAGGACAACTACCAGAAAGAGTCTTCTTTAATTTTTTCAGACTCTTTAAAATTGAAAACACCGACGAGCAGGAACTAGCTCGGGCTTGACAAAAATCCACAGGACAATGTAGAGAGGTTCCTTTAAGCTTTTTAGACTCTATAAAACTGAAAATACTGGCGAGCATTAACTAATTTGGGCTCGAGAAAAATCCATAGAAAAGTAGTAGTTAGGATCATTATCATATTCTAATAAGAGGGGAAATGCCAGCAAAAGTGTAGTCATCTTGGTTCCAGAAGAAAAGGAGTTTTTTCATCTCAGTTACTGGTCATTACAGAATACCCTCCTGTATAGAGCTTTCTTGCATTATTTCTCTATAAACTTTGGCAACTGAATGATTTTTCAAACAGATTTGACCATAGAACACCAGCTATTTCTGTAAATCACTATCACCAGAATCAATATCAAGTTTCCTAAGCTCAAGAAAGTTCATTTTTGTGCTCATCTAATCATCTTTGTGTATGAAGAACCACCAAATCATCTTGTTGTGCCTATACGGTACCAGGTCCTATTCAGTATAAAAGAAGGGGTCGTGAGCTATTCCGATACTGACTGCAATTTTGCACACAGGTGAACTGGTACCAACTGCAATTTTACACGTAGATGATCCTGTACCAACTGCAAGTCTTACACACAGGCGATCAGACACTCAGGTGATTTCGTACCAATTGGAAGATCTACACACAAGTGATCTAGTAATTAAATGATCTGGTACTGGTAATATTATGACGGGTAACTCTTAGCATGTTTCTAAGTCGCTGTCAAATTATTAATGCGGGGACATACATATTCTACATTTTCCTTCGAATTATTTAAGAAATTAGACTAAATATGTGTTTAGAACATCTGATTTATCTTGGATCATGACGTACCCCTGTTTTGTCACGAATCTCTAAAGAAGCCTGAGATCCCATACCGTAAGAAGGGAGTATCCTATGAAACAACAAATATAAAAACACTATGTATTTTATCGGATCAAACTCCCACTATCTATCTGATAAATAAATCCCATGATTAGATTTCGTACTATATGAGATGACGTGAACCACGAATCTCAGAATATCAAGTAATGATCCCAGTCAATATCATATACACAAGTCTCGATCATAATGGCATAATGGCCACCTCTTGTCGTAAATATCGTATGTCACCAAGCTTCCCACGAATCTAAAAACTGATTCGTAAATCTGACTTACCTTGCCATATCATCATGAGGATCGACATGACCATTGTAATCCACACTTCTATTCATAAATGATCCCATGATGGCTCCACCATCAAGATGAGCATTATTTATCCTTGTTATCATACTATCTATAGACTTTCATATCCTGTATGTGTTTCTCCCAACTGATACTCTATCATCTGGTACTTATCCTCGACCTTCTGTGCCTTATCCACCCAAAAGAATTGTTTAAGATAGTATGGGGGTCGATATACATGAACCAATATTTCAAATATACAAAGAAACCACAGAATATCAGGCTTGTAAGAAAAACTATGAACGGGCAAGTTGGGTATCGTTCTTGGAGAAATTTAGGGGCCATCATGAAGGAATTTCTCTCAGTTTTGCACAAACATATAATGGAGAGAATGTGCAGCTTGGGGATGTAAGGTTGAAAATTATAGAGGCTACTATATCAAAAGCTATGGGTCTCCCAATGGTTGGAGAAAGATACTTCAAAAGAGCAATCGTGGACAAGAAGCTCTGTCAGTAGTTCCTCAAACCAGAACATCACGACGCTGATTGGACCAAGGGCATCCCTTAGAGCTATATCAAAGAAAAGTATTGGACAATGCTTATAAGTCTACAATAATTCCTCACCTGTGAAGGAAGGTATGTCGTGACCTTCATTTATCATTTGAATCTTTTTTCACATTTTGAGGGAGGATCGCAGATAAATTTCCCCATTTTTTATGGATGAGTCTAATGAAAATGGAAAGAGGGGTGAGGTCAGTTTCTAAGAATCCCGAGACTAGCCTTAATCATCACGGTTTAATCAAACTTATGGTTGTTCATGGTCTAAAAACACAATGAGGTAGTTGGAAACAGTTTCTCCAACAGAGTTTCGCTCGAGAGAAAGCCAAGTCAGTCGAGACACAGAAGGCAGGGATATACGGTGAAATCTCAAGCAGAAAAGCAAAGAAAGATGTGGCATTAGAAAGCAAAGAAGACATTGTTGTGCCCAACTACTCTTAGCTCATGGATAAATCAGTGACAGAAAAGTCTGACGTAGGAGAGCCTGTTATATCAAGAAATAAGATAGCCACTCCATTCCATAAAGTAAGCTCTACTTCGGTTCAAAGGAATAAAAAGAAAAAGGAAGGCTCAGGACCCTGTGATCAATCGAATAACATCCCCAAAACCATTATGGCAATACCATCAAAACCTGCTAGTCAAATAGAAGAGATCCCTGACTTCCAGTTGAAAAGCAAGGAAAAGTCTGCACCGACTAAAACGTCTAGCTCAGTCCTACACTCTAAGAACCAACAATCCCAGTACAAGAAACAAACGAAGGAGATGGATCAACAGAGAATTTTACTAGAGCCAACTGTAAGACCCTCCCCAAAATCTCCTAAATAATTGAGGAGTATTTTTGAAGTTACTCTGCCTTCCCAGAGTTCAGTTGAAGGTTTGAAGGGAATTGCAAATGTGGCAAATAAAAATAGAAAGAAACCATAAGGAAAAGAGGTACAAGTTTCAGAACCCACACCTCAATATTCTAGGGTAGGAATACGAATTGGTCAGCAGAAGCAAACCTCAGAAGTTACAGTTCAAGCCCGTAAGATACAGGTCCCATCGACACAGGAAGCACAGGTGTCCAGGCCTGTCCCTATTAGAAAATCAAAGAAAAGGAAGTTATTTGAAGAAACTCCTACCCCCATCAGAAAGTTTAAGAAAGATTCAACACCCATACGTAGGACCACTAGAAGTATGGCTAAACAGGAGACAATTCCAAATATAACTTCTCCTCAAAGAGAACCTATGGATATTCCAAGTTCTCTACACAAAGAGAGTCACTGGGGAGATGCCACAAGCGAAATAGAAGGATTGATAACAATAAGTGAGACAGAAGGGTTAGTAACAGAAACCTTGATGGATTTGAGAAAGGGTGAAGAGGCTCAAACGGTGGTCACTCAGGAAGTATTTACACCAAGTCCAAGTAAATCTTCGAGCAGGAGAAAGATGATGATAAAGGTTCTGAGGAGTCTGAGGAAAGAAAAAGAGGCTCGAGAGATGGTGGCCAAATAATTACCCATACCAAGTTTAGAACAGTCCCTGAATGAACCAACATTGTTAATGGAAATTGAGAGATTGAAACAAGAAATTGAAGAGTACAAAATATTAGACAGACATATCAAGGCAGAGAATGCAAAATTGAAGGAATAGCATGCAGAGGTCTCTGCCAAACTTAACAAAGTCTTGAGATTGGTTCATTACACTAGGGTGATCAAGAAGTAATTAAAGAATGAAGCTTATGGTGTTAACATTTTTCAATCTGAGGAATGACAGAGGATGGTTCAATTGGGCAAAAAGTTTTTTTGGTATCAGTTTTTGATAACGTTGCATGGGGACATGCAACATCTTCAGCAAGGGGGAAATGTTGAGCCTCCATTTTGTCATAAGATAATACCCTATATTACCATCCATCTGAGTCTTTTTGCCTCTACTATAAACCTATACTATACTATTCCCTCCTGAAATGAATACCTAATAGTTATGTCATATCCACAAGAGGTAATTGGTGATCTAAAGCATGTTTGTTTATTTTTTTTTAATTAATTTAATTGAAGATGTTTTATGTTGTATAGTTCTAATAATTTGATTTGTGAACAGTCTAATCTGGCACTACTAGGAACCATGTGATCTGATACCAAGACATGTGCTGATCCATTGCCATGACATGTGTTATTTCGGTACCCAAGACAATCTTGATCCGGTACCAAGTTGTGTGCTATTCCGATACTCTTTGCTCTATTTTATTTCGGTACTAGATTCACGATTGTGTGTAATCCAGTACTAAGACCTCTGTTTTGGGATGCGCTAGTTGGACGTGGATAATGGTGGAGATTCCAAGGAGACATTTGGGTAGGAGCATCTAAAGTTAGTTTTCCAGTACAAGAGACTCCATTGCTCATGCACTTCGTTTCATGAGGATGGAGTCGACTCCTCAAATATCGATGTAAACCTTAAATTTGGAATTTTTTGAACTGTTTAATAAATGTTAGTAGTATCAGCTCACCTTATATAAGGGATGTTGTGTAGAAAGGAAAAAAAGAGAGATATACGATAAGAATTCTGCAAGTATTTTTTATCATGATATATACTGTATAAGACTGCTGACCCAATTTACCAGTTGATTAATACAAAGATATTTTATGTAAATTTTTGGATGTGAGTGAAAGATTCAATATGGTAACTCTTTAAGAGGTTCCTTGTTGGTTCGGCAAGGGCCCACCGCCCCAACTAACGTAAACCTCATTGTGTATGTTTTATGTGTTTGTGTTTGTAATTTAGAGCAGCGTGTGTGTGTGATTTGTCTTTTCATTTTTAATATTGAGCAACGAGTTAATTATCTCGGATTGGTGTGTAACAACAAGTGCTATATTGGATAGACATTTTATTTCCAGATGTTGAAAATAGTTATTTCTTAATTCGAGGTGTTGGATTGATGTTTGAATTTCATGATTGGAGTGTCATAGGGAACCAGAAGACTTTATCTTTTATTTACATATGTTGTAATAGAGTCTTCCAGTTGATACTAAATCTCCTTGTGTTGATTTGATTGAGTTATATAAGATTGACATTGGTTTTGTTTTGTTTACAAAATGGTTGAAATTGGTTTCTTTAAATGTTACAGGAAACAAGGTTCCTAATGTTCATCTTTCCAATACAAGTGCCTAACATGAACAAACTTGTTTCTCTGAAACAATATCTCTTTGATTGATTGAGTTTCGTTATTAGTGTCCTCCTTTAGGGTCATAGGATATTTTGAAATATTTAGAGATCTTAGGAATATATTTTTTTTTATGTTATTAATTATTTCCTATATGCAATAGACTTAGACATGTTACTTGTTCTTGGCACATATAGTGTAACAACTCTTTCAATTACGAATCACGGATTGACATTCAAATGAGTGTGAGATATACAATGAATATATTTTTACACCAACAACAGCCAAGAGAAGTTTCTGAATTGAAATATTCTAAATGAAATGAATGTAGGAGTGCTATTGCATAGGACTTTGCAGAAGGAATGAAGGAGCTTCACAGCCGAATCAAGGAGCGATTGCAGAATTCAAGTCAGGAATACAAGCAGAGAGTGGATCAACACAGGCAAGAACTTCAATTTGAAGTTGGCGATCTGATTCTTACACATTTGAGGAAGGAAAGGTTCCCAAGGGGAGCATATAATAAACTGAAGATGAAAAAGATTGCACTGTGCAAGGTCATAAGGGAATTTGGGGCAAATGCATATGAGACTGAATTACCCAATGGGGTTGGAATCTCACCGATATTCAATGTTGCAGATTTGTACCGTTACAGAGCTGAAGAAGCAGGAACAGAGGAGGAACAGAAAGAAATTCAATGGATAAAACAAATTCCTATAGCTATAGAGACACATATGGAAAGCATAATTGACAAAAGGGTTAGCAAAAAGACCTAGAGAAAAGAGTATTTTCAATACTTGGTCAAATGGAAAGGACATCCAGTTGAAGATGCTAGTTGGGAGGACGAAGCAACAATTCATACGCATGGACAGATCATGCAAGAGCTCATGAACATAAATTCATTAAAATTTTCAAGCGAGAGAGTATGATGCAGGAGCATCATACAAATCCAAAGTCGAATCACGCGCCTAGCTAAAGTGATAGCTAGACGCGTAGATGGGAAAAAGGAGCACGTTTTTATGAAAACATTTTGAATTTTGAAATCTGAAGCATTAATGTAATAGCTAAGAAAGGGTGTACTTGCATTTATGTCTTGGAGATATGAATAGATCTAGAGAGATTACTCTCATCTGTCGGATGTATTAAGGCATTTAAGTTTGTTAATGTAAAGTAGGTAGATATGAATGTTAGATTAGACAATTTTAGAATCATAGGAGGGAAAACGAATATAGACACCCTCACCCTTGTATTATTGTAACTTTTGATGATCATTCAAAATTCATAAGCTGTAGAGATGTAGCAGAGAGTTGTAGAGAAGAACCCATGTACAGGAGCACTTGAGTTAATATATGAAACTTTGACTCAACTTTCATGGTGTTGTGATGCTTACTGTTTACAATTGTTGAATGGTATGTTTACAATTGTTTTGTTTCTTTGTTATGCATTTATTTCAATGTTGTAGTGTGTGTGTGATTTCATGTGGAATGTATGAATACTGAGAGAGGAGAAGAATGAGTTTCAATTGTTTCTCTTTCTGAGAATTCCTACAAGGAGTGCAGTGAACGTCTGCAAAGTGTGTGTTGATGAGGGTTTTAGTTTTATCTTAGAAATCTCAGGAGAGATACTATTGTTTTCATACTAGTTGAAGTGCAGGTGAAGCACAGGACCGTGTGTGCATGCCAATTGAAACTTTGGATATTGTAAATCTAGAGAAAATATTGAAGGACCACTGTTTCAAAGAGTGCACAGGGTCGAAGACTCAAATAACCAGAGGTTATTTGAAGGTTTTCCGCAAGGAGTGTGAGCAGGGATCCTTTTGGAATATTGAGGTTATAAGTTAAGCTCAGGAGGGATTTTATCCTTTGAAATGCTCAAAGGGAGACGGAGGCCGAAATCATTTCATAGAAGTTAAGTTTAGGAGGGAGAACATCGATTCATTTGGACAGAAGTCCTTAAGGAGGGCATCTGGTTGTCAGAACTCTCCATGGAGAAATCACAAAGTCGTGAGGACTGTCGGATCTAGAGGAGCTATGAGGTGGTTAGGAGTTGGATGAATCTGCCACCTTGACATCAAGAATCAATGTGAATCGTTGATCATGATCAGTTCAAGCCGTTAGATCACTTCAGAAATTCAGGATTCATATGTTCGGAGTGCAGACCAAAATCCTTGGTCACTCTAGAACCCGAATCGCGAAAATGATTTATAAGGGTGAAATTTTGGTATTTCGGGGTTCAGCATACCGAAAATCTCAACGACAAAGAATCAGGAGCCTTGGCATTGAGAACCCTGAAGTCATGAAACGTGACATGCCTTTGGTGAGAAACATCGACATTTCGGCATTTCGAGGTTCGACATTTCGAGAATCTTGATGACAAGGAGCCGAGGCACTTTGACTAAAAACCCTGAAGTCATGAAACGTGAAGTGTCTTTGGAGTGGAATCCCAATATTTGGGCATCTCGAAGTTCGGGAAGTAGAGGAGACACGTGATTTTTGGAACCGAGACTTTCAATCTCCCGGTACTCGAAATCCTAAAAAAGGGGTCACTGTTTCAGAATTCTGGAATTCGCGCAGCGAGTGAGTTGGAGTTGAGAATCGTGAACTCTCGATATGTGGAGTCCTGAAAGGCCATCGATCTTTCATTTCATGGGACGTTGAGCCCATTTTGGAATTTCAGAATTTCAGAGTTCGGGGAATCATAAGGCAAAAGGAACGATTGTTGGGTCGTTCGCTCAAGTCCCAAAAATCTTAATTTAGTGGCAACAGGTCGTGTGCGTTGGAGCGGTCAACCCTCGTTGACAATTCTCATATCGAAATTTATCAAGAGATATTGGAATACATCGAGACTCTCCAACTCTCGAAACCCATAATAGTATTCCATAACAGTACCAACAGTACCAACTGTCAGCGTCACTTTATTCCATAACAGTACCAACTTTCCCTTTTGAAATTATTTCATTTTTGTACTCTGATCAAAGTAATTCTTAATGATTTTCTATCTTTGATTCATTTTCTTCAATGATTCGGCTCATTGTTCCTCCAATTTTATCAATTGGTTGTATCTTCTTTGTAAAGGGGAAACAACTTCTGCATCTTCAATGTTGACAACATATGTTAATGCATTCAATTCCATATTAATTGGCATCCTTGCTTCTTTTCCATATAGAATCACATATGGGGAATTATCAGTGCTATCCTTTGGTGTTAGTCTTCTTTCCAGAATGCATATCTCAATTTTAAATGCAAATTATTTTGATTGAGATAAATGGTCTTCTTAAGAATTCGAATCAAAGTCTTTTTAGTAGATTCAACCAAACCATTTCCTTATGGATAATAGTTTGATGATTGTCACATAATTATACCAAATTCCCTACAAATTCAGTAAACTTTTACCCAATGAATATTGAACCATTATTTGTAATGAATTTTTCTCGAACCACAAATCTTTCTAAAATATTTTATTTCAAAATTTTTATAAGCTCATCAGAATCTTCCCTTTTTAATTCTATTGCTTCCTTTCATTTTGTGAAATAATCTATTGCAGTGAGAATATATAGATGGCCTTTGCTTGATTTCGGATTTATTGGAACAATCACATCAATTCCCCATTGAGTGAATGGTTCTTCTATTGCTATGATTTGCAAAGGCATTGTTTCTCTCTTCATTCTTCCTAAATTTTTTTGACAAGAAGCACATTGTCATTATTCTAGGTGCAATAGTTGTGGGTGAAAAGTGACCACCACAAATTCCTTCATGAAATTATTTCATTATTTTCTAAGACTTTGTTGTATCAACACATATTAACAAAATTTCGTCAAAATTTTGTCAAAATTTCGGAAACCAATACATATTGAATTCATTTCATTTTTAGTGCCCTCCTTTCTCTTGTTGACATGCCATTTTGGAATTGGCTTAATTTTAAATAAAAAATTATATCCTTATACCATTTGGGAGTTGATGTAGATGATTCTATTGAAATTGATTTGGTCCCATTTAAAGAATTGGTTCCAACAATAAGCTTACACCACCCCTGTCCTTTGACTTCTTTCAATGGATTGATCTCAATGTCATACTCTTGAATTTTTGCTAGACAATTTTCCCATTTCCCTTCTTTTAACTATTGATTGAGAATCATTTTCATAGGAGAAGTAGGAACATATGCAATGATATGGGAAGAAATAATATAGGTTATGAAATGAGCCACTTCTTTGACTAAACAAAGAGCTTACTTCTCTATCTTTGATTACTTATATATCTTTGAGTACTTCAATTCATAGTCATGAAGAGTTTTTCTCATGAAGCTTACTGGTAATTCTTCTCCTTTAATATTTCTTTGTGTGAGAATGGAAGAAAAATATATATATAATGAATTTTTTACTAAAATCAGGATTGATCAATACATGTGTTGTGGTGATTGCATGCTTGTTGTTTTTGAATGATTTTTGTATTTCTTGGGTCCATTCAAATCTATGATCCTTCTTTAACAAAGTGTTTATTAGTTTAACAATAGTTTCATAATCTGGGACAAATCTTCTCACAAAATTTATCTTTCCAAAAAGTGATTGAACTCCCTTTTTTTTATATTGGTGGATTTAATTAATTAGTGGTATCTACTCTTTCAGATTCAATATAAATTCCTTCCTTGCTAACTATGTGTCCCAGTAATTTCTCTTTAGAGACTAAAAATAAATGTTTCTTTGGATTTAGATAAATTCCATATAATCTGCACCACTCAAATACTTCTCTTAGATAGCCAATATGTTTTTCTCTTATCTTGGAATAAACAATGAGATCATCTTGGTAATCAGGCATGAATTTCCCAATTAGATATTGAAAGGCATGATCCATGGCCCTATGAAAATTTGCTCCAACATTTTCAAACAAAATGGCATGCAAACATATGCATATGTCTCCCATGGTGTTATAAAATCAATTTTCAACCTATCTTGTTTTGCAACAAGGACATGCTTATACCATGAGAAACCATCTAACATGGACATGAGAGCTGAGTCAGTAACTTTTTGGAGTAACATTTCCAGGTTTGTCAGAGGATAATTATCTCTTATACTTTCTTTGTTTAAATATCCAAAGTAAACACATAATAAAATTTATCCACTTTTTTTCCTTACAATTAATGGATTGGAGAGCCACACTGAATGTTTGATTGGGAAAATTATTCTAACTTTTCTCAAATTTCAAGTTATATTTTCACTAAGGGTTTCAATTTGGGGTTTATTGTTATCAACTTTTGCTTGAATGGCTTGGTCCCTTATTTTAGTGGTATGATATGCTGGAATATTGATTTATCATAAGATTTAACATCATCATAGCTCCATGCAAAAACATCAAATATTATTTAAACAAAGAAATATATTGATCAACTTCTCTTGGTGTACAATTGATCCCAAGATTCACATATTTTGGAGAGATTTCAATTCTGATGTTTATCTTTTTTTTTGTTGTATTTTTCATGTAGATTCTTCTTCTTTCAAATCTTTGGTCTTATCATCTCCTGTGAAAAGAGATTCAGTTTTGACAGAACTTTTTGAAATAAATGCAATACTTTCTTTAGTTTCACCTGCATTGGAAAGAAAATCATTCAATTTTTCATCATTCTCAAATACTTGAAGATATTCCTGGTTGTCAAGAACTGAGGGTATGGAGATTCTTTTCACTTGAAAAATACTCTTGTTTTGAAAATAATCAGGATTAAATAATGATGCAACAAGTGCTAAATAATATGTTTTCTTATTCCTTTCTGTAGGTAAGAAAGATATACTAAATGAACTAATAGAATTCATTAGTTCATTTACTCTTTTTGCATACAATTTCAATCTTTCTTTTTTTTTCTTATATTTTTGAGTAATATGATTTACAAATCGCTCAGAGTCACCAGTTATAATCAAATTTTAATTTTCCATTTCTAATGCTAAAATTATCCCTTGGATCAATGCTTCATATTATGCTTCATTATGCATGCAAGGAAATTCCAATCTGATGGAATGTGGTTGTATTATTGAATCAAGACTTTTGAGCACAATTCCAACAACACTCCTTGAACTGGAACATGCACCATCAAAAGAAATTCTCCAAAATCCTTTAAAATAACTTTTTTTCTTTTTGTTTGGGGATATTTGGTTGTTATGTGTCTAGCATGACATAATTCCCTATACATTCATCAAAATAACATTACATCAATTCATTATATTTGTTCTTAAAAGAGAATGGTTTTATTGGTTCACGCAGAACCCTCAACATTGTTCCATCTTTATTAGGTAACATCATGCAACTCCCATTATTCATGATATACCCTCCAATTAGGGATGAATTTAGGGGCTAAATTTCTCTCATGGGCTAATTTTCCATGGTTTTTCCCAAAAAAAGATTCTTTATTCTAAAAATGATTCGCCCTAATTCTATAGGATAAAATTGTTTTACCTTAAAAATCACCAAAAATTTATACAAACTATACATAATCCTTAGAAATTTGAATATTTTTACAAAACAATCGCCAAACATCTATAGTTTACATATGAAGGATTACTAAGATTCACCAAGTTTTCTACATTTTAAAATAAATTTCCATCCTTAAAATAATCCATGCCTCTAATTAACGTAGATCAATCTCTACCAAGGACCACTCCATAAGAATGATGAATATAAAGCATTGTAATTGTGAAAACAATTGTGATATGTGGGGCAACAATTATCCAAGAATAAAAATATTTAATTTCACCATATTCCATAACTATTCTTGAATCAATGGCATAAATACTCTCCTTGGTTTCATCGTACTTGGTAAAACCCATCCCAAGTGCTTCCATGATTGATAATGGAATGATATTGCTTGTAGCTCCAGTACTAATCATGAAATTATGAAGAAAAACATCACGATTTCTATCATGACATGAAAAGGTGGTATTTTACCTTTTGGTCTGTCAATTGAATTATTTTGTTGTTGTTTTGATATTGATGCATTAGCTTCCATTCTATGACTACATTCATCTAAAATTTTAAGGATATTTTTCCTTTGTTGGAGAATTTTCACAACTTCCATAAATGGAAAAGTAATCCTTAATTTTGAAAGATCATCTATTACATTATATATTATCTATCAAGGATTCTTAGATTGACTTACAATCGACTGCTTTTTATTCAATTATGTCATATTTGTTCTTGACTTTTATTTTTCTTTATTTGCATTTCCTTTTCCTTTTCCCTTTTCCAGAATGTCTTTTACTTTGATTTTATTTTCTTGTTCTCTTGTTTTCAAAAACTTATCTTGTGAGATATTTTTCTCTTCATTCTCATCAAATATATACATGGATGACTGACATTCATTAGTATGTACATATTCAATAATAAATCCAAAATCTAAATCATTTGGATTTTTCACTCTTGGCACCATTTGTCTGAGTTCATCAGTGGTACCATCACTTTTGATCCTCTTTTATTGAATTGGATTTCTCCTTTGTTCTTGAACATGCATTCTTGGATCTGGAAGAAAATTCTCATTTTTCCTTAATCTCGTCAATTCATTTTGCATATATTTGATGGTTCTATTCATTTGTGCTATTTACACTATTTTGTTAGTCTCTTGTGTCATTGTTGGATCATTTGTTACATTATGAATTATTCCTGTGAGTATCCCTTCGTCAATTCCTTGATCTCCAGTGTTTCATGTTATTTGATCTTTAACTCTTCTTAAAGATCATGCCCCTTGATCTAAAATAGTGAGTGTATCCATTTCTCTTTGAAATCTACAAAGAATAATATTTGGATCTGCATAAGTCTCCAACATAATCTCTTCCATTTCTATTTCTTTATTCATGACTGGATCATTTGGTATCTGATTTTATTGTATTTTATCAAGCAGTCTTAAAAATAAAAAATAAAAATATTGGATCCTTTCACCCTTTTTCAAATGTATTTGGGTGAATTTTGTGAGTAGAGTATGACATGGTTTCAAAGGAGCATACATGGTTAGAAACATGCCTTCCAAATCATCAAAATTAGTAATTGAATTTACTAGAAGAGACATATACCATTCATGGGATTTGTCTATCAAAGTTTGAAGAAATAATTAGACCATTACAACATCATGTTCAACTAGATGAATTTCACACAGGCTCAAAAAATTTCCCATATGTTTCTTTGGATCAACTGATCCATCTATTGGGAATGTTGGCAATAACCCTTGTGGGAGGTTTGGAAATTGATGTTGCTCACCGTAAATATTTAATGGGATATTTCTAACCCTTGTTCGTGGAATTATTTGTCTTATTTATACATGATTCTCAGGAGTGTATTGATTTATTTCTTCTCTATCATCCATGATTTTATATTTTTCTTCTTTAACACCCTAACTTTTTTCAATTTTTTTCAAGTTGTTTTATTTTGCTCCTCGTTATCAAACCCTTATATTTTTCCATTTTTAATCTCTAACTTGCCTTATTTGTATTTGTATTCTTCCAATCTCTCTTTCTTTTTCACAGACAAGGTTTTTCCATTATCTTTCATGTTCTTTGCGATTTTGGGTTGTTTTTAGTACTAGGTCATATAATTGACGCAACATGCTTGTTTGATTTCCTAATCCAATTTGCAACTGGGGTTGTTTATGTTGAGGCCGAGTCATAAATAATTCTAGTGTAAAACCATCATTTTCATTCTTTTCCCTAGTGGAGTCACCAAAAATGTTGATGTTTGAATCGATAAATATTGAAACAAAAACCTCATGAGGATGGAATCCCCTTCGTTTTTATAGAGGTGGTACTCCTCTTTGAATTTTTAAAGATTTATCTGGAAATTTTTGTGGGAAAAATATACATGCAGAAGATTGTTCATAAAAAAAATCCAAATATTTATTACTCAAATAAAATAAGAAACATCTTCTTAATGATGTAAAAATATAAATAGATCAAGAGTTCATGAGAAAGAGACTAGGAAATCGTAACACAAATCTCACATCCATCATAGTATTACATATTTTTTATCACATTTATGGGAAGATACATTCAAGGAAAGGAAAGAAGTGTTGGCATGTTTTACAAGAAGAGTGTGCTTGTCATTGATGTAAATAACGACAACGATGATGGAAAACGGGAACAATATAATCTCAGGAGGAGAAGGGAACAGCATGTAGAGATTAGAAGATCAGGAGAGAGGGTGACAGTGACCGTAGGATCACAGCACAGAGGACCAACAATCGTCTGATCGAAACAAGGTGCACGAGCCTTAAGGATTTGCACATGCATGAGATAGAACTTACCAATGTTCTAAAATCCCGAAGTAGTTTGGGACCGTCCATTGTTAAGGAGGATAGGTGGCATAAGATCCACAACTTCGGAAGTTTGTGGATCAAAAGGAGGTGAAATAGCTGAAGTAAATTTCAACTGTTAGATCCAGAGGGATACATGGAAACGGATCATGAGCTCCGTAGAAATCACTTCGAGAAGTTTAAGTTTGAGATTTGAAATCCTCGAAGCCCGGAGAGCCGGAGAACTAGAGTAAATTTCAACCATCAGATCCAGAGGGATATGTGGTGATGGATCGTGAGCTCTGGAGAAATCTCACTTCAAGAATTTCCAGTTGAGAATTAAAATTCCCAAAGCCTAGAGAGTCGGAAAGACAAAGTAAATATCGATCGCCTGATCAACCAAAATAGATCTCAGTCATCGGATCGTTTGAAGTGAATGTGGGTCATTTGATCCAGAGCACCAGTTTGAGATTTGAAATCCCCGAAGTCCAGAGATTCGAAGAGCCAAAATAAATTCTCGACCACTAGATCATCCAATGTAGATCTCAATCATTAGATTGTCCTAAGAATATCTCAAGCGTCAGATCATCCGAAGTGGATCTGGGTTTTCTGATCCAAAAGAGTCGTGGTGTAAATCTGTGGATTTCGAGTAAAGGCCCAAAGTAATCCTCAACCGTCTGATTCAAGAGGACACACGTCATTAGATGATGGACTCCAAGAGAAATGCTCTGGGAGAAAGCGAGTGTAGAGGAGTTGATTCTCCCGAAGGCCGAAGTTTCGAAGTGAATGCGGACCATTTATTTGAGGAGGACATGTTGCAGGAATTTGTGGACTCTGGATAAAAGCGTTCTAGGAGAATGTGAAGGTTGAGAATTGAAATCGTCGAAGCCCGGAGTAGCCAAGAAAATCTCGACCGTTGATCGAGAAAGGGGACACAGGACCATTGATCTAGTTGAGAGGTAAAATCCCTGAAGTAGAGGCAGAGCCATCGATTGAGAAGGATAGGTATCTATGGATCATCTGATCCAGGTGGATATCAGGGGCCACCCACCTTTTCCAAATGGCTCAAAACAATTTTCTGGCCATTTTGGCAATTTACTATTTTTAGCAGGTTTTAACTTCCGGGGCCATTTTGAGGGCCTAAATGAAAATTTTTTGAGATCGAGGTTCTTAATGATATTCAAAGGCATGATTGAGCCCCCAAAATTAATCTCCTCAACGATACCTTTCCAACGAGCTATCACACCCCTAAAACGGAGATCGTATGCAAAAGTTACGACCCCGGGAAGTTGATGCACCAACTTACCCAAACGGGGCCCACATGACTTTTGGCACTTCATCTCCTAGGGCTAGGTTTTTGGATGTCTAGGAATTTTGGCATTCCCGTCTATTGTAAAAAGGCCTTCCGAGCCTCATTGTAATGATCTTCTTGTGAATGCGAGTAGCCGTCACATCTCTTCTCAGAGATAAGCTGCCACCATTCTAGCGAGTCTTTCACTCTGTATTTTTACAGTC
>ML784965.1:276967-306540 GCA_009831015.1 Picea engelmannii
TATCCAACAGAAGCAGGTCGACAAGGTTGCAACAAAGCATGAAGATTCCTTCTGCACACAGTCATCTAAAATAGCCAGACTAGTTAAAAAGGTCCAAACCTTCCAGCCACAGGTTCGTGACAGATTTCCACAAACTAAGCAGCATGACTTCTCCAGCAAGACAAGCAGGTCACCAAGATGCAGATTCAACAAATGCTTTTCCCTCTCCCCCGGGAACTCAACGCAATAGATACCATTGCTTTCTAAGGAGGGAGGATTGATCCAGGTGGATATCGCGGGCCACCCACCTTTTCCAAATGGCTCAAAACAGTTTTCTGGCCATTTTGGCAATTTACTATTTTTAGCAGGTTTTAACTTCCGGGGCCATTTTGAGGGCCTAAATGAAGGTTTTTTGAGATCTAGGTTCTCAATGATAGCCAAAGGCATGATTTAGCCCCAAAAATGAATCTCCTCGATGATACCTTTCGAACGAGCTATCACACGCCTAAAACGAAGATCGTATGCAAAAGTTACGACCCCGGGAAGTTGATGCACCAACTTACCCAAACGGGGCCCACATGACTTTTGGCGCTTCATCTCCTAGGGTTAGGTTTTTGGATGTCTAGGACTTTTGGCATTCCCGTCTATTGTAAAAAGGCCTTCCAAGCCTCATTATAATGATCTTCTTGCGAATGCGAGTAGCCGTCACATATCTTCTCAGAGATAAGCTGCCACCATTCTAGCGAGTCTTTCACTCTGTATTTTTACAGTCTATGTACATTTATTTCATTAATAGAAATCGTGTATTACTGTATATCTCTATGTTTATGGTTGCATCTCTGATATATTTCTATTATATTACTGGATGTACGCGATATCTCTGTGCATTTATTTATTATATCTCCGCTCTCATTTCGTGCCGAAAATTATCCAGATCATCATCGACTCCAAAAGATTGACGTATGGAGGAAAGAAGGGTTTGAGATTTGAAACTCCTAGAGTTTGGATCACGAAGTAAATCACAGTCGTTGATTTAGGAAGGCTAGATCTGATTTGCAGACTTGAGAGGATAGATCTAAACCGTCTATTCAAGAGCACCATCGATATCATGAGATCGATGCTCCCATCGCATTGTGTGGATTGAAGGTGTGCGAACTTTAAAATGTTAAGGGAGGGCCACAATTGAAACCATGGTTTTGGAGAAAGGACACGTGGAGGCTCAAGGTAAATTATGGGGAGAAACATAGTTTGATCTCAAACCACCTTTGGTTGTGCCCTCAATCATGTGGTCACATGAGAGCATCGTCCAAGGTCACATCAGTGGAATATTGAGGAAGGAGCTAGCGCTGCTAGGCTCCACATCGAAGGTTATGCATTGAAATTTCAAAAAGAATTTGTGTGTATAATCCAACGGCGTTGATCAAACTGAATATGATCGAAGGGTTATTGTTTCATCTCGTGATTTCTTGATCAGTTATGATTCAGTTACATTAATTGAATCACTTTTCTAGGGAATTGGAATCATTTTTATTGAGTGGTTTGAGATTCCCAACTTGGGAGTTGGAGATTTGGAGTGTAACATATGATGAGAGAAGGCATAAAGGAAAAATGTCGTGACAGAGGCAGGTTGTTGTTTCTCTATAAAACAATTTGAATTGTATGTGATCAAGAAGACAGCAGGAACATGGCATGAAATATGCAGAGATGAAGAACATAAGATGGACACAACAAAAATGGTGAAAACAACAGACTGTACGAGAACTTAAGCAAAAGAAGATATGAGAAGGAACACACTGATGTAGGCAGAGAAAAGTAGTGTATCAGAACAACGATGAGACGAGTAAGCCATTGATAAATACTATTTCACTATAATAAATTTCAAAAAGAAAATATTTATATCTCAGGGTTGTAGGGTGGTGCTAGGGAGGATTGTTGTCCTTGGAGTTCAAGTGGGTTCTTGAACACAGGGAATTGTATCGTCCATCTAGTTACAGTCGAAAAAACCAGGGTGTTAGGGTGGTGCAAGGGAGAACCATTATTCTCTGTTATACAGGTTGGTTCCTGTGTGACTGGAATTTGGGGCTTCCATCCAGTTGGTGCTTCCTTCTAGTGAGTGCTAGAGAAACCAGAGAGTCGGTTCTCTCAACAAGTTGCAACTTATTAAAGAAGAGGTTGTAGCCTCATTTTGAGTTGGTGCTCAAAGAAATATGATGTACAGAACTGAAAAGACTGCATATCATTTGAAGAAGAAGAGGTTTTCTCCCTTTATGGGTTTCCCCATGAATATTTGTATCTTTGTATATCATATGTGTGATTGATGTTTGTTATTTTTTCTGCTCATGACTTGAATAATATTGATGATCACTTGGAGAAGGTTAATAATATTTTAATAGGCATAAAATTGTTTAAGCATAGTAACAATTTATTCACTCCCCCCTCTCAGTTGTCTTAGTAATTCCAACAATTGGTATCAGAGAGGGTTCATTTTATTTAAAGGTAGATCAATAATCCTAAACATGACAAGACATGAAGGAAATTCAACCAATAAGTCTCCTATGTTTGATGGAACAAATTTTTCCTTCTAGAAGGTTAGAATGAGAACATACACCATGGCCTTAGGTGTTGATGTTTAGGATGTTATAGAGACTGGATATACAAAACCTATTGTGTTAGCTTCCAAAAATGATAAGTTAGAATTTATCTTCAATGCAAAGGCAATGAATGATATCTTGAGTGGGCTTGTTGAAGATGAATTTGTAAAGGTCATGCAACTTGAATCTGCCAAATAAATGTGGGATAAACTTATTAGCAGCTATGAAGGAGAAGAGAAAGTAAAAAATGCCAAACTTCAGACACACAGATTGAAATTTGAACAACTAAAGATGAATGAGGATGAAATAGTTAGTAAATATTTTTTAAGATTTGAGGAGCTTGTGAATTCCATGAAGGGTCTTGGTGAGAATATTGAATATGCATTTTTAGTTCAGAATATTTTAAGATCTCTGCCTAAGAGATTTAATCCAAAAGTTTCTGCAATAGAATAACTGAATGATATTAAAACTCTGTCTATTGATCAACTCCTAGGAAATCTAACTGCTTATGAAATGAGGATTAGCAAAGATAAATCCACCACTAGAGAAGCATCTTTTAAAGAAGACAAGAATATTGATTTAGAATTAGATCATATTGAGGCAAAATTTGTGAGAAGGTTAAAGAAACGATCAAGCAAATACCAAGGCAAGTTTCCCTTCAAACATTTTAACCGTGGAAATATAGGTCACTTTTCACCTAAGTGTCCACATAAGAAGAAGGAACAAAACTATGAGGGTGAAGAGAAGTACAAATCCAAGAGATTTGGTAAAAATAAAAGTTTATGTGTAAACAATGATGATTCTTAAGAAGACACAGATAATGACTTTTCCTGTGAATATAAGGTTAATGAATTTATACTTATGGAGAAAAAGGATTATGATAATTAAAGAACAGGAAGTGATGTTAATGATGAATAATTTGTGGTTGATATGGAAGGTGAACTAATCAGTTCTTTAGAAGATATTGACAGACTCAAACTTAAGAAGAGAAAACAAAAATGGTTGTTGATGTAGTTTGAAAAGAATCGTAAAAATCCTAATGAATACTTTGCCTTGCTAAAAGTGGAGTTAGAAGAGGCAAATAAAATAGAGGACACTGAAACAACAATTATCAGAGAAGAAGGCAAGATGTGAAGCCTTAGAAGAAGAGGTAGTAAAAACCAGAAAAGAGATGGAAAAGTTTAAAGAATTGTATCTCCAAAATCTTCCAAGCATTAAAGTCTCAGCAGAAATAAACTACATTCTGAGAAAACAGAGATATCCTTTGTTGAATAATGGTTTAGGATATGTAAGTGGTTCAAGCAACAAACAAACAGAAAACAAAGAGACAGTAAATATGATCAAGTTCCAAGTCAGCAGACAATTAGAACATGTGAGCACTCTACCACCAAAATCTAATAAAGACAATATGATCCCTGATAAGAAACAAATATATCAGAAAATGGAGCAACAAATTCCAAGAAGAAGGCCATCCTTTAGGTACCAAAATTTCTTCCATGGTTATTGTTTTTACTACTCTAATTTTGGACATAAGATTGCAAATTGTCAAATTAAGTTTAGAGACATGCAACTGAGGAGATAAAGAAATAAACAATATTTGCAACATAGAACTACACAGCCAATGAGTATACAAAGTTTCACCAATCACTTTGACCTATTGAATAATGATCTTGAATGTTATAAATGCCATAACTTCGACCACAAAGCTGCAAACTGCCATCTGAAGAATTACAAAGCAGATCTAAGGATAAAACCCTTAGCTAGAAATGTCAGCACATGGAAAAAGAAAGATAGTGATAAATTTGGTCTAGTACTTTCAACTCAAAGACAAAATAACCCCTGGTATATTGATAGTGGATGTTCCAAACACACGATTGGAGACAAAAGTAAGTTTCTATCTCTAAGTGAAATCAAATCAAGAAATGTAACCTTTGGAAATGATGCACCAGGAAAACTCAAAGGTAAAGGAATGGTAAGTCTAAGTAATGGCAAAGGGAAATCTCAATATGTGTTGTTTGTAGATGGTCTAAAACATAATATTCTTAGTGATAGTTAAATTTGTGACAGAGGATGTAAATTTGTTTTCACTTCTAAAGATTGTAAAATACAATTTGTCAATTCAAGACAGTTGATTGCAAAAGGCATGAGAACATAAAATAATGTTTATGTTTTGAAATAATAAAAATAAGAATGTCACTTAATAAAGTATGATGAAAGTTGGTTATGGCATAGGAGACTTGGAAACCTAAATTTTGATCATCTAATCAAATTTAGAAACAGTGGGGCAGTAAACGATCTTCCAAAAATATCAAAGCCATATGATTTTGTATGAAAACCTTGCCAAATAGGAAAACTCACTCGGACATAGTTTAAATCTAAGAACTTTTCATCAACAGATAAACCTCTTCATTTAGTACATATCGATGTATGTGGACCATCAAGGAAGGAATGTACAACAAAAGAAAATTACTTCATGTTGATTATTGATGATTATTCTAGACTTACATGGGTTTCCTTTCTGAAAGAAAAATATGAAGCATTTGAAAAATTCAAAGTGTTTAAGGCTCTGACTAAGAATTGAAATCACCGAAGCCCAAAGTAGCGAAGCAGTTCTCGACCGTTGATCGAGAAAGGGGACACAGGACCATTGATCTAGTTCAGAGGTAAAATCCTCGAAGTAGAGGCAGAGTCATCGATTGAGAAGGGAAGGTGTCCACAGATCATCGACTCCAGAAGATTGATGTATGAAGGAAAGAAGGGTTTTATATTTGAAACTCTCAGAGCCTGGATCACGAAGTAAATCACAGTCGTTGATTTAGGAAGGCTAGATCTGATCCATAGAATTGAGAGGATAGATATGAACCATTCATTCAAGGGCACCATCAATATCGTGAGATTAATGATCCAGTCGCATTGTGAGTATTGAAGGTGTGTGGACTTTAAAAAGTTAAGGGCGGTCCGCAATTGAATCCACAGTTTTGGAGAAAGGACATGTGGAGGTTGGAGGTAAATTGCAGGGTGAAATGTAGTTTGATCTCAAACCACCTTTGGTTGTGCCCGTAATCACATGGTCACATGAGAGAATCGTCAAAGGTCACATCAGTGGAATATTGAGGAAGGAGCTATCACTGCTAGGCTCCACATCAGAGGATACACATTGAAAATTCAAAAAGCATCTGCATGTATAATTCAACGGTGTTGATCAAACTTAATCTGATCAAAGGGTTGTTGTTTCATCCCATGATTTCTTGATCAGTTATGATTCATTTACGCTAACTGAATCCTTGTTTTGGGGCATTGGAATCATTGTTCTTGAGTGGTTTGAGATTCTCGACTCAGGCGTTGGATATTTGGATTGTAATAGATGAAGAGAGAAGGCATAAAGGAAAAATGTTGTGACAGAGGCAGGTTGTTGTTTCTCGGTAAAACAAGTTGAACTATATGTGATCGATAAGATAACATGAATAGAGTGTGAAAGATGAAGAGATGAAGACAATAAGCTAGACATAGTAGAAATGGTAAAAACAACATACTGTATGAGAACTTAAGAGCAAGAAGATAAGAGAAGGAACAAACTAATGCAGGCAGAGCAAAGCAGTGTAGTAGAATAGTGATGAGATGGGTAAGCCATTGATAAATATTGTATCACTATAATAAATTTCAGAAAGCAAACATTTATATCATAGGGTGGTAGGGTGGTGCTAGGGAGGACTATTGTCCTCAGAGTTTCAAGTGGGTTCTTGAACACAGGGAGTTGTAGCTTCCATATGGTTGCAACCAGAAAAACCAGGGTGGTAGGGTGGTGCAAGGGAGAACCATTGTTCTATGTTATGTAGGTTGGTTCCTGTGTTACTGGAAGTTGGTGCTTCCATCCAGTTGGTGTTGGAATACTCGGGGAGTTGGTTCTTACTTCTAGTGGGTGCTAGAGAAAGCAGAGATTTGGTGCTCTCAACAAGTTGAAACTTTTTAAAGAAGAGGTTGTAACCTTATTTTGAGTTGGTTCTCAAAGAAATATGATGTACAAAACTTAAAAGACTGCCTATCATTCGAAGAAGAAGAGTTTTTCTCCCTTTATGGGTTTCCTCGTGAATATCTATCTCTATTTATATCATATGTGTGATTGATGTTTGTTATTTATGTTGCTCATGTCTTGCATAATATTGATGATCACTTGGAGAAGGTTAATAATATTTTAATAGGCATAAAATTGTTTAATCACACTAACAACTGAGTCACCCCCCTCCCCCCCTCTTAGTTGTCTTAGTAATTCTAGCAAGAATATGGCCCAAATTAAAGAGAACTTTAAAAGAGTCTTTGTATTCAGATCAAATTGAGATTTCGATAGGTCAACTTAAAATATTGTTTACTCAAATAATCAGAGTTTAAAGATACAATTAAAATTAACCCCAAAATAGTTCTCTTGGATTTCTAAAAACTAACCAGTATTTAATAGTCTTATACAAATAAAATCATTCGTCCAAATGCACTAGGATTGGGGCTCCCTTGGACCATGAAATATAATGTAAAAGAAGAGAAGATCAGAATGTGAACTGGGTGTAAACAAATAAAGATTGTAATGGAATCTCTCCTCATTTTTAGGTCGTTGTTGCTCTTATATTTTGTTTGGCTACAATTTCTTCACTGGTACCAACTGCTTTTGTTTGGTTATCTTTGGTAATCTTGATTAAGGATGATTCTAACCATTTTTCAATATAATCAAGTAAAGGAGGAACTATCACTTCTTTCTTAACTTTTGTATCAAATAAGACACCTTCAATTTCTCTATAGTCAATTGAAATTTTTTGTAATGTAATTTCAATGTCTTCATTTCTATTTACATACTCAAAAATCCAACTTTCAATGTCTTGTTCTGTATATTCAACCATGTTGTTGAATTTTTCTATTGACGATCCTTTCAATATTTTTACATATTCTTCCAAAAAGAATCTTGTTTCAAGAATTGAATTCACAATTACATTTGGATGTTATACTTCAATAGTAGTGCCAACAAGGTCTAACCATGTAAATTTAGAATAAGATTCAACCTTTTTTCTAAAAAAAATTAAATCACCTAATAATTCTCTTAATATATTGATCCTTTTTATCCAGCATGCCTTCAATTACTTGACACGAGTCAGAGAGGGAAAATATTCTTGTTTTATTTGGTACTCAGTCATCCCTGAAATGTTTGTAACAAATGTAGAGAGTGCATCCTTATAAAACCCTTCATCATTTGTTAAGTCATCTTGTAAATACTCCCTGGTATTTTCAATTTTGGAACCAAGAGAAACAAATTTATTTTCCAATTCTCGGGTTTATAAGATAAGAGACATTATTTTCTTAATATTTTCTTCAATAGAATTCCTGGTCGTGGAAAGTAAACTAGATGCCCATTTTATCCTTAGGCTTGATTTTGGAGTTTTGTTGGAGCTCTTTCTAGGTTGGTATGTTGAAACTAGAGTTGCGAGTATGAGAGGTGGAATTATAGTAGATTCTAAATCTTTGATTTTCTCTTTAATCCATCCATTCTCAACTTCCATATCATCTATTGAAAATTCCAGAGCATCATGTGTGGCTTTATAAAACTTGGAAATTCTAGATGCTGGAAAAATACTAAGGTCAAGTTGAGTGAGATATTTCCCCCTTTTCTTTTTCAAACAAGATCTTTCAAGAATCAAATTTCTGGAAGTTTTATCAAATAAATAATTTTGTATGGAAATGGATTCTTCTTCTGAAAATACTTATTCTTGAATGGTGAGTTGAGCTACAAGATGTTGAGTTCCTGATAATCTTTGGTCATCATCAAGAAATTAAATATTTTCCATATCAACTTCCAAATCCATATCCTCCAGAGAGGCTTCAATTTTAGATACATTTTTTTCAATTTCTTGCTGAGAATTAGTCCTTTTTCTTTTAACTTGAAGTTTTTGTGACCTTTCCAATTTACCCCGTAGAGAAAAATTTTCACCTCCATCACCTGAATTGTTGTTTGAATACTTTATTTGTTGCGATGTTGTTGATTGAGAATTCTTTTTGGGTGGGACATTATTTTGTGAGGCAATGGGAGATTGAGAACCTTTTTCATTCCATACTTTTCCATTCTTCTTGTATTGATCAATTGTTCTCACAATAGTTTCAATACCATCTATTCTTTTCTCAAACAATTGTGTCAAAGGATCATGATTATCACCTTCTTCTTATCAGGAAATGAATTTAGTAGTAACTACATTAATATACCCAATTGATGTCATCTGATCAATAAAGAGATGTTTTGGGTCAAATCCTTTGATTTCCTTTGCGAATTTCAAATTATACTGGTCAAGATGGATTTCAAATTCATCAATTATAGTGATTCCTCTCAACACGATTTCACCATTTCTCCATGGGAGTGGAATAAACTACTTCATTCTTTTTTCATGAAATAAATGCAACCAAAACTTATACTACCTTGTAACCTCTATAGTAAATAATTTGTCTAGAATATAATATGGAAGAAAAAGAGGTCTTTCATCAGAACAATAAATATTCACAATGTTGTAATTATCCATATTCTCTATAATCCCATTTTTTTCCATAAAATTTGATGCTTCTCATGACATTATGGAAGCATTTTCTCCAAAAACAAGTTTTTTTGAAAATAGAAACAAATTCATTATATACTTCATAAAAAAAGTAATTAAACTTTTCTCTCCAGAAGCCTTGATACCACATATTAACTAGATTGATTTTATAGTTCACCCTTTTCCTGATACTCAAACCTTTGAATATATGACAATACATAATAAAAAATATCAAATAAGATGCCATACAAAAAAAAAAAATCGATTTTAAAATTTGACAATTGTGTATAGATTTCTGAAGAAATGATTTTTCCCCAATCGAAAATTGCTTCTTCATGAATCGTAAAATATAAGATATAGAGGGCCAACCGAGGAATAGTTATTGTGGACTCCTAACCTGTAACTCTAGTGATAATCCTAGTTATTTCTCGATAGGGATTCTTTAATGAACTGACTTGAATTCTTGATATGTCTTATGGAATTGTTGTGGGATCTTCTAGGTATTTTTTTAAGAGATCCAGTCCTTTATCTATTTCCTTTAGAAAAATTATTTCTTCTTCTCATTTTAACATAATGGTCGACTCTGGTAACTTGAACATTTTCCTAAAAACTGATGGTGCTAAAGAAATAGGGGATTCACTCTAGAGTTGAATTATCCTTCGTCTCTAGACGAATTTGTCAGCACACCAGGAGATTGCTTCTTTACAATCAAAAACTCCAGGAACGCATCCAGCTAGAGAAATGCCTGATGTCCAAATATTTTTTTCATTTTTCTATGGCAAAGGAAGTGAAGAATAATACCAATAGGATATCGACAAGTGAAAGTATCGGTTAAACATGTTCAGATTATCTCCACGGAACTGTTGTCTTATGATAGTCATTTTGGTGAAGTTAACAGAATCTCATAAATCTCCTTTGGACGTTCATTTCAAAATTAATATTTTATTGGTAATATAGCTTAAATCCTTTTTCTCAATGAAGTGGTTAATATGAATTAAATGGAAATTACCTCAAGAAATATGCAATTGATAATGACCTTTTCAAAATTAATTAGCATTTATCTTCCATAGGATTTAGAATTAAATGAGTCTTGGGATATGTAAAAAAGGAAACTCATACATTATGGTGGAGAAGCAGGAATAGATGGAGAAGGAAATACCAACCCACAATTCCACCAACTTGTGAACATGCGATGACATGAGATATCAAAAACAAATTAAGTGTAGAGCAAAGTGTATATCATGTAAGACAAGGTTCAATTTAGTAGCGGTGGAAAAAAAATCTTATGGAAAGAAAAAATGGCAACAACCATGAGTCTGCTAACCCACTAACTTGTCATTATGGAAAGAAGCTCGAAAAGGTGATTAAGTCATGGTACAATATGTAGGTGGCATACAAATGACGTGTAATTTGCATGACGCAGAACTTTTGATAAAGAGATTTTTGAAACAACTATAAGCCAATACGTTTTCTAGGTAATAAAATAATTAAGTTAAGACTATGTTATATACAGGTCAACAAAAAGGCATGAAATAGAAAGGCATGGAAAAGCAAGGAAATGAAAGGCATGGCATGGCATGACATGGAAAGGAAAGGCATGGCATGGTATGGCAAGGAAAGACATTTCATGGAAAGGAAAGGAAAGGCATGGTATGAAAAGGAAAGGAATGACATGTAATGACAAGTGAAGGAAAGGCATGGCATAGCAAGGCAAGGCATGATATGTCATGGAAAGGCACAACAATGGACACCAAAGAAATACATGGCAAGGAATATCATGTCAAGGCAAGGAATGGCATGGAATAGAAAGGAAAGGCATGGAAATGCATGGCATGGCATGGCATGGCATGGAAAGAAAAGGAATTATTTGGTAAGGAAAGGTAAGGAAAGTAATGTAAAGGAAAGTAAAGGCATGGAATGGAAAGGCATGGCATGAAATTCCTAGGAAAAGAAAGGCAAGGAATGGCAAGGAATGAAAAGGAAAGGAAAGGAAAGGCATGTCAAGGCATGGCATGGAAAGGAAAGGCATGGAATGGAATGGCAAGGAATGGCATTGAAAGGAATGGCATGGAAAGGAATGGCATGACATGGTAAGTCAAGGCAAGGAAATACATGGCATGTCATGAAAAGGAAAGGCATGGCATGGCATGGCATGTAAAGGCATGGAAAGGAAATGCATGGCATGGCATGGAATGGGATGGCATGGAATGGAAATGAAAGACATGTCATGGGAAGTCAAGAAATGGCATGAAAAGAAAAGGTAAGGAAGGGATAGGAAAGCAAGGCAAGGAAAGACAAGAAAGGCAAGGTAAGGAAAGGAAAGCAGGGCAAAGAAAGGAAAACAAGGAAAGGAAAGGAAAGGGAAGGATAAAAATAGTTCCCTAAGAACAATAAAGAACCACAAAATACAAGAATACCATAACAACCATAAAATGAAGCCAAAATTGCAATCATTCATAAATCTGAAGTATTTGTTCGATCATTCCTTTTACATACCTATGTTCATTCAAGTAAACCATCATCATCACTTCTAATACTAATGGTCTCCATTGACTTATTCTACTCATAGTAAGGAAATAAGTATCGTACCTTTGATGAGTTATTACTTGGCATTGTTTGTAGTTGGAGGTTTCTAACAACAATCAAGTTCATAAAGTGGTATGTAACTTCACCTATTCTATAATATTGAAATACATAACTGCTTTTCTTCCATTTTCTTCTATCATGTGTAAGATATTCTCCTTTAATAACCATCAAACCAATCAAAAATTCATTGCCTTTAGAGTTTGTTACCGATCGCATGAGGGTGTACTTTCCCTCTGAGCAACATGCCAACCAATAATCAATGCCCCATTAATTACCTCTTGGGGAAACCACTATGTATATGTTCCTTACAAAAAATGGAGTGCCAAAACATGAGTCCACTAAATGACCAAAGAATAAAATATTTATGATAGTTATTCAAAATTTATTATAAGGTTTCAACGAACCCGGTAGTACGAGATGTGAGACATGATCATAATATGTTGAAAGACTTGAATGGTCCTCCTCCAACTTGGATAATTCCATAGTTATACATTGACCAATGGGAAATGATACATGATACCATCTATCAACCCAGTTTGTCGATTCACAATCATCCCATTGATTACTACTACATGGACCACATAAGCAAGAGAGTTTTCTAGTCCATATTTCAACTATTAATGCATTGTTTGATGTTTGAAATAAATGGAATCCATGAGTGCCCTATATTTTTTTGCATTCACACCACTCTGATCGATCTACATTGACCACCTCCCAAAAATTTCTATGTATGTTTCATTTCCTGTGTGATTGGTCTTCATGGTTTCTTGTTCCCTCTCCCATTAATGAAGAACACCATTCAACAATGGATTTCACATATTGAATGAGGGAAGTAGTTGTGAAATTCATTTATTTTTTGTGTAATGTTCTTTTTATGAATTTTAATTCTCCATCATGTTCCCCTTTCTCATTCTCAGACTCGAAATAGTTCTGAATGTGTGGTACCTTTAGTTTTCTATGCAACATACACAACCATTTAAATACATGGGCATTTTTGAACTGGCCTGTGAAACCATCTAACCAAATCCAATGTTGATCCATCTGTATGTTCTTCTCCTTAAGTTGATTTTAAAACAACTGAAAGAAATGGTGTACGTAGGCTAAGTCATGGAATCTATCATCTCTTATGTAGAAGTGATACTTGTTCAATATAAATATATTTACTTAGTTACTATCTGGCCCATGCATGTATGTGATATGGATCATTATGTTGACCTACTCTGAGTCTTAATATTGGATTTGAATCTCATATTGTAGTTGAAGGGTGTAGCTCTCAATAAAATCAACCATTGATAACACAATACAAAAGGGAAATGTATATTTGCATATTCTAAAGTGCTCATCTTGCCATCGAGCCATAGGGACATGTTGAACATATTTTCATCTATTTTTGATGGCTTCCTTCATGAAGTCACATACTAGTACCTGGGAAGTCAACAGTTGTATATTTTTTCTTTCCTAACTTCCATAAATATCATATGTGACATATACAATTATTTGCAAGGAAACCTCCTTCCTCCCCAATTCATACTCATCGCTTTCATGGATGCACTTGCTTAGTAATTCGATTCCATTGCACCTGGGGCATGTCCCATCTAAGCAATATTTTTTATCAAATGTACAACCCTTTGGCCTTCTACACAATATTTTATGAATAAACTCTCTAGATGATAACACAATATTACAACTAGGTAACTTACCTTGAAGTGATGCTAAACCACTTTCATCCACCTGAATGTGTTTGGGATTTTTTCACTGCACACTGCTCAATCTAGGTAGGGATGATGAAATCCTATACTATCACTCTTGACCTCCCTATTTTGGAGTTAAAAACATTTTGATTATTTCCCCTTCGATCATTGGTATATCAATTTTGGGGGGAAAGCGGAAATTCCCATGACTAGTTTATAGAATGTATGATTGTCCAACAAGAGGTTGCACCACAGGAATTTCTTCACCATAATTTTGTGCACCTATTGCCTCTATAATTTCATCCATTGTATAATCATCTCCAAGAACATCCTCCATCATCTAGTCATCCACAAAAACTTGTCTTGATGAGATACTGATTGGATTGGTATCTACTAAACTCATGTACTTTGTTTTTCGTGATGGAGGAGAAACAACAACGACATCTATTCTTTTATAAATTGGATTTCCCTCTTTTGAAATCCTATGTTGTGACATGCATAATTTTTCCTTTTCTCTTTATTCTTCTACCTTTTAAATTGGTATTTCTTTCCTCGAGGACTTTCTATCTTGATTCCATCAGTTCCCCATGTTTAAAGAAAAAAATATGTTAAGCCTTAAATAATGGCTCATTACCCCTTAATTGGGGCATATTACATTACTAATGTTATTTTATTTATGTCGGCTCTAGTCCATTAGTTGTAATTATACCTCCTAGTCTCCTATATATACCAAGGCGACATTTTCATTTGGAATCATCTTGTAATTGTACATTTATGTGGGAATAAGAAGGTTGCCCCCTCGAAGAGGCTTATTATCTGAATTTCTCTCTTTTTCAAGGCATTGAGTACGTATTCTGAGGTTTGTCTATGCTATATTGATATTTGGTTCTTAACATATGATATCAGAGCTCAAGGTCTTGGGGTTTCGTTGCTACATCTAAGACACCTTGGAATTTTTGCTATAACTTTTTTTCTACAACGTTTCATAAGGAATGACGTAGAGGATATTTATTAGATGGATCAAGGTACGTTGGGTTAAAATTTTAGCTCCTGAGGCCTTATACTTTTGGAGATATAGCCTGTTTAAGATAGGGTTCTAGAATCATGTTGAACTATGTCATTGCAGAATTTTCACTATAAACATTGTTCTGTAATGTTTTATACCCTAAAATCTGGAGGATATTCACATAAATTAGTAGTGTATTTGTGGTAAACATTTCATCATCTGGTTCATATTACATTTGTAGATACACCCTGTGAAAGATAGGGTATCTAACTAGTCCTATTGACTAGTCTCAAGAAGGTGTTCCAGGTAAAAAAATCATAACTTACTTCTAGAGTATCCAAATTGAGTGAGACTAGTTGCATTGGATAGTGGGAAGTCTTTAGTATTTATGGTACGAGTTTCAGAATTTTATATGAAATATTTTGTGCGGGGAATGCTATACAAGTGAGATCTCCTAGAAAAGAAAAAAATCAACAAGTTGTGGGGAAGTTACCATAAATTCCACTTGTCACATCCAATTTTGATCAAACCTGTGGAATTGCAAATAATAAATATCAAAGAACTACAAAAGAGAAAGTTTCATACCTGTTGGAACCCTATATAATGGGGGAATCAGTTTTCTGACTCTATCTATCTATTTCAAGCATTATGTGTTTGCTCGTGACGCATGGCGAAAGCGGAAGAAAGCGCTCAACATTGTCCAAGCATAAGATGAATATTTGCACGCGAGCTCCAAGGTGGATTCCGGTGCATTTTTGGCAAAAATTGCGAATTGGTTCGAATGGAAAAAAATTTATTCTTGTGGGTAAATACACTGTTTGGTTTATTAGCCAAAATTGTCCCCTCGGCCTTTATGAAGAGTTTTAGTTTGGTTTTTCAAAATATAAATTTTGATTTAAAAACAATGTATATATATTTTTCTAAATAAAAGTATATTGCCCTAGGGCCAACCTCCGAGTACTCAACACCGAGGATTAGCACCATTTCATAAACCAACAACAAGCATACAAGCCAATGCTCGGGCGCGAGGGGCCAAGCACAAGTGGATAGCCTTGGGCTCACATCATCGATTATGTATTGTAATCGTGTGTTTATTTAAACTTTGAATATTTCTCTTCCTTCGTCGATGTGGGATTAATCTCCCAGATAGAAAATATAAAATGCAGCAAGTTCAACCTCATGCCAGGTGCCACAGCTGATGTGCGGGTGTCTAAAATATTAACCAGGTGTCAAGGGCAGTTTTTACAGTCAGATATTCAGCCCTGATAACTTTATGTTCGACATATATCTCCTATCCTGAGCCATTTATATGCACATCGCATGATTTCAAACATTTATGTGTCTAACTGCCAGTTCACTAGGGTTTATGCTCGTGCATGGAGGATGATGTTATGGCAGCCCATTTCACCAGAAAGTCCCCCAAAAGACCAGATAATCCAATCTAGTCAATGAGATAGAGTATACGAGCCAGTAACCTGTACTTCATAGGCTTCAAACGGTGAAAGTTTTTCCTTGCTGGGGCATGTGGTAGATTGTGAGTAGTTCTAGTGGAGATCCAAGACAGTGGAATGACAATGTATGGTCATTATGTAAACATAAAAAGCATCAGCTGAAAGAGCGCTTATCTTGCCCCCTCTGCTGCAAGCTCTTGAGGGAAGCTAGTAAGGAATGTACCAAGGGGACTTGGTGCACCAGTATTTGACAAGCTTGAAGCAGAGATGGCAAAGGATTTAATTTCCTTGCCTTCTACCAAAGGATTTGAAATTGACAGTGGGTTTGTAGGAACTTTGATTATTGGCAGTGAGCACAATGATGAGTTTTACATGGATGAGAGTGGAGATATTAGGACCAGAACTAATAGATCAGGTGGTATACAGGGTGGGATATCTAATGGCGAGATGATAAAGGTGAGACTTGCTTTTAAACCAACGTCAACCATTATGAGGAAACAAATGACCGTCACCAGAAATAGAGAGGAGACTGAACTCCAAGCACGTGGTCGACATGATCCATGCGTAGTCCCTAGAGTTGTACCTATGGTTGAAGCTATGGTTGAAGCTATGGTGGCTTTGGTGTTAGTTGATCACTTGATGCAACAGTATTCCCAATGTGAGTTGTTTCCCTTGGGTTCACTTCAAGATTCACTGGATCAGAAGAATGCAAAAGAAGTAGAAATTCTCAGTAAGTAGTGAGGATGATAAAGCTGGCAGTCGCAGTTTTGTTTTGGAGGTTGATTTTTATGGTATTTTCCACATAACAGAGAAAGCATGAAGATTGTTTGTATGAATCTAATAGTATCAAAAATATGCGAGTGTCTTCATACATTTTGTAAGGAATACATTTATCAGAAGCTTCTCGATGAGGAGACATATTATTTCCCTGTATGTGATGTATATCTTGGCTGTGTGCCTGTGGAGAAGCTCAGGCCGGGTAACAACTTACAAGATGTCAGTACCAAAATATTTCCTTTAAAAAGGAGAAAGATGAAAGCACCCGAGAATGTCCCACTTATTTTTTCACCTTCTCGGAGGAAGGAATGGTCATTATCCTCATTAATAATTAATAGTCCCCCAGTTTCATCACAAGTTAGTCTATCAAGCCGAACAAAATTTGTGGCAAGAAAAGCTGCAGCATCAAGGGGTATTGTCAGTAAGATAAATAGTGGAAGAGATGTGGATATTACACATGATAAATCTGAACGGCTTGACTCACTGGAACGTTCAAGGAGACAGTGTAATTCAGGTGGTGAACCATTGAACCAGATGGTTGATGATGATATACAAAATATGGCTACTCAAGACGTTTCTCGACAACGAACAGGCAAAGCTACAAATTGGGAACCACTAGCATGTCTTGCAGAGGCAACAAACAATACTGAGACATCTCAATTACCTATGCTAGGCTTAGCTGCAGATTAAAAAGAACATATTGATAAGCATCGAAGTGTAAAGCATGGAAGTGGCATGAAGACGAGGGGTTCCAGTTCAATTAATTTTGCCAGAAAGAAAGAGTCAGGCAAGTTTCATCCTGGGCCTAATTCAAAGGTGCCACAGAAATTGCATATGACAGGTCCAGAGAGAGTATCTGTATCCAAGAAACAGAGAGTTGTGGCTGGATCTCTGGAAAATGGCTCCTCTATGAAATATGAAAGAAGAAGTAACCATGTCTGGTTTGCCCTATTAGCCTCGTAAAATCAAGCTGGCAGATAAGACCCAAATTCTGCCAGAGAAAATCAATGATCCAGGATTCGAGGCAATGGTTGAGAAAAATCAGGGAACACATGGCAGAGGTTATAGCACCAATCCTACAACTGGCAGCCAGTCTCCAAAAACCTCAAGCATTCAATGACTGCTGCATTCATTAGTTTTTGATGTTGTTATAGTCTATGCGCCAGCAAAAACTTAACGAACCTCCAGCATTCCAGATGTTCAAGCAGCAGTTATCAAATGGAACTTTCCTTTGATTTGATGTCTTGTTTGTTTTAGAGATAGTCTACAGGTGTCGATATTTTGTTGTAACTATTTTTCTGTTCTTAGCAAGCAGAGTTAAAGCTCGAATCTTCTAAAGACTGAGATATTTTTGTATTTATACACATGTAAAAGACAAAACAGGGGTTTGACTGGGCTGAGGAGAGAGGGTTCGACCTATGAGGTTCCTTGCTGGATTGTGGGCTGTGTTTGGCCAGATTTTTTTTTTTCTGTAATTATTAAATAATCAATCAGTGATGGACATGTTTTTTTACAGGATTCTTGTGTGGATGTATTGGTGGCGTTTTTTCTCTGTTAAAGTATTTTCCTGTCCTCTTTCCACTTGTTTTTCAATTCTTATTATCAGAAGATAGTAAACAGAGTAGAATTTATTGCCAAATACTCTGCAGCTGTCCTTTTGATAATCTTTATGTTATTCATCTAAAGAGCTCAGTTGAGGAATTCTTAGCTCCTCCTTTGCTTGGCTTTTTCCTTCCCTATTTCTTCCCCAAATCGACACCATCAAAACTTATTTCGATCCAACATTTCCGCTACCTTGCCCTGTGTAATAACTTTGTCTAGATCTGAGAATGAAACACATATTCAAGTGCAGACCCCATTTTACCAATGGCCCTCCTTGTTGTCCCAAACTAACCATTTAAAAATTAAAAACCCCATACTTTCATAGCTAGCCTAAAATCCATCCCTCACAAACCAAGTTAAATCTAAAAGAGAGATCCCTCTCTGAGTTTTGGAGGGCTAGATCCAAGACTCCAAGTGGTTCGAGGTTGCCTCTGTGACTGCCCCCGCAGCCTTGGGTAAATCACAGAGCGCTAACAATACCCATAAGGGCCGAAAATTTGGAGATATAGTAGAAGAAAGATTGTCTAGCAGAACCACCTCAAAATCAAGGTTCAAAAGTGATACTTGGACAACATTCCACCCAAAAAGGGAACTTCTATACCAAATAAGCCTCCAGAAAATCCTACATGGAATCTTGATGAAGATGAAAAAATTCTTAGGGACATAAATGATTTACAAAATAAGATAGTAACAAAAGATGAACTACAACAGATGATGGAGGGTTTAAAAGGGGAGATCATGGAAGGATTGAAAAAAATCCTAATAGAGAGGACACCTGAAAGTGAAAATGTATCCCATGAAATTCATGATGAGGACACAAGGAAGGTGAATCAAGAATGGAGAAACTCCAACTTTGGGTTGAAGACCAACCACATTCCTAAGATCGATATGAGGAATTTTGATGGCAAGGACCCAATCACATGGATACTTCAGATGGAGCAATTCTTTGATCTACATAATGTGCCACATACATAAAAGGTATGAATGGAATCTTTATATTTAGAACCCAATCAATTTGTATGGTATCAATGGATTTGTTCTCGCAAATCACTCGTCACTTGGAGAATTTTCATGGAAGAAATGATAGCACACTATGAGGATACAAGGAGAAATACCTTCTTTAGCCAATTGATAAATCTCAAGCAAAATGGTTCAGTTACAAAGCACATTGAGAACTTCCAAAGATTGAATATAAAGGTAATAGATATTCCAGATGAGCACTTGATTGATATATTCATAGGAACTTTAAAGGATAACATTCAACATGAGGTTCACCTTTGGGAACCCAAATCATTGGAGAGTGCATTTAGGGTGGCAAGAAATGTTGAAAGTAAAAATATGGATATGGCTACTAGAAGGACCAATCCTAACAGCTATAGAGAGAATAATTCTCCTTCTTCTAAAACACCTCAACCTACAAGATTGACACCTCAACAATTGGAGGAAAGAAAAGAAAAAGGTTTATTCTTTAATTGTGACACCAACTATAGTAAGGGACATAAGTGTGGTGAGAAGAAATTATTCTACATAGATTGTGAAGAGGAAGAAGAACAAGAACCATATCAAGATGAAAACATAGAAGTAATTTTCTCTGGAGAGTTGACTCCCACGATATCGTGTAATGCATTGGCTGGAATTAGAACTCCTCAAACCCTCAAGATCGAAGGATATATCAGAAAGAAAAAGGTAATAGTCCTAGTTGATTGTGGCAGTACTCATAATTTCATTCACTATAAATTATCCAAATCTCTCAATTGCTTTGTATATCCAACGCCAGAGTTTCAAGTAATGATTGCAGATGGAGGAAATATCAATTGCTCAGGAAAATGAAATAAGATCAATCTTACTATGGGGGAATATGTAATGAATATTCCAATGATTGCTATACCCATGGGTGGTGTTGATGTTGTACTAGGAATCCAATGGTTACAATCATTAGGAACGGTGGCTTTTAATTTTCAAGAACTTTTCATGAAATTTTCATTGGAAGGAAAAGAAATTGAGTTAAGAGGTATCACAGGGAAACCTGGTAAGGTGATAAGCTCTAGTGGCATGAAAAAATTATTGAAAAAGGGGCATCAAGGTGTTATTGCACAACTATTCTCACTAGATGTTCAAACATCTAAGCCATCTATTCCTCTAGATCTCCAAGGGATCATTGATAAGCATTCCAAAGTATTTGAAAATATTCCCAAATTTCTTCCACCCACTCGAAATCATGATCATGATATTCACTTAATTCCTGGGAGTGTTCCTCCTAACATCAGGACATACAGATACCCTTATGCCCATAAGAGTGGAATTGAGTGCATGGTTGAAGAAATGTTAGAGGCTGGTATTATTAGACCTAGCCAAAGTTCTTACTCTACACCAGTGGTAATGGTATTCAAGAAAGATGGCTCATGGTGTATGTGTCTAGATTATAGGGAGCTCAACAAGATCACTATTAAAGATAAGTTTCCAATTCCCATCATTGATGAATTGTTAGATGAACTACATGGAGCGATATATTTCACAAAGTTGGATCTTTGTTCAAGGTATCACCGGATTAGAATGAAGGAAGAAGATATCCCAAAAACATCATTCTGAACTCATGAAGGCCATTATGAATTTTTGGTCATGCCTTTTGGCCTTACAAATGCACCGTCCACATTCCAAGGGTTGATGAATTCCATTTTCAAGCCCTTCCTTCAAAAATTTGTGTCAGTATTTTTTGATGATATACTAATCTATATCAAGTCTTGGGAGGATCATGTGCGACATGTTGACAAGGTGCTACAACTACTAAAGGAGCAACAACTATATGCCAAACCATCCAAATGTTTATTTGGAGTGAAGGCGGTAGAGTATTTGGGTCATATTGTATCTCATGAAGGTGTCAAGGTAGACCCTAACAAGATTAAGGCCATGATGGATTGGCCAATTCCCAAAACATTGAAGAATCTTAGAGGATTTTTGGGTTTGACAGGTTACTACCGTAAGTTTGTTTGGCACTATGGAAGAATAGCAACACCTTTACCGACACTAACTAAAAAGGATGCATTTTCATGGACTCCAGAGGAAACTAAATATTTTGAACAACTTAAAGAGGTGATGTGCAAAGCTCCTGTATTGAACACTCTAGACTTCACAAAAAACTTTATTATGGAATTTGATGCCTTGGGAAATGGAATTGGTGTTGTCCTAATGCAAGAAGGAAGGCCCTTGGCTTTTGAAAGTCAACCACTCAAGGGAAAGGACTTACACAAACCCATTTATGAGAAGAAAATGATGGCAATACTACATGCATTGAAGAAATGGCGTCCTTACCTAATAGGTAGGCACTTCAAGGTCAAAATAGATCATGATAGTCTTAAATGCTTCTTGGAACAAATACTATCTTTAGAAGAACAAAAAAAATGGGTAACCAAGATATTGGGTTATGATTTTTAAATCGTCTATAAAAAAGGGAAGTGAAATGTTGTGGCAGATTCACTCTCAATAAAGGATGAAGATGTTGATGCCTTTCTCTGTGCTATCTCGATCATCCAACCTGGTTGGATAATAAAATCAAGGTATGAATGGAAGAATGACGAAAAAGTGTGGAATCTCATTCAAAGGTTGCAGCATGATTCCAATGCATCAGATACATTTACATGGAAAAATGATTCACTATGGTACAAACATCACTTATATTTATGTAAGAACTCCCAACTCAAACAAAAGGTAATATTGTAATTGCACACCTCTCCAGTAGGAGGGCACTCGAGATTTTTGAAAACCTATCATAGGGTCAAGAAGGAATTTTTTGGGGATGGCCTTAAAACTGATGTTCAAAGGTTTGTGGAAGAGAGTTTGGTTTCCAACAAAATAAGGTGGAAACAATTAATACCCCGGGTCTTTTACAACCATTAGCCATCCCAAGTCAACGTTGGGAGGAGGTTTCCATGGATTTCATCACAGGGTTACCGAAGTCTAAAGGAAAGAGTGTTATCATAGTGATTGTTGATAGACTAACCAAGTATGCACACGTTTGTGCACTCTCTCATCCATTCAAATCCATTATAGTTTCCACCTCATTCATGGAGACAATTCAAAAGCTACATGGCAGCCCAAAGATTATTGTAAGTGACAGAGATCCCATCTTCACGGGACATTTTTGGACAGAATTATTTTCTTGTTTGAGTATTCAATTGGCTCATAGATCATCCTATCATCCTCAATCTGATGGACAAATCAAGATAGTGAACAAATGTTTGGAAGGCTACCTTTGTTTCTTTTCTCTGATAAACAAACACAATTGTTCTAATGGTTACCCTTGGCAGAATGGTGGTATAACACTTCCTTTCATACTGCAGCAAAAATGACACCATTTATGGAACTCTATGGATACCACCCTCCTTCCATCACTTCTTCTCTAAAATAAAAATCTAAGGTTCAAGCAGTGGAAGATCACATCGAGCATCAACAACAAGTTCTCCAAATATTAAAGGACAACCTAACCATGGCACATAATCGCATGAAACAACAAGAAGATCAACATCGTAGTGAAAGAAGTTTTGAAGTAGGAGATTAGGTGTTTTTAAGACTAAAAGCATACAAACAAATGTCCCTCAAGAAATCCAAGAAGGATAATAAATTATCACCAAAGTACTATGGCCCTTATAAGGTGTTGCAAAATATTGGTACTATGCAATACAAATTGGATTTGCCTGCATCTTCACGAGTACACCCATTTTTCTATGTTTCATGCTTAAAGAAGGTTATAGGTGACAAGATCCCAGTTCAAACTATGTTTCCATAACTTGACAAGGAAGGAAAAATCATATTGGAGCCTAAATCCATCACTGAAACAAGAATTCACCAGCTGAGGAATAGATCCATTTTAGAGTATCTCATTAAATGGAGGAAACTATCGGCTGAAGATTCCACTTGGGAAAATGAGTCTTTTATACAAAAGCATCCAGAGTTACTCAAGCGTTGCAGACAACACTTGTCTCAAGGGGAGGGGCATATTAAGCCCTAAATAATGGCTCATTACCCCTTAATTGAGGCATATTACATTAGTAATGTTATTTTATTTATGTCGGTTTTAGTCCATTAGTTGTAATTATAGCTCCTAGTCTCCTATATATACCAAGGAGACATTTTCATTTGAAATCATCTTGTAATTGTACATTTATCTGGGAATAAGGAGTTTTACCCCTCGAAGAGGCTTATTATATGAATTTATCTCTTTTTCAAGGTGTTGAGTACTTATTCTGAGGTTTTTATATGCTATATTGATATTTGGTTCTTAACAAAATAGCTTCCAAGCATCCCACCACAAATTTGTCTTGGTATTACACAAGAAGACACGACTAACAATTCCAATTCTAAATGGACAAACTTGTCTTGGTATTACAAAACAAGACACAAATAACAATTCTAATTCCAATTAGAAAAAAATTTCTTGGTATTACACAAGAAACACAGCTAACAATTCCAATTCCAATTGGAAAAAAATCTCTTGGTATTACACAAGAAGACACAACTAACAATTCCAATTCTAATTGGATAATTTTTTCTTGATATTATTCAAGAAGACATAACTAACAATACCAATTCCAATTGGACAAATTTGTCTTCGTATTACACAAGAAGGAACAACTAATCTTGTCATAGGGGTAGACCCAGGGTTCAACACTACAACAGTAGACCAACAAAACCCTAACTACCAGCCCTTTCAGCAACACCAACAAAGCAGATGAAGTCGCACTCGAGGTAGAGGCAAGGGTGATTGCGAGACTTAGGTGTCTACAACCTTAACTGGGACACATATCTGTGATTATGATACTTAGTAGAACACTTAGCATTGTCAGTTCCTCAATATGCAATCAATATCCTCTTCATTGATAAAATAGAGCTTCGCAACATTCACACTGATCTAATGTATTTAAGCACTTAACATAAGTAAATAGATCAGATCTAGTAGATCAAGCACTAAGCCTATTCATACAAATCAAATCTAACATTCTCACATATCATTAGAACTAATCATAAGCAGATTTATCTAATCACCTCAAAGCACTTAGAAAATAACATATAAATGCATCAGAACATCACACAGAGCAGAGTAACAAAATATTTAAGTGGTTCATCCCCACCCTGGGGCTACGTCCACCAAATCTTCTTCTTTATTATCTTATTCAATAGGTTACATGCACAAAGCCTCAGAACCCTTCTCCGCATAGGACATAATATTTGCGCAACTCGCTAGATCCTTCTTCCTTGCATTACAGCACAAAGACTTCCACCATCTATTACAACCACTTGCACTTAGCTCTGCAAGTCTCTTACAGTCATGAACAAAAAACTTATAGACTCTACTTGCACTTAGCATACATTTACATCTGACTAGCAGCCTAACATCACATATATTCTCTTCCTTACATTTCCTAGACATCTATTTATATATTACAAAATAGGCCGAAGCATGGGTAAACCCATGGGATGACATCCCAATCCCATTACGTAATCCCAAAAAACCCAAAAAGGACCCAAAAAGGGGTCAAGATCCCATGATCTCCGCTTCGTCTTGTGCTCCTCCTTCGACAGGTTGTCGAAGTTCAAAATAGGTCAACATGACCAAGAATATCCCAAAACTTGGTCAAGGGCCAACAGGCCCCCACCACTCACCTGTGACTCATCCCGAGTCACTCTGGTCTAATTAGTTCTGCCTTGAATTCCTCGAGCTTGGTGCTAGCTGCTTCAACCTGTTGTTGTGCTACGACCTCTTTCTCGGTGAACTCTTGGATTATTGTGTCATTCACTAGCCCTTCTAGGCATTGTTCTGTTGCGGTGAAAACCTGATCTAGCTATGCTCCTTGGCTCTCGACCTTTGTGAACAATTGGCATGCTTTATCTTGTACTAGTTGGAGTCATTGAGTGACTTCCATAACTTTGCTTTGAATTGTATGGATCTGTTTTTGGGCAGTGCACTAATCTTGAGACTGCTTGATTCTTTCTATGGTCGACAGGGCCTTCAACTGCACTTGTAGTGTGTCTGCGTGCTCAAAATTTGGTTAGCAAAATTTTTCTCGGTGCATGGCGCGATTGGATAAATAGGTAACTCGTAAGTGGGTCTCTTGCAATGGGCATGAAGCCTTTATTAACTCTGTTCGGTCCATTATGGAGCATTCCAATGGTCTATTGTTGACCCTTAAATTCCTTTCTACCCATTCGGGGTGGCAGTCGAATGGTTATAATGTCCCCAACGACTATATTTCTTCGCCATGGTGAAGTGCCATATGTCATTGTTCTGATATCCCGGTGAAGCTCCAATTTTGCAAATTTTCCTCCTGCGAAGTTCCCTCTGGAACCTCTTGTAACTTTTCAATCTTATGCTTCTTCTTACTTAGCTTTCTATCCTTCTTTCAAGTGAGCTTCATCTTGGTATGTATTTTTCCGTTTTGATTCTTGTCTTCTTTTGACATAGTCATTGTGCACTATTGAGATTCTTTCCTAGGATTCAGGGGTAATACTTATTCTTTATCTAGGATAAGTACTTCAGTCTCTTGTGGGTCTTCTAATGTTCTTGCAGCTTCGACATATGGATCTCTAGTGTTAAATAGCTTCGATCTGTTCTCCTGTTCTTCAATCAAGTGTGCGATCCTTCTGGTCATGAAATATTTTAACTTTTGTTTCTTCTGCTCCAAAACTTCTTCTTCCATTCGTCTGGCTTGATGTCTATCAATCCAAGGTTTTCCTAGTTACATGGTAAACAAGGTGTTGCCTTCAATAAATTTAATAATCTCAAAATATTGTTCTGTCGAAGTTCCATTGGCATTCGTAGGTATCTGAGTGAGCCTTCCACATAGGTTTACCAGTTTTCCTCTAAATAATCTTATTCCTCCTAATGAAGGAATCATAGAAGGGCTCCCTATAGCTTTCCAAGTTCTCTCTGTCATGACATTCATCTGTGTTTCTTCATCCAGAACACAGTCAATGTCGAAGTCTCCTATTCTTGCTTCGATGCATTCTTTTTCTTTGAAGATCTCTGATAAGTTGATATGTCGATGGTCATTCAGGGTTTATTTCATCTATAATAATACTTTCTCTGATTCTTTCTGGGATTCTACCATTTCTGGATCTACCTTAAGTTTTTCTTGATTCAGATTCATTCCTTCAAGCTTAGAAATCATTCTAGGGCAATCCAACACTTCATGGTCCATATCTTTGCAACAAAGATAGCTAGGTCTTCTTCCAGGGAATTGCTTAGCAAGATGTCACAGAATTTTGAATTGTAACAGAGTTTAATCCTCTCTTTCTTTTAAATGATCCCCAACTTCTTATGTACTGTGCACTAGGATCACAGCAGCTAACCTGCAACAAATTCTTTCTAGGATCCGACATCCATTTGTTAGTCCAAACATTCTTTTTATGCATAGGTATAACATATCTTTCACTACTCTTATCATATCTACTCATATTAGGCCTTCCTTCATCTACTAGTTCCCTAGTTTTCAAGCTAGGATAGAACCTATCAAACATACCTAGATCCATACTTTAGAAACAAAAATTTCCACTTATCTTACTTTTACATAGTACAAAGCTTTTAGATCTAGAATTTTTCTACTATTCTTATTTTTATCAGATCACATAACTTACAGATCTTACCTCTTTTCTTTAGATCTGACCTTCCTCTTAGCACAAAGCTTCATAGGTTAAGTAAAATACTGTGCACTAGGGAAATAGATATACTCACATAGCTTTCGCAACTTCAAGATGAATATTTGCACAAATATTCTTCTTTCTCAGCTCCCAGCTATCACAGTTTCAGGTCCCGGCAACAGAACCATTTGTTGGCACAAGGGCAGACCCAAGGTTTAACTCTACAACAACGCACCAAAAAAACCCTAACTACTGTCCCTTTCGGCAACACCTGCGAAGTAGATGAAGTCTCACCTGAGGTAGAGGTAGGGGTTGTTTCTAGACTCAGGTGTTTGTAACCTTAGTTGGTACATAGATCTGTGATTATGATACTTAATAGAATGCTTAGCACTGCCAGCTCGTCAATATGCAATCAATATCCTCTTCACTGATAAAACAGAGCTTCGCAGCATTCACACTGATCTCATGTATTTAATAACTTATATTAAGTAAATAGATCAGATCTAGCAGATCAAGCACTAAGCCTATTCATACAGATCAGATCTAGCAGATCAAGCACTAAGCCTATTCATACAGATCAGATCTAACATTCTCACATATCATTAGCACTAATCATAAGCATATGTATCTAATCACCTCAAATCACTTAGCAAATAACATATAAATGCAACAGAACATCACACAGAGCAGAGTAACACAGTATTTACATGGTTCACCCCCACCCTGGGGCTATGTCCACCAACTCTTCTTCTTTATTATCTTCTTCAATATGTTACATGCAAAAATCCTCAGAACCCTTCTCCACATAGGACAAAAGATCTGCGCAACTCACTAGATCCTTCTTCCTTCCGTTACAACACAAAGACTTCCACCGTCTATTACAACCACTTGCAGTTAGCTCTGCAAGTCTCTTATAGTCATGCACACATCGCTTACAGACTCTACTTGCACTTAGCATACATTTATATCTGACTAGCGGCCTAACATCACATATTTTCTCGTCCTTACAATGCCTAGACATCTATTTATATATTACAAAATAGGCCTAAGCATGGGTAAACCCATGGGCTGACATCCCAATCCCATTACATAATCCCAAAAAAACTAAAAAGGACCCAAAAAGGGGCCGAGATCCTGTGATCTCCGCTTCGTCTTGTGCTCCTCCTTTGATAGGTTGTTGAAGTTCAAAGTAGGTCAACATGACCAAGAATCTCCCAAAACTTGGTCAAGGGCCAACAACTAACAATTTCGATTGGACAAATTCATCTTGGTATTACACAAGATGACACAACTAATAGTTCCAATATTTTGACAAAATTTGTCTTGCTATTACAAGAAGATACAACTAACAATTCTAATTAGAAAAAATTGTCTTACTATTTCACAAGAAGACACAACCAACAATTCCTATTCCACTTGGACAAATTTGTCTTCCAATTCTTCCCACAATTTTGTTGCAATAGCAAAAAATTGTCTATGAATTGAATAATAAGGAAAAAAGAACAAAAAACTATATGATATTATTATTTTTTCATGCAAATGTCAGGATTGTTTGTGTTTTTGAGATAAATGAGGTTGACTATTCTTGGCACATAAAAATTCCTAACATGAACATGCGCACATTCCTATAATGTGTATGCGCTAAAGTTCATGTGCGTTCTAGGAATACACACACGTTCCTACTAAGAAGTAATGAGCACACAACCTCAATGATTTCAAGTCACAAGAGTGCAAACACGCTCTTAATGCAACATATATAACATTTATTTTGTACCAAACATCTTTATGAATAAATTTGTATAGGGGTTTGGAGACAACTAGGACCTAAGGGCTTAGGATTGAAAGTTTTTTGAAGAATAGAGCAATGATTATAGCACCAAGATGTGGGTTCAAGGGTTGTGGGGCCTTTAACAAGAAGTATATGCATATTTCACTTAGGACTCGAGTGTGGAGGGGGTTAAGGGTTGATTATAGGTTATTCCAAGGCTTAGATGGAGCTAGGGGGGTCTAGGTCATGGTCTAGGTCATGGTCATGGTATAGGTCTAGGTCATGGTCTAAATATAGCTCTAGATCAAGGTCGCGGTCAGGGTCACGGACTAGGTCTAGCTCTAGGTCTATGTCATGCTCTACATCATGGTCATTTAATCCACTAAAATATTATGCTTATATTAAAATAAAAAAGCATAATCAATGTACCATAATCATCATTAAACCATGTGAAATCATTATTAAACCATAGGTGAATGGTCATATCCATAAAATATCACTATTTAACAAGAGGTATAGGCATAATGCACTTAGTGCTTGGGTGTGGAGGGGGTTACTGGTATAGTATAGGTTATGACTAGGATTATATGGATCTAGGGGGGTCTAGGTCATGGTTTAGGTCAAGATATAGTTCATGGCATAAGTCTAGTTGATGGTATAGGTCATGGTCATGTTCATATAAGTACTCATACAAGTACTCCATTTGAAGAATAAGAAAAAATTAACACTCACCTTACAGAAGAGGCTACATTTATTTGTTGCACATATCCTTTATTCGATGTGAGACCTGCCTCGCCTTTAGAATATGTTTGGATTTATTCAACGTCTACAAATGGAATAATAAAATAGAAGTCACACATATTTTTGGTAAAATATTTTATCAAGAAATAAAACAAATTATGATACCTACCTACCTCCACCACCTTGGTTG
>ML784966.1:53169-87503 GCA_009831015.1 Picea engelmannii
CTGATAAGGGGGGCCAAAAAAGTGACAAAAAGAGGCCAAAAAGTCTATAAATAGAAGCTGGCAGCTCATTATCACCATTGCTGATTTGGAAATTGACTCTGGAGCCAAAAGACCCCCTTTGCCAAAGATCGTGATTCTAGGAGTTACAGTGGACGAAACAGACTTCTACTTGGACCAATTAAGTACAAACTCCCTTATCTAGCTAATCAATACTTCATTTTCATCATTTAAGTTATTTTTTGGGTGGGCGTCGACCTTAAAAAGGTCGGCCTTAGGTACACGCGTGTAGAGTAAAGCCTGCACGCATGTACACGCGACTGTCACCTCTACAGACCGCGTGTACCCCCCCTAATGATGGAAAAGTAAAGGAAAATAAGTATTGACCCTCCTTTACCTTGTTGTGTTGGCAGGATGTATGTCCAGTGGAGGGAAAGGGAGCATGAGGCAATCGATGAATTGGTTGCTGCAGATCCGAATGTTGTGGCCGTGTTGATGCAGTGCAGTTTTCTCAAATTATTTTTATGTCCGTTTATGCGCGCAAAACCAAGGCTACTAAATACCTTGATTGATTACAGGCATCCTGATGCAAATGCGTTCATGTTAGAGGGGCAATCCTTGGTGCCCACCACCGAGGACATTTACTTTCTGTCTGGCCTCTCAAGGAGAGGGGAACCAGTCAATTTCCAGACTTTTCCTGCGGGGATGAGAAAGATCTCGGAGTTGATAGCTGAGTACTATGAGGCTGGGACCAATCGTAGAGGTTCTCAGGTACCTATTAGCAAGATTACCAACTTAGCACTACAAACTATCTTGTTTCTTATTGGGCGGATTACCGTCTCAACAGCCATGCATCAGGCTTCGCGCGCACAGATGAACTGTGATATCCAGTGCATGAATGCACAAATTTTTGATTGGAGCACCACACTGTTGGAGTGTATGAAGAGGCAATTGACAGATTGCCGACAACATACACAGAGGAACTTTGGGTTTGGGACTATCTTGTGTTCATTCTTTTTAGAGAGAGTTATGTGCTTCAGTCCTCGGGTTGTAGTACGAGGACATCTGGCCTCTTTCCCTGCAGTGTGTAGATGGACAGTGTTACTGCTGCAACAGGGTGGTGGAAGGACCGTTGAGGCCTTCAACGACGAATTTTTTGCTTGGCTGTCATGACAGATCCCTACTATCGAGGACTACCCATATGTGGGGATAGACTTCTCTAGAGATCCAGAGATACTCGTGCCTCCTGGTGAGGAGCGAGGGGAGATGGGTAAGTCTCCACCTTTATAGTTTTTTTTGTTATTTGCATATGTAATTTTTATGTATTTTATATATATCATTTTTTGTATGCCAGAGTATTTGATGGGTGAACGTTTATTGCATGAAGATGTGGGACCCGTGCGACCTGTCGACTATGCACGGAACAGGCGACGCCCACGGCCGGAAGTCGTGACTGTCGCCGCTGGGGGAGCAGCAGTAGCAGGGAACCTCCCAGCAGGAGAGGCCGAGAGGGTCCTTAGGTGAATTGAGCGGAACTTTACTGCACTCAATCGCACAGTCCCGATGGAAGAGATAGATGACCTGCCACCATCCATGCAGCCTCATGTTGTGGGGGCACCTCGGACATGGGTCCGTTTGTTTAGGCATTTAGCCCGTGCAGTAGATGATTATAACAGGGCCCATAGGCCCTGAACAGACTTGAGACTTTTTATGTGCCACGAGCACCTACTTGTATATATTTTTGAGGGCATAAGCCTGGTGACTTGTTACTATTCCCATTTTTGAGGCACTTGCGTCCATCTATGTACTCTGAGGATTTTATGATGTTTATATATGTTTTTTATCTTTTTTATGTCTTATGGATTATGTGTGCAAAAATTTATTTACATGTTTATGTCCATGATCATTTTTATATGTGGGAAAGATGCCAATCTAAAATGTGATTAGCTAGAGTATCTGTGATTTGGTTTAATCTCCTAGGAACATGAACATATGTAATATAATCAAAGTTGCGTTCTAAGAGACGTACCCTAAGGAATCGTCGGTGTAAAGTTGGATCATGGACCCGATATATTCTGTTTAGCTGCGACACAACCAGTTGAGCGTCGAGATAGACCCAGAGGTGAGAGATACCTAATGACAAGGCGTCGCAAATCAACTCAATAACTGGACTATACTCGACGACATTATTTGTGGTGTCACCTAAGCATATACCTCCGGAAGATAACAACTGACCCTGTGGTGTAAAGATTACCCAAGCTGCGGAGGCAAGCCTCCGCGTGTGTCGACTAGCACCATCCACATACCCAATGAACACCTCAGACTCACTTGACATCTGCCATATTGACGAAAGATAACATCAATGACACGTCCATAACACTTTTTAAAAGAAACGTAAAAAAAACAATAGTACCAAAACTATACATATGTTACAAAAATTTACCCACAATGATCTTTCTATGAGTAATACTTCTTGAGGTAGAGCCCATTTCTAGGCTTCGCCAAATCATTCCCTTTAAAATAAACCAAATGATATGCACCCTTTTTTAAAACCTCTTTGACAATGAAGGGTCCGAACCACATGGGTTTAAACTTTCCTACCCCCAGGGGGTCCTTGTCTTGGTCGTAGACCAGGACAAGGTCGCCCTCAGAAAAAATCCGAGGACGAACAGACCTATCATATTGACACTTGACCTTATGTTTATGAGCCTCATTGTCTAGGGCCACATCACGACGCTGCTCATCAAGCTGCTCAAGGTGTACTAACCTCTCTTCAAGTGGAGAAGTATCTGGCAATAACTATACTGCCAATTTCAGAGATGGGATTTGACATTTGATGGGCAAGACTGCCTCCAGCCCGTAAACGAGTTGGAAAGGTGAGAAACCGGTTGCAGTCTTAACTGATGTTCGGTAAGCCCATAATGCCGAGTATAACATCAAATGCCAGTTTGACTTGGCTAAGTTGATAGTTCGCTGTAGAATCGTCTCAAGAGTTTTGTTTACAGCTTCCACCTGCCCATTGGCTTGAGGGTAGTAAGGTGATGAATGTTCCTGCCGTAACCCAAGCTTTGATGTTAATTCAGACATCATTTGGTTCTGAAAGTGACTGCCATGGTCAGTGACAATCTCTCTCGGGATGCCGAACCGTGCTATAATCTGGTTGAATAAGAAGAGAGTTGTAGTCTCTCCATCATCTTTAAACGTTGGCATGGCTTCGATCCACTTAGTGAAGTAGTCGACAACTACGATGATATAGAGATGCCCCCTTGCTGATGGGGGGTTGCATATAGTGTAATCAATCCCCCACTTAGTGAAGGGACCAACTGTGATGACAGGAAACATAGGAGCAGGATGTGCCCTCATCTTCCGTGAGAAGACTTGGCACGGATGACACTTCTTGACCGATTCGATACAATCTTTGATAAGTGTCGGCCATAAGTAACATGCTCGTAGAATCTTTTGGGCTGTTTCCAATCCAGATAAATGACCGCCACAAGCTCCAGTATGAAAATCATTGAGCACTATGACAGCCTCCTCATGAGTGAGACATCGACGCAAGATGCAGTCTACACCTCTCTGATACAACGTATTATCGAGTATGAGATAATTCTTAGCCTGATGGCGTATCTGCCGACACTCATCACGAGAAGCAGAGGTGGGGAACTTCAAAGTCTGGAAATAGATAAGTATATCTCCGTACCAGGGGTCTGAAGATTCAATCAAAAACTTATCCCCCCGGATAGATGATTCCTCAGGCACAACGTCACTTGACTCAACCGGAAGTTCTGAAATAAGTTCTGCGAAGACCAATGACTTTTTGGACTTTGCTGAAATGAAGTCTAAGTCAAATTATTAGAGGATGACCATCTATCTACTGATTTTCCCACCTATAACGTGTTGTGTCAACATGTACTGGAATGGATTCACGACAACGATGACGGTGGTCTTGCGAAACAGAACATAGTGACAGAACCGTTGAACAGCATGAACTGCTGCCAACACAAGTTTTTCGAGATGGGAATAATTAAGTTCTGGTCCTACGAGGCCTCGACTCAGGTAATAGATCATGTATTCTAAAAATGAATCATCTTCCTGAACTAAAACCATGCCTATAGTTGACTCTGCGGTAGCCAGATATAAGAAGAAATATTTGTTATAATTAGGTGGCCGTAGCAGAGGTGCGGTTGTGAGGGCATGTTTTAATGCGTCGAAAGAGCGTTGAGCGGATTCATCCCACAAAAAGGGAACATCTTTCTTCAGTAAACGCATAAAGCCCTTGGTGATTTCGGCATAGTTGGCGATGAAGCGTCGTAAGAAGTTTGCCTTGCCTTGTAGACTTTGAAGTTGCAAGATTGTGTGTGGGGGGGGGCAACTGGATTATTGCCTCCACCTTAAGAGGATCGACCATGATCCCTGTTGTTGATACGATGAAACCTAACAAACTTCCTGACGTTACGCAGAAGCTTCACTTATTGGTATTCAAGCGAATCCTGAAGTAGCGACACCATTAGAATATTAGTTTGAGGTGCGTAGGATGGTCCTTTCGCTTGCGAGAGTGTGATGCTAAATCATCTAGATAGGCCTCGACTATATGTTTGAGGTCATGAAACGCAAAGACATGGCCTGCTGGAATGTGGCTCCAACATTTTTAAGGCCAAAAGGCATCTTACGATAGGCAAATGTACCCCACGGACAAATGAATGCCGTTTTGTGTTGGTCTTCAGGTTTGATTTGGTTTTGATTATATCCCGAAAAACCATCCATGAACAAAAAAGCTTCACAACCGGCACATTCATCATTGATTTGGTCGATGAATGGTGTTGGAAAATTATCTTTTGGACATGCCTTGTTCAAATCACAAAAATCGGTACATACACGAATCGTGCCTTGTTTTTTATTGACCGACACAGGGTTTGACACCCATTGAGTCAAATGAATAGGATAAATTAAACCTGCCTTGAGCAATATCTCAACCTCAATCTTGATGGCTGCTGCTTTCTTAGGATTGACTGGATGAAGTTTTTGTCGAACAGGATTGGCATCAGGATACGTCGTGATTTCATGTTCAACTATTTTCGGATCGATACCTGGCATTTCCTCATAAGAAACGCCAAAAACGTCGCGAAATTCTTTGAAAAGATCCGTGTAAATTTGAATCTCTTCGGGGGAGCAATCCACTCCGACGAAGACATTCTCCACGACACCAAGGTTTCGGGAGATGTTGATAGGTATAGTTGCAGCGATAGTCACCATATTTCCCTCAGCATAAATTTCTTGTGTAGCTAAGAGATTAATAGGACATGGTTGATCTCCCGTCATGGTGATAGTGAATTCTCCTGCCTTGATTCGGCTTAACTCTAGGAGGAAATATGATCTGTGATGAATATCTTGCCAAGGTTTGTCCGGACTAGTCATTGCTTCGATTACTGCTTCGTCAGAAGGAAAGACTAAGTCTAACGAATCGATGTTGGAGAGAGAAACCTGAGCCCAGATATGCTCTAAAAGTGGATCCAACTCTGGTGCGGGAGTCAGATCAGGGTTAGCTGAAGCTTGTTGGACTAAAGAGTACGCTACTTCAGCAGCTGACAAGGTCATGGACATGCCAGGGTGCCCTGTCTCATCTATCGTGGCTGATGGGGAAGGAAGAATCCAAGGATCCTCAAAGTAAGTCGTGTGGAACGACGAAACTTGAAAAATCTCAACCTTATGGCGATTAGATATAAACTTGACATTGTCATGAGGAGGTGGGTAATCAAAGGTACCCATCAAGGGTGGGAACAAACCAACTCCTACGTTAACACCACCTGGTTGAGGATTATCAATCATGGGAACCGTGGATGCCCCCAAAGCTGGGTCAGGTCTAGAGAAAGACAATTGATCGATAGTCACTATCCGACCCTCGTGTGGAAACAACAAGACTCAGAAAAATGTAGAAACCACAACTTGCATATCATAAGTCCAACTCCGACCTAACAAGAGGTTATAGTCGAGGGGAGCATCAACTACCTCTACTTCGACGCACACGGTCTTCCCTCCTAACTGCACAGGGAAAGAAGGGACAATGCCATGTGGTTAGAAAGAACGACCGTCGAACGAAATGAGGAGAGTATGTGACGGAGACAAAGTGGGTTGGCCAATGGCCTTCCAACATGATAACGACATAATGCATGTCGAGGTTCCCTTGTCGACCACCGTGCGGTAGATATTTCATGTAAAATTTTTCGTGGGATGAGCCACTACTATCTGAAACGCTACGTGGTAAGGCATACGAGGTTTTAAGTCAGTTGTATCTAACATGATGGTACCCGGGTTACAAGTCTCAGTAGAGCCTAAAGCAGTTAACAAGGCTTTTCTCTGAGCAGGGCAGCTTTGAAGGACTTCCAAAGCAGACATCGCACAAGGGGTTTGTGATAAATCCTCCACCACAGAGTAATTCTGGGCGGCCCTTGCGTTTGGTTTGTGAGAAGCTTTCTTAAATGCACCCTTTGGAATGCGTGTCATTGTTTCTCCCAACGTCTTCTCTATCTGTAGAGGAAGAGATGGGAGTTCAACTTCTTTACCCTTCTCAGAGGCACTTGGTTTACTATAGTCTTGTGCTCTAGTCGTTATGAAAGCATCACCCCTAACCATATATACGTTCGCGGATGAGGGATTGTTTGGAGGAGGGCAGGTTTCTTGGCTGCCCCCTTCGACACTTGTAGAGGTTTGAGTTAAATTTTGCTCATGTTGAAAGGGATTAGTCAACACGGCTTGCTGTTGTTGTGTGACAAACTTTTGGGCCTCTGCAAGTCGAGGACAAAGATGGGTCGGGTGGTCTTCCGCACACAAGTTGCATGGATACCTCACCTTCCATTTTTTCGTGGTGCCCTCACCATCATTATCAGTGGATTTTTTCTCCCCCTTACCCTTCTTTCGTTGTTTTTTCTTCCCTTCAGGCTGCTGGGTGGCCTTTGGGTTAGTCGCTGCATAGAGTGTACTTTCGACGTTTGGGTAGGAGGAGCAGCCAAAGCAGTAGTCTGGATGGCCGCTGAGTGTTGTATAGACAACTGTTGCAATTTCTTTGTCAATTGCTCAGTGGGATTGGTTTGTGCTGAACCGACGATACCATCGGCATGTGGTCCAACTCTCTGTCTAGTTTTATCCAGTATCGATTGTGGTGCATCCGGTAGGATGTTGTATAATAAACCAGACTGAGAATAAATGAGCTTAAACTGTTGAGCCCTCATGATGGCATCTTCTTCGGAGAAAACTCCAGAAGTTGCAACGTCTTTGGATAATTGTGGGACCAGAGACTTAAGGAAACACTCAAGCAGGAATGCTGGTGGGACTGGTACTTTGATTAGACTCTTCCGGCGTCTCCACTCTCGGATATGATCATAGATATGGTCCGCTGTTGTCTGTTCGAAATTGGTGAGCAACTCTGTGCCAGAGTCGTATCTCACAGGTAACTGGAAATGGTTAAGGAAGGCCATCGCCAGTTCGCCAAAATAAGAGTATCTTGAGTGGTCGAGCTCGATGTACCATTTCGCGACACTCTCGATAAGAGTACGTTGAAACAATCGCAACTGTACAGAGTCATCTTCCAATGAGTTAGATGAACACAAAAGGTGGAAGGTAGTCACATGATCACCTGGATCTTCATTAGGCTTGGCCTTGAACTTTGGAATGTCCGAAGGCAACTTCGTTGGCATAGGAGGCCAACGTGGATCATGAAAAATAGGATCATTTAACAACCTTGTCAAATATGGCAAGTGTAACGTCGCCAGGAATGGTAGTTTGGGTTGCTGCTGATAACCTGGGAAAAAGGGTCCTGGAGTTTGAATGGCACCAGGTTGCCAGGAAAATTTTGGCTGCTGGCCCAGATTCTGGTAGAAACCATGGCCCTGAAAAACATAAGGATTTTGCATCTGTGGAGACATCATCGACTGATTTCCCATAAAGGACATAGGATGTTGGGCATTCATCGTGTTTAACAGACTTTGGGAAGGATTACCCCATGCCGGTCTTGATGGGAGAGGCATAGTAGTCTGTCCAGGGTTCCATTAACCATGGAAAGAATTACCCCAGAATGACATTCCAGAGGAAGGAACAGATCCTTGTCCTGAGTTCCAAGGTCCTGCTATATGTGCCCCCGACGCAGAAATAGTACCCTGCGCCGGAATAGACTGTCCAAAAATGGGAGTGCCCCCAGACGGGAAATCGGTGGATGTGAAAGTGTTGTTACCAAACGTCCCGTTCCAAAGAAATGGTGATGAACCTACCGGCATAGTTTGCGCAGGTGTTCCTTGACTCCCGACTCCAAATAAACTAGTGTGTGCAGGCTGCCCGGCGGACTGCTGATGCAGACCACCAAGCGAAGGGGACGAAGGAGAGATATGACCTCTAGCATAAAAAAAAGAATTAAAAGGGAAAAAAGTGCCCCCAAGTTGACCTTGTAGAGGAGCGTTAGAGCTCCCTGCCCCCAGACCCAAAGTCTATAAAGTGGAGTGAGTGAGTGCAGGACTTGTGCCCGAACTAGGCATACCGTATGAGAACAAAGGGCCTGTCGCACTAGGTGTGAAGGGAGTTGTGGCCACCGCCATAGACGAAATCGGACCACTGTGCGACGTAGTTGCGGCTGAGACCATGGTGGCTCGGACCGACGATGGCAAGTTAGGAGATGCTGCTCCTGTGGTAGCAACTGTGGTGGGAATGGAAGAATTCCCAGAGGAAGTAGCAACGTTTGTTTCCATAGCTGTGTGAGGCATTGACATGCGTTCATAAAATTGGATTGGTACAATAACCGATGGCCAGGTATCAGTGGTTGGGGTTTCAACCGAGCCAAGATTGGCATTTTATTCCTCCAGGATTTGTTCGGGCACAATGGTTTGTAACCCGGTTGCTTCGAAAGACGCTTGTTGGTCTAGCTTCCGCCTCAATGGTGGCGGGGGTGGCTCCAGTATAACCGGCGGTAGGCCCAGAAGCCTTCGTGACTAGTGGAGCTCAGGATCCTCCACTGTGTGAGAATATCCAAGGCATGCTAAGGTATTCTACATGTTCAAACAGTAACACACACTAAAAAAGAAGCCCCTAAGAGATAAGACAAGAAAACTCTAAACTAGTTGGAAGAACAATTACAACAACCAACACTAGAGCAACTTACCGGTGCAAGTGAAACTCGAACATGAAAGAACCCTCCGGGTATACTCTGCAAAGTGTGGCCCGATGTCTGTCCTAGGTACCGCGGTATACCCCCGCAGTCACCTGTGTATGTCCCTAAAAATATTGGCAACTATGTTACCAGCACGCGAACAGTCACCAGGCGGGTACAGTCGAAAGTCGGGTAGACCACAATGAGCAGGGTATCAAGCCCGAAACCTATCAAGGGTATCGAGAGAAAATGGTCTGGAAGACAACTAAGGACCTCGAATGGATTCGAGACCCACGAAGCCCTGTGGCAAATGCAAATGACGGAATCCCAAAACAAGTCCTCGATATGTGTTCTCCACTACGCTTGGTCCAACTTTGGAGGGGTTATCTCCGCTACCTTTCCGCACGTGACCTTGTGTTTATCCCCTGTGTTAGAGGGGGGTCCCAGATAACTTCTACGAAAATGGACTTCTACACTCCCTATCACAGACTCTAATGTTTGGTTTTGAATGGCCTTGGAGAGTTTCCTCTCCAACCTAATCCAAGGCCCTAGTCCTGAACTAGTTTGTGAACCCTACAAACAAAAAGTCTTATAGTTTTTAAATTATCGTTGCTTTTAAGGATGTTTCTTATGTCCAAGGGTATGGAGGTGCAACTAATGGTGTGTAAAGACGAAAGAAAAAACGAATGAAAAAAAGAAACTGGAAACAAAAGACTTTTACTAAATGCAAAATTTTCAGCAACTTTTCACAAAGAAAGATTTCTTTTTCTTTTCAATTTTTCTAAGATTTTATGCAGCAAAAATAAAGAAATTTCACTCAACTATGAGCTACTTATGCTCTAAATGCACTGCAAAAACTTACGAAATAAAGACTTCTCCCTAGATAATGATGCAGAAACACACTCTTCAAACAAAGAAGAAAATGAAAAGGGATTTTTTTTTTTAATTTTAATTTTTTTTATTTCAGTGCTAAATAAAGCAACAAAGGGAAAATACCGACAAGCACAAAACCAAGAAAGACAAATTTTGGCTTAAAGTGCATATCACAAAGAATCAGAGCAAAGACACACAATGCAATAAAGAAAACAGAGACTCTTAAGCTTGCCTAAAAACCATAAAGAAAAGTATATTTTTTTATATTTTCTGTTCAACTATCAACTGAGAAAAAGAAGGCTAAGGGTAAGATGACCTAACCTACTGACTATTCAACCCTAGACTCAAACACCTGAGAGGAATACTTCTTATCAAATGGGGGGATGACTGCCCCACCCTAAAGAAAAAGTAGCCTGTCAAGCACGCTACTGTCACTAAAACAACACCCGTGCGAACGCGTGCTGAGCTAAAACAGGACGTGTGTACACGCGGTCTGACCTTATATAGGCCGCGTGTATGTATAACTCTTAAGACAGAAATAAAAACAGGCAGCCCAGACCAAGAAGAGGCCTTTGGTATTGACAACCAGGGTCCCTTCAAGGCTTGGATTCTTCTTCCAATAGAAAAGAAAAAATAATGCAAGGAATAATAAGGCGAAAAAGACAATCTGATATAGGACTGTGAAACCAGCAAGACCTAGACAGGATTCCAGAAAACCCCCTGAGAATGTATAATTCTGACAGGGAAGAGGTGGACTTCCTCTAAAATTCTCTGGACTCCTACACGCTACTGTTATCCCTACATCTAGCGTTCACATGCGGGCTGTAAGAGGATAGGGCGCGAGCACACGCGTGCAAGCCTTGTGCAGGCCCCGTGTACCTCTGTGTGTCCCAACAATTACTGTCAAGCAACAGTCAGGGAAAATTGGTATAAAGAACTAGGCTCCCTGCTAGCTCAGACCTAACAAAAAACAGACAGACAAAGAAACAGAAAAATCTAAACTTTTAAACTACCCAAAAACTCAACTAAATCCGGAAACCCTAAAGAGTATCTTCCCCAGTATGGTCGCCAACTCTGTTGTTGGGAAAAATACCCTACAGACTAGCAAACTAGGGTCAGACTTGCATGCATATTTTGACCATAAAGAAATTACTTTTTAACCTACCACCCAAAACTTAAACCCCTCTTTCACGATACATGCATAGAAAGGAACTACTAACCTTGTTACTGATGTTTGGTGTAGATCCTCCGTTTCACTTTGACCACTTGCTTGCGCTACTCCTTCCAAAGATAACCTGCAATCAAGACAAACAACTATGCATGCATGCTACTTTTCTACTTGAGGGTTAGAAATTAAGCATAAATTAAACAAACCATAGATAACTCATGCATTGGGACGGGAAAAGTATTCTTTTATTATTTAAAAATGAATCAACTTACAATCAAAGTCGAGACCGACCACCACTCCTTGATCCTGATTCTGGGCTCCTCCTCTTCTTTCCTCCAACTGCTTTGCATTAATTCTCCTTTGGCTTGAGGAAAGACTAAAGGGTTGGGACAATGGATTCGGAAAATGGGCAGAGTTTCTTCGCTATATTTTTCCTCCTCCAAATGGTACCCCTACCCCTTCTTTTATAGGCTAGAAGGAGCTAGGGTTTTGGACGAACCCTCATCCATGCATGGCCGGGAGTTTCAGTTAACTGATCCATAGCTTTTTGTTCCGTCGGAAACTTTCCTCTTTTTGTGCTTTGTTAGGTACATGCGGGCTGTAGTGGGCCTGCCAGCATGCACACGCGTGCAATAATGGGTTAGGGTGCGCGTGGCCCTTGACTCAAGAGGATTTTCAAAGAGGTTGTTCAGCAAATGTTTTGGCAATGAAGGGATATGAATTGGCCTGATGCCAGGTAAGCATGTGTGGTGCAATTTAGGGTTATAACAAATGGGGTTGATTTCTAACCTTGAATGTAGATGTTCCCTTCTGGTAGAGTTTCCCAGTGAATGGAAATGATGTCTATTAACACTCCTTGACTACCTACATCCCCCATGGTCATTCCTCCTATAATTAGATCTAGATGTTGCTACTTTCCTTGCACTAGATGCTTTCCTTGTGCTATAATATTTATAGACTTGTTCCTCCAACATGTTCAAACTATGTAGCATCTCCTCTTGAAATATTATCATCCTTTCATTTTATGCTCTATAGCTCTATACTTCCTTCTGAAATATTCTCATAGTCTCATCCAACTCTATCGGCTCCACCCTGCTTCTATACCCATTAGATTTAGTCTCTGCATTTCCCATGTTGACATGTAAACCTATGACCTCCTCCTCATGGATGTAATATCCTTGGGCATCCTCCATATTTCTAGTCCCCATATATTGACCAAATATGTGGCATGTACCTCTAATTACCCAAGGAATGTACATGCAACAATTATTTGTTAGAGTTAAGCATATTATACAATTGTCATTAATTTAAGCTACAAAACCCTTTTTTTCCTCGATTTTTTGAATAACATTGCTAAACAAATCAAAACTATGAACTTTCAATGATCTAGGTCAATTTGAGAACACCAAAAAATTGATAGTCTCAAATGTTGATGAAAATGACACCATTGTGTAGAACTCAACTAGATATTTCCAATTGAATTTAAACAGACTCAAAAGTACGTCATATGAGGAAGTTATGGCCTTTTATAGTTTTGGCAGAAACATGAAAAAGTGAAAAAATAGATGCCATGTGGCATCATTGGAAGGATGACATGTGGTAGTATAGATGGACACGTGGAAATATAGATGTTGACATGGAACTATATGAACATGACACATGGACTGTACATATGTTGACATGGACTGTATAGATGCTGACGTGGCACTATACGTATGATATGGCACTGTATGGATAGATGACATGGAAATATGATAGGATGACTAGGAATATGATTGCTAATGTAGCAAGTTGAAGTGGCATTGACTGTGTTATGATGTGTCATGTGACTGTGAGCTGATGTGGTAGTGATTGGGTAGGTGATTGTGCAACATGTTGACTAGTCAGAAAGTGACATGTGGACCAATGAAATGGTGCCACATGACACTTTAGATTTGGCGAATATGGCTTATGCCAAATATTTTTTATGTAATGACCAAAGGGAATTGAACCCAAGACCTTTAGAAAAACAACCAAACGACTTAACCACCAGGCCAAGTGAAAATATTGTTATGGTTAACGAAGAATTTTCTATATAAAGTTAAGTTATGTTATATGCCACGTAAAAAAAAACATCGACATGGCTTGAACCCCTGACCAGTCTGTCAACAAACTAATGTCACGACAGTTGCACCAAGATAGCAAGTTGTAAAGCCCAATGAGAATATTTATATTAAAGTTTGTAAACAAGCCAAATCCTAGAATATAGCGGGTTGGGTGGGGTTTGACCCCCCCGACCTCCACTATTTAAACAAGTGCTTATGCTATTGAACCACATGAGCTATTTTGCTAGAATTTGGAGTGAGTTATTTTGTATGGGAGTTCATGCCATAACTCATAGCAAGTTATTTTTTATTGGAGTTTGTGCCAAGAAACTCCACAATATTAGTTTTTTGATGTTGTATTAGTGCCATTGGGCATCTATGGGGGTCATATGGTGTTTATAGTCAAAAGTCTCATTTTTATGAGGTGGATCTGATGGTGACAATTACACCTGAGGTTGTGTAATAGAATATGAATTTAGTCCTAGGATGGGTGAATATGTAATGGAGTGCCATTGAGCATCTGTGGAATTATAGATTGTTTATAGTCAAAAGTTTCAATTTTCTGAGGTGAAGCTGATAGTGACATCTACACTTGAGTTTTCTGTAGTAGATCAAAAAGTCCTTATTGAGAGAGCCTTGTAAGTCCCAAGATGGGATAATGAGCCACATGTTGTGAGACCTCTTTGAGAAGAAATATAACCACTTTATGTGAGAGCCTTGTGCCTTTGTAGACCAATCCCATGATGGGAGAATGAAGTCATTTGTGAAGGAGCATTAATGGAATAGTTTGTGGATTAAGCGAGACTGGAGATGTTGACAAAATATTTGGCGAACACCGTTAACAACTTGTGTAATGTGCCATTTTACTTTTTGATGTTATTACTTCACTTCATTTCAACATTTCAATTCTACAAGTTAATTGTGCAAATTAATGAAATTTGATTAAGTAAATGGATTCACATGATAATTGAAAATAGTCACTAACGATCATAATTATTGAATAAGAATGGATGTTAATGTATGCTTAAGATTTAATTTGACATCTAAGGATTTTTAGATCAAGTGGTATCAAAGCTAGGTTTGACATGTATTTGTTAGTGAATCAAAACAAGGTGAAGGCACGCTTGAATACTTCTAGTTTGAAATTGCAAATCTTGGTTGTAAAAGAACAACCATGGGAAAAACATGAGAGTGAGAATAGCTTCAAAAGATCAAAGAGATAAACCAAAGAATTCAAGTAGAGAACATTGAGTTGAGAAGATTGTTGCACATATTAGAAGATGAGAGTGAAAGTTGCAACTTCAGTTACAAGCCAAGGATGATCTTTTGGCAAAGTTTTAGAGTGATGATGAATTGAAGAATTTTTTTTCTACACCTGATTCATACACTGTTACTGAGGTATGTAGTGTAAATGAGTTTTCATGTTCACTTCCTTTCCATCAAGATGATTCTTTTGGTGCATTTGAAAAGCATACAAGATGAATATCCTTTTATATGCTAACCAAGATGGGATATGAAGGAAAGGACCTTGGAGTTAATGGCCAAGGTACAATTAATCCCATAGAAGTGTTAGGATGACCTCGTCATGCAATATTGAGTTATGGTAAAGAGGAAATTGGGGAATGCTCCAAAATAACTGAAGCAAGAGAAGATTCAAGTGAAGATTCCAAGCCATTAGTTATACAAGAATGTCCTTTAAGCCATAGGAAAAGCATTAAGGTAGAATGAAAAATATCTCCGAATTGAGATGATCATTCGAAAGGAGGAGTGAAGGCAGTTTCTCCTCATGATACTTGCACCAAGGACAATCCTAAAAGGTATGGAAAGTATTCCAATGTTTTCTTCAATTATGAGAAGAATGGCCAAGTAACACCAAATTTGTGGTATGCATATCCATGTACATTTTGTGGATTAAATAACCATTGTGTGGCCAAGTGTTGGAAGAGAAAATCCTTGTAGAGGAAGATCATATAGGAAGGAGGCAATATGCAAAGGTCATTCTCCAAGACGAAACAAGGAAAGTGACAAGAAGGGATAATTTTCCAAGAGTATGGGCAAGAATTATTGCACTCATTGCAATATGAGTGGACATTGAATGGAGAAGTGTTGGAAACTTCATCCACAACTTCATCCGAAGCAGTTCAAGGAAGTTGTGAAAGCACCTACAAAGAGACATGTAGCAGAGGAAAGCATGTGATTGGATCCATAGGGTTCTTGGATTTAGAGTCAGAGTCAGTGTCAAAGACATATAGTTGTGAGGCTTCTTCCAATATTGTCAAAAGGAGAAGTCCATGAAGAAGCTTACCAATCTAGGGAAGATTCCATTAAGGGGAAGTAGCCTAAAGTGGAACATTCATGGTTATCATTTTTGAATATCCAAATTTAGTATGCATATGCAGCACCTCAAAATCATTTTTCCATTGTTGTAATAGAGGGATTTATTTATCCACTCTTGGGGAATTTCAAGAGTGAGAGGGGTCTTGTAGGGATTCCTAAGCCTTCTTTAGCAATATTGAAGAGAATTGCTGAAATGTTGTCTTATTATCAACTAATGGACTACATATGGGTCAAATTTCCCAAGTAATATCATTATTGTTATGAAGTACAAAGGTAAAAGAACGAAAGAATGTGGAATTGAAGAAATTTTTCATGTAGATTGGGAGCGGGAAGAGCATCGTAGTTATGCAATATATTCCTAGAGCTGGTAAAGAAATAATCTTATTTGTATGAAGTATGGAGGTAGAATACTTATTAAAAAAGTGAAATGAGTAGAAATAGTTGTTATTTAATGCCATTCCCATGTAATATGTATATCTTAATGTCTCATGAGAAGCAAGTCAAAGAACATAGTTGCTTTTGGAAACATGTCTGGATTTTTCTTTCAGATTAGCAAGTAAAAGAGATGAACAAGAGGTTCATTTAGAGATTCTAGTTGATATACCAAGAAGTATAAGGATAGTTAAAGGAAGGCCTAGACAAGATGGGCGAGGCATGACAAGCATTAGAATGATCAATTTCAAGTGCATATCAACAAAGTGGATAGAGACCAAAAAAGTGAAGAAGTTGATTCTTACTTATATTTTGAGTAATCTAGACTTTTGGAGGTCCAAAAGTTATTCCAATGGGGAGGTGTGATCCAAGTGGATCTGAGAAAACTAAAAAAATGACAGTCTCAAATGTTGATGAAAATGACACCATTACGTAGTGCTTGATGAGAGCTTTCCAATGCAATTTGAACATACTCAAACAAACGTTGTATGAGGAAGTTATGGCCTTTTAAATTTTTGACAGAAACAAGCAAAAGGGAAAAAAAGGTTCCATGTGGCATCACTAGAAGGATGACACATGGTAGTATAAATGGACACGTGGTAGTATAATTGTTGATGTGGCACTGTATGGATGTGACACGTGGACTATACAAATGCTGACATAGATTGTATAGATGCTGACGTGGCACTGTACTGATGATGATGTGGCACTATACAAATAGAGGACATGGAAGTACGACAAGATGATTGGATGTACAATGACTGAAATAGCACATCGACGTGGTGATGACTGTGTATAGACATGGTAGGTGACTGTGCACTGATGTGGTAATGACTGGGCAACTGACTTTGCAACAAGTGGACTAGTCGGAAAGTGACACATGGACCAATGAAATGGTGCCATGTGGCACTTTGGATTTGGCCAGTATGGCTTATGCAATTTTTGTTTATGTAATGACCGAAGGGAATCGAACCTAAGACCTCTAGACCAACAACCAAATGATTTAAGAACTAGGCCACGTGCAAATCTTGTTATGGTTAGTGAAGAACTTTCTATATAAATTTAAGTTATGTTATATGCCACCTAAAAAACGATGTTGGTGGGGCTTGAACCCTCGACCGGTCTACCAACAAACCAACATATTGATCATTGTACAAAGACAACCAACTGTAAATCCCAATGATAATATTTATATTAAAGTTTGTAAACACGCCAAATCCCATAATATAGCGGGTCTAGTGGGGTTCGACCCCCCAACCTCTGCTATTTAAGTAAGTGCTTATGCCATTGCACCACATGGTCTATGTTGCCAGAACTCAAAGCATGCTATTTTGTATGGGAGTTCATGCCAGAACTCATAACGAGTTCTTTTGTATGGGATTTCGTGCCATTAAGCTGCACAATCTTAGTTTTGTGATGTTATATTAGTGTCATTAGGCATCTATGGGAGTCATAGGGTGTTTATAGTCAAAAGTATTAGTTTTATGAGGTGGAGCTAATGGTGACAGTTACACTTGAGGTTGTGCAACATAACAAGAAATCAGTCCCATGATGGGTCAATATGTAATGGAATTCGATTGAGCATCTATGGAACTATAGAGTATTCATAGTCAAAAGTTTCAGTTTTCGAGGAAAAGTTGATAGTGACATCCACACTTGAGTTTTTTGTAGCAGATCCAAAGGGCCTTATTGAGAGAGCCTTGTAAGTCCCGAGATGGGATAATGAGACACACGTTGTGAGACCTCTTTGAAAATAAGGATAGCCACTTTATGTGAGAGTCTTGTGGCTTTGTAGACTAGTCCCATGAAGAGAGAATGGAGTCATTTGTGAAGGAGCATTAATGAAACAATTTGTGGATTAAGCGAGCCCATAGACATAACCAAAATATTTGGTGAACTCCGTTAACAACTTGTGTAATGTGCCATTTGAATTGTTGATGTTGTTACTTCACTTCATTTCAAAATTTTAATTCAACAAGTTAATTGTGCAAATTAATGAAGTTTGGTTAAGTAAGTGGATTCACATGATAATTGAAAATAGTCAGTAATGATCATAATTCCCGAATCAGGTTGGATGTTAATGTATGACTAAGAGTTAATTTGACATCTAAGGATTTTTTGGATCATTCAAGCATATTCCCTTTTGAATTGTCTTTCCGGTGGATGTACCCATGCCTCAATTTGATTTCTGAGCTGAAAGTTATGGCTTTTTGAAATCAATAGTTTCACCCCTTTCTACACTTGTTTCACTGGTACCAAAAATTTTGAGGGCTAATTTCTACCTTTTGTAGAAGAAACTATAGTGAGAACCATGAAATTTTTTATATTGTGTGCTCATAATATTCATGATTTTGAATACACAACAACTCTCAGATTTAGTATCTAACACTCCATCGAACTTATGCATAGATCTAAAATTTCCAATTTGTCCTTTTCACATTTCCTCCAGACTTGAATTTTTGACCAAAAATGGCTATCTCCCAAATGGAGAAAAAATGGAAAAAATCCCCTCAATACAAAGTTATTTGGATTGATCAGTAGATAAAAATTCGAGTAAATAAAATTTTCTAGACATGTGATTTGAGGTCCCTTTTCTTCCTATGACGTTTTCAAAAGTCCCCATAACGTGCCTGAAAATAGTGGATTTTGTCCTATTTTGACATTTCCACTCCAAACCCCTTTAAATTTTTCTGAAGGCCCAAATGGGTATTTTCATGCCTTCCTTTTGTGTTATCTATACAAATTTAACCCTTAACTAGGCCTCGGTTACCGAGCACGACCTAGACCTTCACAAGTCACTATTTCATGTTTTTCGAAAAATGGAAGCAAAATTAGCCAGTGGGCTTCACTTGTTGATTAATTGGGTTGGTTGTCATTGATGTCAACCCTTGAAGAAAGTCCGGTAGCGAATTTTGGTAGAACAAAGGTTTGGGTAATGGACCCAAGTTTGTTTTATGTATAATGGTATGAGTTTTGATATATTTGTATGTAAGACTATTTTAGATGGATAGTACATGCCATGCCATTTTTGGTGGTATGTGGAACATCACATAACTCCTCACGGTTTGAGAGTTATGCCCTTACGAATTCGGAGGACCCTCATATGTTGGCTTGAAGGCCAAAAAGATCAAAGAAGTCAAAGTGCTTGCAAAGAAAAAAATATTTAAATAATAAAGTGAAGTGACAAAGTAAAAAATGATTATTTAAATAATAAAGTGAAGTGACAAAGTCAAAGAGGATCATTTAAATAATAAATTGAAGTGACAAAGTCAAAGAAGATTATTTAAATAATAAAGTGAACTGATAAAGTCAAAGATGATTATTTAAATAATAAAGTGAAGTGATAAAGTCAAGGAGGATTATTTAAATAATAAAGTAAATGAAGAACTTTCTAATTATGGAAAGTGGTTAGAAGTGGGTTAGCCCTAAAATAAAGAAATTGGGATAAGATGGTTAAAAGGTAACCCCTTAAGGAAGCTACATGAAAGTATAAATAAGAGACATGACTCTCTCATTTTAAACACACTTGAGAATATTGAATATCTACATGTGACTGAGGTATTCAAAGGATATCTAAGCAGAATTTCAGAGGGAAGGTGAAGTAAAGAAGGCCGAAATTCAAGGGAGGATAAATTCTTTTGATGATGCTTTCTAAGGTATGTTATTTATAGGTCATCTCACCATTTTCGCAATAATGTTTTTTCTAGAATGATCCGGACCGCAAAATTGGGAGGCCATCGAGGAAACATATCTAAGTAGCTGTAGTACAAATTTCATCTTGTGGGTCATTGTATTTTTGGAGTTACACTCCGTGCAAAATAGGGTTTGTGGCTACTCCTGAAACTAGTCTAAAACAAGTGTTTCGGGTAAAAATGTCATAACATATTCATAATAGATCCAAATTCAGTAAGACCATATGTGTTGGTTAGAGTACAATTTTTAGTATTCTATGTACAATTTTCAGATCCATACAACAAATATTCCATGCGGGGCACGCTCTACAAGTTCTCCCTCTAGAATAAGACAAAATTCAACAAGGTATGCCACTTTTGCTATAACTCCTTTTCTGAGAGGGTCCAAGTAGTGACACCTAGAGGAATTGCATAAAACACACTGAATAACATTGTGTAATATTTTTAGAGATTTATTCATTATAGGTACATACTAATGATTATTTCAAGTTAGGGTTGTTGACTAATCCAAAACTAGTCATGTGAGACTAAAGTAAAGTTTGATGAAAATGATAGTTTCATGTTGTTAAAGTTAAGGAAGGTTTGCAGGTATGTGACCATATACACTAGGTCTATTACAGAGTTACAAATCAGATTTGGATGATGAAATTGATGAGGGATTTTGGTTGAGGTTGAGGTACAGGTTGGTGCACTTGTTTATGGTACATGTTGATTACAGGTTGAGGTACAGGTTGATTCATGGTTGATGCATGGTTCAGGTTATTGGTACAGGTTGTTTGGTGCAGGTTGATTGGTACAAGTTTACAACAATATATCTCACAGTGATAGTGTGACAGTGATTCCATCATTCTACTTATACGTTAAGGCGGTTGGATGGGGCAATGACATGTGGTTGTAGCCACTTTCCGGTTGTAGCCAAAGAACATAGGGGGTTGTACCCTCCTTCTAGTTGTAGATATAAAATTTGGGAGTTGGAGCTCCCCTCAGGTTGTAGCCTGAGAAACTAGGGGGTTCGAGCCTCCTTCCAGTTGCAGCTAGAAAAAAAAGGAAGTTGGTGCTTCTAATGAATGTAATTATTCAAGACATATAAGAAAAAACATTCTGTGGTTTTCTCCCGCTTTGGGTTTCCACATAAAAACACTGGTGTACTGTGTATGTGTATGCTTGTTCATTTGTTCATTGTTTATTTACTCTGCAAATATTGGATGATAATGCTACATTGATATAACACTTTCATTATATGGTTAAAAATGAATAGATTGCTCTATTACGGATTCACCCCCCCTCTTAGTAATCCAACAATTGGTATTAGAGCTAGGTTCCTTTAGAAATTAGTTTAACCACTGAAAGGTATATCATGGAGAGTAACAACATGTATAAAAATGGAATACCATAATTTGATGGACAAAAGTATGCATTTTGGAGCATAAGGATGAAGACATATATACAGGCACATGGATTTGAAAATTTTCAATCAATTGTAGATGGATACACAACACCAACAGTTCCATTGACAAATGAAAAAGCAATGAAATCCAGTCAGAATAATTCCAAATCCATAAATGCACTTCTGAATGGTCTTGGAGAATCAATATTCACCAAAGTTGCACATTGTAAATCCACTAAAAAGATTTGGGACAAACTTTGAAATATTTATGAAGGAGATTCAAAAGTCAAGGCAACAGAGCTTCAAAATTACAAAGGTCAGTTCGAACAACTAAAGATAAAGGAAGATGAGAACATTGCAGCTTAATTTTTACAAGTCTATGAAACAATAAATGCAATCTTGGGATTGGGAGAAGAAATCAAAGAATCTATAATTGTTCAAAAGGTACTAAGATCTCTTCCTATGAGATTTGACCCTAAGATATCAACACTAGAAGAAAGAGTAGATATAAACTCAATAAGCATGGACGAACTACATGAAATCTTCACAGCATATGAAATGAGAACTAAACAAGAAAATCCAGATATAAAAGAAACAAACTTCAAAGCATCCAAAAGGTCAAAGCAAAAGGGAAAGCAAAAAGAAAAAGAACATATCAACAACAGTGACATCTCAGAAGATGATGAAGAAGTGACCAACTTTGTCAGAATATTGAACAAGGGAACCAATGATGGGTATAGAGGTACGCTTCCTTTGATTTGTTTTAATTGTGATGGTATTGGCCATTTTGCTAACAAATTCCCTCATAAGAAAAAGAGAAACGATGAAGGTTACTAAAATAACAAACAAACATATAAAGACAAAATAACCACAAAGAAAGTTTTCAAGAAAATCTTATGCACCAAAGAAGACATCTCATCATTAGATGAAGATGAAGTCAGTGACTGTGAGACATAAATAGTTCTATTCATGGCAGTAGAAGACTCTGATAAAGAAGACTTCGAAGAAGAATATGAAGAGGTCAAAGAAGAATATGAAGAGGTAGAAGTTGACTACCTAGAAGAATTGTTGTGTGTCATAGAAGTTATCAGAAGAGAAAAGAAGAAAAACAAGAAACTACAAGCATAACTAGACAAGAAAGAAGACACTCAAGAACTAGAACAAATGATCACAAATTTGAAGGTTCAAATTGAAGAAGATAAAAGAATTGAGGAAACACTCAAAGAACAACTAGAAGGAAGAGACATGATCATTGGAAATTTGGAAGCATAAATTGTCACATTAAGAAAGGATCTTCAAAAGAAAAACACGCAGAACAACTCAAAAGTTTTGAATGACATTATTAGCAGTAAAAAACCTCATCATGACAAGTCCGGACTTGGATACAATCAGACAGAAAATGGATCAATCTCCCAAACAACAAAACAAGAAACATATCCAAAAATCTATGCAAAAACAATCAAAGGGGATAGGAAGGTCTACAAAGAAAATTACAGGGACACTCCTCCAACGAGAAGATTCAGATTTTAGAATCAACAACCGACAGAAACAAATAGGCCTCAAGAAGAAGAAGGATTCATAAGAGTACCTCCTTTCATAAGATCTTCAACTCCCAGGTATCAAACTATCTTTTTTGGTTTATGTTATGCATGTAATAATTTTGGACATAAAGCTGTGAATTGCAGAGATAACAACAGGAATGTAAACAACTTTGAAATTCATACACAAAAGGGTTATCCAAGAAGGTCTAGTGAAACACAGACAAGCAGTTAAAACATGTTTTAATATTTGAGCACTGAAGTGGAATGCTACAAATGTAACAACTTTGGACACATGGCCAAATATTGCAGAATGACGGTCCCTCCTAGACAACCACAACAAAACAACAACAATCACAGACAAGAACCTCAGAAAAGGACATGGATAAGAAAGCATAATCAATATAGCAATGAAGTATGAACACTCACTCTATAAGCTAAGAAGAAGAAACATGGTTGGTATGTTGAAAGTGGCTGTTCAAAGCACATGACATGTGATAGAGACATGTTTCTTACATTAAGAAAGCAAAGAGATGGACCAGTCACCTTCGGAAATGATGATTCAACTAAAATCATTGGAAAATGCACAATCAAAATTGGGAACAAGAATACCAAGGCATAAAATGTTCTACTAGTAGAAGATATGAAACATAATCTTCTAAGTGTGATTCAAATGTGTGACCAAGTTCATAAAGTTACTTTCGATTGACAAAAGTACGAGATATTAAAAGAAGGTTCAGGAAATTGATTGCAACAGCTGCGAGAACTTAACGCAACATATATGTATTAAGTGAAATTGGAAATGAAAAGTGTTTCCTAGGAATGGAAGATGAAAGTTGGCTATGACATAGAAGAATGGGTCACATACATTTTTATAACCTTGTCAAAGTCAACAAAAGGGAAACAACTAGAGAAATTCCCCAGATTACGAAACCAACAGACACTTTATGTAAGCATTGTCAACAAGGAAAACAAACAAAGACCAGGTTTAAATCAAAAGAATATTCAACGACAAGACCACTAGAAATTGTGCATACTGATCTAGTTGGACCAACTATAACAAAGGGTTTAAAAGGTGAGAAGTACTTTATGTTATTAGTTGATGATTATACAATAATGACTATAGTTTTCTTTCTCAGGAATAAGTCAGAAGATTTTGAAAACTTCAAGGTATACAAGGAAATGGTTGAAAATGAAATGGATACAAAAATCAAATGCTTGAGATCTAATAATGGAGGAGAGTTCTTTTCAAAGGAATTTGTGGACTACTGCAACATGCATGGAATAAAAAGGAAGTTCTCCATTGCTAGGACACCTCAACATAATGGAGTTGTTGAAAGAAAGAACAAGACAATACAGGAAATGGATCAAACAATGCTAATGGATTCCAAATTGACAGATATCTTTTGGACACAGGCAATGCATACAACAATTCAAATTCAAAATATACTAATGATCAGAAAAAACACTGACAAAACTCCCTACGAGATATGGAAAGGAAAACCAACAAATGTGAAGCACTTCAGAGTTTTTGGAAGAAAATGCTACATCAAAAGGGAAGATGACAGAATGAGAAAGTTTGAATCTCGTGTGGACAAAGGAGTACTTGTTGGTTACTCAAGAACAATGAAAACATACAAGTGTTACAACTTGAGATTGAACAAATTTGTGGAAAACATCAACGTAACCATTGATGAAACATGTAGACAAAAATTAAAGGAAGAAGAAAATGAATCAATGGAACATTTTTATGAAGAAGAAGCTGAAGATGAAAAAGAAGTAGCAGGGGAAGATGAAGAGGATCCGACAGAATTAGAAGAGAAAGTTCAACAAGTGTCTCCAAAGACACCTAGAAGACGAGTACAGAAGAATCATCCTTCAGATCAGATTATCGAAAACAAAGATGCAAGAGTTGAGACTAGAAGAAGAATCCGTTCACCAGAAAAAACACACCTAGCACTCTCATATACGATTGAACCAACCTGTTTTGAAGAGTCCAACAAGGATGAATTTTGGAATAAGGCCATGGATGAAGAATTGGATCAAATAGAGAAAAATGACACTTGAGAATTGGTTCCAAGACCAAAGGATAAGAATGTGATCGGCACAAAGTGGGTATACAAGAATACATTGAATGAATATGGACATGTTACAAGGAACAAAGATAGATTGGTATGTAAAGGATATGCACAGGTTGAAGGAATCGACTTTGAAGAGACATTTGCCCTAGTTTCCAGAATGGAAGCAATCCGATTTCTTTTAGCTTATGCATGCTTCAAAAATACAAAGTGTATCAGATGGACGTAAAATCAACTTTTATGAATGAGGAACTTGAAGAAGAAGTCTACATTGAACAACCATATAGATTTCAATTGTTAGAGAATGCAGATTATGCGTGTAAATTAAAGAAGGCCTTGTATGGTATAAAATAGGCTCCTAGAGCATGCTACCCTAGACTGGATAAATATTTACAGCAAGTAGGGTTTCAAAAAGGAAGTACAGACAACAACCTCTACATCAAGGTAACTCAAGATATTATTTTATTAATTGAATTTTATGTTGATGATATTATTTTTGGAAGTACTAATGACAGGTTAAGCCAGAAATTTGAAAAGGACATGCATAATGAATTTGAAATGTCATTACTTGGATAACTATCCTTCTTTTTGGGTCTTTAGATACGTCAAAGCAACCAAGGAATTTTTATTTCTCAAACCAAGTATATCATAGAAATGCTAAAGAGGTTCGGAATGGAAGATTGCAAACCGATTATCACTCCCATGCAAACCAGTTGCAAGTTGAGCAAAGATGATGATTCAAAGTCTACAGATCAAAGGTAATACATGTCAATGATTGGTAGCCTACTATATGTGACAACATATAGACCATATGTAATGCAGGAAGTTGGACAGGTGGCATGATTTCAAGCAACACCAAATGAATCACATGTATTAACAGTGAAGAGGATTTTAAGATATCTCAAAGGAAAAAAAGAGTTTGGATTATGGTATCCAAAAGGAAAGGATCTATCACTTATAGCCTACACATATGTAGATTGGGCAGGTTGCGTTGATGACCGACGAAGAACCAGTGGAGCAACGTTCTACTTGAGTGAGTGTTTAGTATCATGGACAAACAATAAACAATCATCAATATCTTTATCTACAGCTGAGGCCAAGTATATTGCAACACCAACATGTTGTACACATGTTCTATGGATGAAAAAAAATCTGACAGATATACATGTTGAGTATGATGAGCCCATTCAAATCTATTGTGATAATACAAGAACCATTAGTATCTCAAAGAACCTGGTGATGCACTCAAAGACGAAGCACATTCCAATCAAGTATCACTTTCTACGGGAACAAGTTCCAGAAAAGAACATCAGAGTTGAATAGGTGGGAACAAAAGAACAAGTGGTAGACATCTTTATGATGCAGACCCCCTACCTCAGTAGGGTCCACTAACCTCCTGGTCTCTAGATCGCTCTTTTCCCTGAGCCAAAATGGCTCTTTCGGCTCCTACTGGAACCCTTTAAACGAATCCACAGGTCTGTTCGTCCTCTGGCACAGGCCTTGAGAAAACCTGCATGCTCACCCCCTTTTCGACGCTCTTATCTGTTCTGAACCAACACACACCTCGGCGTTGATTCCTTTCCAACTAGCCCCTTCTTATCTGGTGACCTCGGGCTATGACCCAAGGCTTAAACAACACTCCTTTCACGTTTCGGGGTTTCGTGACTCCTGCACACGAGCTCTCCCAGGCTCCTTGTCCTTCGAATTTCTAAACCCCGAAATAGATCCTAGCTCCCACTAGCTCCTACCTTCACTCCTGACTCATATGACCTCCACCCCATGACCAACGGATAACATCCAACCGACTCCTCGGTTTTTTGCGTTTCATCGATGTGGAGGGGTTAACTACTTGTCCCTCCAACTCCTGGTTGTCGAAAGTCTGAAATCGTATCTACTACAAGATCGATGGTTCTAAGCCTTCCTTGATCTAACGATCCTGGTTCTTTTAGGTTTTCGCGATTCGGGGAATCGCGATGCAAGGGTCCCGCTCCTTTGTCATTCGAATCCCCAGTTTTCAAAATGCTGAAATGTCTTGGCATTCGATCAACGACTCACAATAACCCCTGAGATCTATGACCCATGTCCGACCTCGCTATTTCGCTATTTTGTGATTCAGGGTTTTGGGAGACAAGGACCTCTGTACTTCCAACTTGCGATGTGGACCAACGGTCTAGATTTGCCTGTGATCAACGGTTCGAATATTTCGAGCCTTTCCCTGAAATCTTGACTGCTTTCTACGTGTCCTCCTGTGGACGGTCACGATGCTTTCAGGATTTTGTCAAGTCCTCTCCTTTGCTTCTATGAGGGTTAAACCTTGTTCTCCTCTTTATGGATCCGATGGCTATCTGTCCTTTATGCGAGATCTGATGACTCAGATCCTTCCTCCCGTGCTTTGAGACTTTGAATGGTGCCATCGTTATCTTCCGTGCAACTTCACCTGGTCCAATGGACTGCGGCTACTTGTATGACATCTGACGACTCAGATCAAATCTTCTATGCATCTCCCAGGGACTAAACCCCGTGCACGTATCTTTGATCCAACGTCTCTCATGCCACTGCACTCCAGATCCAATGGCTGGTGCGTTTTCACAGTTTCACGTCTCTAGGAGTCGAAAGACTCTCCCTCTTATGTTTCATAGTCTGCGAAATGACAAAAACTTATAATGCACACCCCTTACTTCGATATCAACAGATGTTGATCCTCGCTCCCAGATATGACGGCCTAGATCTGATCAACTCTTATGTGCACTCCTCTTGTCTGCCTGGACGTAGATTCAATGGTCCAGATCTTTCCTCCCAGTGCCAATCCAACGACAGATGTGTTCATCCTCCTGAGCTTGTGCCTCTTCCCTTCCCTCAGAAGAAATTTGACGCTCGAAGGTCTCAACCTTTGTGCTTCCCTTGCGAGCCTAGTTCCTTTGGGTCTCGTCTGCATTATAAAAATGCTTCCCCTCCCAAGCTTAGTCAACTCAGAAACCTCGAAAGGTTTCTCGACCTTCTGCTCCTTTCTTCTGTTTCTCTATGGTCAAAGGCATTGTTCCTCCTGAGCTTCAAGACTTAGAATAAGTCCACCCTCACACACTCCTTGTGCTGCTGAGATTTCCTCAATCTCAGGTCCAAAGTATTTCTTGAAAAGAAATGCTTCACGCCCTCTTGGCGCTCCTTTGCTTAATGCACACCTTGCAGAGCCTATAGAGTGTTCAATAACTCTGGTTGTCTTCAAACTCGACAAAGAGTTCTTCTCGTGCACACTTGCACCGGTTCAATGCCCACCTGGCAGAGCTTCTACAGAATCTCCAGAGATTCTGTCTCTTCTCTCTATTCCTTCCCCTGCACAGCTCATCCTCCAAGGTGTTCAACAAACTTGAGGCTCCTCCTTGATTCTATGAATCTTTCTGGTGTGCACTCCTTGCATGTTCTTTCTGACTCCGCAGATCTCATATGCACACTCCTTGCGCTAGATACAAAACTTCCAATGTTCTGTTGTGCACTCCTTGCATGGCCTAAAAAACCCAGATAGAAACCGAAAAATCACAAACAGATAGTAAAATCTATCTATAACCTGTATCTATAGCATACAAGTGACATTCAAATGCATAAACATACACAGATAATTCATGGGAAGGAAAAACTGCTCTTTGTATTAATCTCCAAATGTCTATACAAAATGTGTTTTTACAAAAACTGGACTGCTACAGAGTATTAGTTCTCTCCCTCGAGATCTCTCTAGCTGAGAATTCTCCTATTCTCCCTCTCCACTCTACTCCTCGAGAGACTCATTACAAAAGAGGGGTCTCTTGAGCTTATCCTCATCCACCGCCTCTGTGCTATCGCTATCTCAAAGCGGCTCCTACTCCTACGACTACATTACACAAAAGGAAGTCGCAAACCTGACTGATCTGGACTTAGCTGCAGGTAACCATTAAAGGAAACCTCAACCACTACATGTACAAAGGCACGATCTGGTCTCTATCAGCCTTACAATATTAAATGCTCCTGCATCATAATCCTCAGCTAGAAAAATCATGAGCTCCTCTTCTCCAGTGTTGAAATCCACCTGGATCCCAAAATTTCCCTTGGAGATGTCCTCTGGCTCCTCTCCAGCTATGCTGCTGTTGCTGCTGCTGCTTCTTCTTCCTTGCTGCTCTTGTAGGATCCTTGTTGTTCAACTTCCTCCAGCTGACTACTTCTTGTGCTGACCTCAACATCAACCTCCCGATCTTCTCAATCACCCTGTCTAGTTGCTCCAGTGGCTAGCTCTCCTTATGCAATCTTCTCTGCTGCACTATTGTCTCCTCAATGGATAGATCTGCTCGATCTCCCCTGCTATCTTTATCTCTCTTTGTGGCACTATGTAGCCACTCTGCTGCAGACTCCAGCTCTGTATTCTCCTCACTGAACTGCTGCTCAACTTCTTCCCGTGGCAGTTCTGCTGCTGCTATTTCTCCTCCTGGCATACTTCCAGCTTCTTCTAGCTTGTCTTGTCGGATGTGCAAACTTTGCACCATCACCCTCTTCTCTAGGGATTCCAATTCTTCATACAGATCAGGAAAACCCATGCTGTCTTCTTCCTCTTTTGTTGCAGACTCCAGTGCTGCAGTCATTTCTATTTCATCTTCCTGGCTGAAAATTTTAAGCAACTCGGCTGAATGCTCTTCTTCTTCTCCTTGGGAAAACATCAGTGTCTACTCCACTTCTTCCTCTTCTTTGACAATATCTGTTGGCTGTACTCCTTCTGTTGTTGCATCTACAACACATGCTCTTACCTCAATTGGGCTATCTGGTAGGAATACCCGAATCCCCCCAATCATCATAATTCTCTTTTGATCCTCCTTATGGATGGTGCAAGTTTGTAACTTGTCATCATATTCATTCACATGGTTTGCAAAACCACATGAATCTTCACTTATCAACACTCCTTGCTGACCTGAACTCACTCCTAAGTCCCTGAGACTTTAAGACAGTCTCACTTCTTTTCCCCTGCCCACCTGGCATTTTGGGAATTTTCTGCTGCCCACTTGGTAGTCTATGAGATCTAGTGATCCCATATCATTTCCCACTTGGAAATCTAAACTTTCACCACTTCCCCCTTGGCAGTATGCGAGACCTTCTGCTGATCTCTTCCCATTACTCACCTGGCAACTTGAAAGTTCACTTCTACCCTCCTGGCAGTTTATGAGATCTGAAACTGATCCCTCTTCCTCATCATTGAGGGTTCCTCCAACTTCTGGCTCATAGATGCGAACCAACTCTGTGTCACTAAGTTTTTCAGCATACCTCAGCCACTTCTTCAACTCTTGTTGCTATTTCCTATCCAACAACTTTTGAACAGGCCATTTGTCTTTCTTGTTTAGAGTCCATTCGTACCTCCAGTGTACTTTTGCCTCCTGTTGCATATTCAATGTCAGCTGTTCCATTCTCGTCCTTATCTCTTCAAGTTCTTTGTCAATCTTTGCTTTACTCATCTGCTGGTGGTCTCCTCTTCCACCACACTCATGGCCTTTAGTAGCCATTTCCATCTTTCACCTTCCCTCCTGGCAAGCGTATGGATCACTCTACATCTGAGAGTATCTCCATGTCGTCCTACAACTCACCTGGCTGTCTATCATTTGCTGCACACCTTGCAACAATCACCACAAAGCTTTAACACCCTGCTTCTTTCACCTGTTGTATACAGATGAATCTCTGCTTCTGATTCCCCTTGATGTTACATAATTTCTCCCACCGTCTCTCCTTTGTCTGTGAAAAAAGTAACGGTCTCCTCTTTCTCTTTTGTCTGAAATCTATAGACAAAAATCTTCTCTGATACCACTTGATGGTATCAGACTGTATCCCTTCACAATCCTCCTCTTGTCTGTGATATGCAAACATAAAATTTGTTGGCTCTGATACCACTTGATGGTGTGTATTAGAGTATTTTCTTTATCTACTCTGCCTTCCTTTGCCTGCAGTCTACAAATAGAAAGTGGCTCTGATACCACTTGATGCAGACCCCCTACCTCAATAGGGTCCACTGACCTCCCAGTCTTTGGATCGCTCTTTTCCTTGAGCTGAAATGGCTCTTCAGGCTCCTGCTAGAACCCTTTGAATGAATCCACAGGTCCCTCCTTCCTCTGGCACATGCCTTGAGAAAACCTACGTGTTCACCCCCTTTTCAGTGCTCTTCTCTGTTTTGAACCAACACACACCTCGGCGTTGATTCCTTTCCAACTATCCCCTTCTTATCTGGTGACCTCGGGCTATGACCCAAGCTTAAACAACACTCCTTTCGCGTTTCGGGGTTTCAGGACTCTTGCATGCGAACTCTCCCAGGATCCTTGTCCTTCGAATTGTCGAACCCCAAAATAGAGCCTAGCTCCCACTAGCTCCTACCTTCACTCCTGACTCATATGACCTCCGACCCATGACTAGTGGCTAACATCCAACTGACTCCTCGGGTTTTTTCTTTTCATCGATGTGGAGGGGTTAACTCCTTGTCCCTCCAACTCCTGGTTTCCAAAAGTCCAAAATCGTATCTACTACAAGATTGACGACTCCGAGCCTTCCTTGATCTAACGATCCTTGTTCTTTCGGGGTTTCACGATTTGGGGAATCGTGATGCAAGGGTCTCGCTCCTTTGTCTTTCAAATCCCCGATTGTTGAAATGCCGAAATGTCTTGGCATTCGATCAACGACTCACAATAACCCCTAAGTCTACAGCCCACGCCCGACCTCGCTATTTCACTATTTCGCGATTCAGGGTTTTGGGAGACAAGGACCTTTGTCCTTCCAACTCGCGATACTTGAAATCACGATGTAGACCAATGGTCCAGATCTACCTGTGATCAACGGTTTGAATCTTTCAGGCCTTTCCCTGAAATCTTGACCGCTTGCCACGTGTCCTCCTGTGGACGGTCACGATGCTTTCGGGATTTTGTCGAGTCCTCTCCTTTGCTTCTATGAGGGTTAAACCTCGTTCTCCTCTTTCCGAATCTGATGGCTATCTGTCCTTTATGTGAGATCTGACGACTCAGATCCTTCCTCTCGTGCTTTGAGACTCTGAATGGTCCCACCATTATCTTTTGTGCAGATTCACCTGGTCCAACGGACTGCGACTACTTGTACGACATCTGATAGCTCAGATCAAATATTCTATCAATCTCTTAGGGACTAAACCCCATGCATGTATCTTTGATCCAATGACTCTCATGCCACTGCGCTCCATATCCAATGGCTGGCGCGTTTTTGTAGTGTCACGTCTTTGGGAGTCGAAAGACTCTCCCTCTTATGTTTCCCGCTCCACAAAATGCCGAAAACTTAAAATGCGCGCCCCTTACTTTGAGATCAACGGATGTTTATCCTCGCTCCCAGATATGATGGCTTAGATCTAATCAACTCCTATGTGCACTCCTATTGTCTTCCTGGACGTAGATTCAATGGTCCAGATATTTCCTCCCAATGCTGATCCAATGACAGTTGTGATCCTCCTCCTATGCTTCTTCCTCTTCCCTTCCCTTGGAATAAATTCAATGCTTAAAGGTCTCAGCCTTCGATGCTTCCCTTGCGAGCCTGGTTCCTTTGTGTCTCATCCGTGTTATAGAAAAACTTCCCCTCCTGAGCTTAGTAAACTCAGAAACCTCGAAAGGTTTCTCGACCTTCTGCTCCTTTCTTCTGTTGCTCTGTGCACAAAGGCACTGTTCCTCCTGAGCTTCGGGACTTAGAATAAGTCCACCCTCGCACACTCCTTGTGCTGCTGATATTTCCTCAATCTCAGGTCCAAAGTATTTCTTGAAAATAAATGCTTCACACCCTCTTGGTGCTTCTTTGCTCAATACACACCTTGCAGAGCGTACAGAGTGTTCAGTAACTCTGGTTGTCTTCAAACTCAACAAAGATTTCTTCTCGTGCACACTTGCACTGACTCAATGCCCGCCTGGCAGAGCTTCTATAGAATCTCCAGAGATTCTGTCTCTTCTCTCTGTGCCTTCCCCTACACAGCTCATCCTCCAAGGTGTTCAGAAACCTTGAGGCTCCTCCTTGAGTCTGTGAATCTTTCTGGTGTGCACTCCTTGCACGTTCTTTCTGACTCCACAGAGCTTAGATGCACACTCCTTGCGCTGGCTACAAAACTTCCAATGTTCTGTTGTTCACTCCTTGCATGGCCTAAAGTACCCAGATAGAAACCGACAAACTCACAAACAGATAGTAAAATCTATCTATAACTTGTATCTACAACATACAAGTGACATTCAAATACATAAACATACACAGAGAATTCATGGGCAGGAAAAACTGCTCTTTGTATTAATCTCCAAATGTCTATACAAAATGTGTTTTTACAAAAACTGGACTACTACAGAGTCTTAGTTCTCTCCCTCGATATCTCTCTACCTGATAATTCTCCTATTCTCCCTCTCCACTCTACTCCTCGAGAGACTCATTACAAAAGAGGGCTCTCTTGAGCTTATCCTCATCCACTGCCTCTGTGCTATCTCTATCTCAGAGTGAATCCTACTCCTACGACTACATTACACAAAAGGAAGTCACAGACTTGACTGATTTGGACTTAGCTGCAGGTAACCATTAAAGGAAACCTCAACCACTACCTGTACAAAGGCATGATCTGGTCTCTATCATCCTTACAACATTAAATTCAAATTCAAATTTTGAAAAACGAGAGGGCTGCACCTCTCCCTTTCATGAATGCACACTGGATGACGCTTATGCTGAGTTGGAGCGATGCTCCTGCATCACTTTACAAAACCGCTTCCACGATAATCCTTTGAGTATCTTCGCTAGAGACTCGGAGTTATTTCTACTCCAAAATGAATGAGTTTAAATGATTATCTTATACGTATTATATGTACATGAGGAAGCACCATAAAGATGATAGTTCAGGTTGGGAGATCAGACGAGTCAGTTAGGGGGAGCATACTTGAATGGAAAGATACCTTTTCCATTGATGACAAAGGGGGAGAAATTTATCATATGTAGAGGATAGAGGTATGGTTCCAGAGGGATCATTGGTCACAATTATGTAGGCATCGTTCCAGGAGAAGCATGAGTGATATGATTTCAGTATTGCATCAGAGTGTTGCCATCAATGCCAAAAGGGGATATTGTTGATTAATTGGGTTGGTTTTCATTGATGTCAACCCTTGAAGAAAGTTCGATAGCGAATTTCGGTAGCACAAAGGTTTGGGTAATGGACCCAAGTTTGTTTGATGTATAATGGTATGAGTTTTGATGTATTTGTAGGTAAGACTATTCTAGATGGATAGTACATGTCATGCCAATTCTGGTGGTATGTGGAACATCACATAACTCGTCACGGTTTGAGAGTTATGGCCTTACGAATTTGGAGGACCCTCATGTGTTGATTTGAAGCCCCAAAAGGTCAAATAAGTCAAAGTGCTTGCAAAGAAGAATTATTTAAATAATAAAGTGAAGTGACAAAGTAAAAAATGATTATTTAAATAATAAAGTGAAGTGACAAAGTCAAAGAGGATTATTTATATAATAAAGTGAAGTGCAAAGCCAAAAATGATTATTTAAATAATAAAGTGAAGTGACAAAGTCAAAGATGATTATTTAAAAAATAAAGTTAAGTGACAAAGTCAAGGAGGATTATTTAAATAA
>ML784966.1:89738-115301 GCA_009831015.1 Picea engelmannii
TATCCCTCTCCCTAAACCAGTAAACCCCACTACTCCCTCCGCCCCATTAAAGATCCAAAAATTGACCAGGGCTGAAATGGTTGAATGCCAACTCAAAGGCCTATGTGATAATTGTGATGAAAAATATTTCCCAGGCCACAAATGTAAGGAACAAAAGATTTTTATGGCCATCTCCGAGGATATTCCGTAAGAGGATGTTGAAACTCCCCTTGTGCCCGAGTCACCATAAATCACTGATATAAACCCTCCCTTCGACCCTCCCGAAGTGGAACTGATCATTTCCCTCAATGCTCTCACCAACTTCTCTACCCCCCAAACCCTCAAGTTAATCAGTTACATCAAGCACTGAAAGGTCATCATTCTGGTTGATAGTGGCAGCACCCACAATTTTATTCATCGCCGCATTGCCCAAGAAACCCATTTCTACATCCATGCTGTCAACAATTTCCAAATCATGATTGCCACTGGTGGTTCTATGAAATGTTAGGGCACTGTGAAAATGTGCATCTCCAAATTGGTGACTACCACCTAAAATCCTAGATGTTTGCTATTGACATGGGCAGTTGCGACATTGTGTTGGGTGCAGACTGGCTAAGGACTTTGGGTCCCATTCTCATGGATTTTAAGAACTTAACCATGCAATTCGACCAAGAAGGCCACCAATATAAATTCCAAGGCATCACTGCTGGTTCACTTGAGGTAATCAGTTCCCATCGCATGGAAAAAATGCTCAAAAAAGGTCATTCTGGTGTCATTGCCCAACTCCATGCCATACAAGCCACAAAGACACCCCCCGTGCCCCAAGACCTTCAAGCCCTCCTTTCTAAACATAAAATGGTATTTTCCACTCCTCAAGGACTCCCTCCTTCCTGCGGTGTTCATGATCATTCCATTCCCCTTGTCCCAGGAAGCCTTCCCCCCAATATCCATACATATCGCCACCCCTTTGCACAAAAGAATGAAATTGAGAAAATGGTCCAAGAACTCCTTACTGCAGGCGTCATCCGTCCTAGTACAAGCCCTTACTCATCTCTGGTTGTCATTGTAATGAAGAAAGAAGGTTCTTGGAGAATGTGTCCTAACTTTTGTGCTCTCAACAAACTGACCATCAAAGACAAATTTCCCATTCCTGTCATTGATGACCTCCTGGATGAATTGAGTGGCACCCAATTCTTTACCAAACTTGATCTTCTCTCAGGCTATCACCAAATACGCATGAAAGAGGCAAACATTCCCAAGACAACCTTTCACACTCATGAGGGCCACTATGAGTTTTTGGTCATGCCCTTTGGCTTGTGTAACGCCCCCTCCACCTTCCAAAGCCTCATGAACCATGTCTTCCACCCTTTTCTCTGTCATTTTTTCTTAGTTTTCTTTGATGATATCCTCATCTATAGAAAAACATGGATAGACCATCTTACTCATGTGGATCAAGTTCTCCGCCTACTCTCTCAGCACCAACTTTTCCTGAAACAGTTTAAATGTGCTTTTGGTGCCTCAGAAGTATAATACTTGGGTCATCTAGTGGGAAAGGATGGCGTCAGGGTGGACCCGAAAAAGATTGAAGCTATGCAATATTGGTCACACCCAAAGACTCTCAAAAGCTTGCGTGGATTTTTGGGCCTAACAGGGTATTATCACAAGTTTGTTAAGAACTATGGAAAGATTGCAACACCTCTCACGACTCTCCTCAAAAAGAACTCTTTCACTTGGACTCCAATAGCTGCTCAAGCTTTTCAAACCTTGAAGACGACCATGTGCACCACTCCGGTTCTGGCCCTTCCTGATTTCACAAAGACCTTTGTGTTGGAATGTGATGCCTCAGGGAAAGTAATCGACACTGTCCTTATGCAAGAGGGTCAACCTTTGGCCTTCACCAGTAAGCAACTGTCTGAAAGGAATTTGGGCAAACCCATTTATGAAAAGGAAATGTTGGGGATTCTTCATGTCGTTGAATTGTGGCATCCTTATCTCTTGGGGCAACGCTTCCAAATTAAGACCGACCATCAAAGCCTCAAGTACTTTATGGAACAACGCATTTCCTCCCAGGAGTAACAAAAATGGGTGACTAAGCTCTTTGGATATGATTATGAGATCATTTACAAGAAGGGAAAAGACAATGTCGTGGCGGATGCACTATCCCGGAAATATGAAGACGAAGGATCCCTTTTTTCTCTTTCCTTCATTGTACCCGATTGGCTCCAAGTTGTGCGCCAGGAATGGCTTCAAGATCCCAAAAGTTTTCATCTGATCAAACAATTGCAGACCAAGGCTCCGGCTCCCCCAAGGTACTCCTGGCTCCAGGATGAGCTTCGATACAAAGGCCGCTTGTATTTAAGTAAACAATATAAGCTCAAATCCATGGTACTTTCTGAGCTTCATGCTACACCCACAATGGGGATCTCAGGGTTCACCAAAACATATGACATGGTCAAACTTTCTTTTTTCTGGGATGGTATGAAACATGACATCCGTAAGTTTGTCGCTGAATGTGAGGTGTGTCAACGCAACAAGGGATAAACAGTCATATCTCCGAGCACCCTCCAACCGCTTCTGATTCCCCCTACTATTTGGACAGATATCTCTATGGACTTTATTGCAGGCTTACCCAAATCGGGGAATAAATCAGTCATAATGGTGGTGGTGGATTACCTTTCCAAGTATGCTCATTTTTGCGCTCTTCACCACCCATTTACTGCATCCATGGTGGCTCAAATTTTCATGGACCAGGTCTTCAAGATTCATGGCATGCCACACTCTATTGTTTCTGATCGTGACCCAACTTTCACAAGCAATTTTTGGCAAGAATTGTTTAAGATACAAGGCACACAATTGCATCTCAACTCAACTTATCATCCCCAGACGGATGGTCAAACAGAAGTTGTCAACAAGTGTTTGGAAACATATCTGAGGTGCTTTTCCTTTGAAAAAAAACACCAGTGGGCTCAATGGTTACCCCTAGCCGAATGGTGGTACAACACTACATACCATACAACCACTCACATGACTCCTTTTGAAGTGGTATATGGAAAGAAGCCACCTTCAGTTCTCTCATACTTACCAGGTACCTCAAAGGTCCAGGCAGTTGACCAAACACTTACAGTCCGAGAGGATATTCTTCGTACCCTTAACGAGAACTTGGTCATGGCATAGAATCACATGAAGCAACAAGTAGATCAAGGTCGCTCTGAATGTCAATTTGCAGAAGGGGATTAGGTGTTTCTACGACTGCAACCATATAAGAAAACTTCCCTCAAGGTCGAGCATTGTTAGAATCTAGCGCCCAAATTTTATGGTCCTTACACAGTTCTCAAGCATGTGGGACAAGTCGCATATCAGTTAGCTCTGCCCAGTCAGTCGAAGCTACATCCTATTTTTCATGTTTCATGCTTGAAAAAGGTGATTGGAACCAGGTGTAAAATTCAAACCAACCTTCCAGAGTTAGCTGAAGAAGGATCCATTTGGCTGCAGCCAGAAGCAGTTGTGGACCAGCGTGAGCGTCGCCTGTGTTAGAGAACCATCAAGGAAGTGCTAGTACAATGGAAAGATATGACTCTAGCAGATTCCACTTGGGAACCAGCTACCATTCTACATCAGTTTCCACATCTCAAGCCTTGAGGACAAGGCTGTTTTTAAGGGGGCAGACATGTTAAGGTATTAACCCGCACATAGGTAGATCAATGTATTCGGATGTAATAAAGGTCAATATTAATAAGGCCTTTCAATAAAATAGAATAAGGCAGATGTAAGAAGACCTAATAGAAGCTTCTGCTTCTAGAAGTATCTTCCTCTAGATGCTTCTCTTAATAGACATATTTAGTATAAATAAGGGTCGAGGGTATGAAAACCCTAGCTTGGATATTATTGTAACAGAGCGCTGCTCGACTGGAGGTTGCCCCCTCGAAGAGGCATGTGAACATTTATTTTTGAATCAAAGTGTTATTTCAGTTGTTGTTCTCATATTATTTATGTGTTATTGTGGAGATTATGCTGGTTATATTACTGTTATTCTCCCATTTCTAGCATTTTATTTATGTTCTGCGTATTTATTATATCTGGTATCTTGCATTGTGGTACGAATTTCAACTTGTGGGTCGTGTTGACGATTGAAAACGTCAACATAATTTTGCCCGCAAAGTGTTGCTAAGCCTATTATTATATAAGATTAAATAATGCTAGTAGGTGGGACCCCCTTGAGATTTTGAAGATCAGGTCTGTTCATTTTCAATGTTATGATGACGTGCTACAAAGTTTTACATGGTTGATGAGAATATGGTTGTCGTTGATATCAGTTAAGTTTTGCGATGTTGTTCCTTCCTGATACTACAACCTGCTATTCATTTATGGTATTTGTTCTTCTCACACCTGTACAACAAAAATGTTAGTGAAAATTGTAGAAAGACATTTTGAGGAAAAGCAAAGTACTATATCTAATGCAAAAGAGACCTAGTTCTGTGATACTATATGCATGAAAATACTTGTTGATAGTGGTTAAGTCCTAGCTAACAAAGAAATGGCTATGAAATATTGTTAAGTTACATTTTATATGCATATGGTGGAAATTTTGGTGGTGTATTTGGCAAGGTGATAATGCATTGGTTATGCATTGCTTAATGGAATCGGTAGCCGATATGCATATGTTACAAACCTTGGTGGCTTATGGAAGTAATGGCTTTGCAATTTTTTATGGTGGTTGCGCTAACGATGATGGTCCTGTTGTATAGTGGTCAAGCAATTCATTTGAATTGTATCATGGGTGGTGCATGCGGCAAGGTAACGACGCATATGGTTGAGTGTGGAACTTGGATTATGATATGGTTTAATGAGTTGATATTCTCGATGCATTGGTTGATTAATGGTGTTAATGGGGGATCATTGGCATGTACTATGAAGTAAATGTGATGTGGGTGGAGGTGACGTGCATTTACTTCATGTCACCTTTACCCTTCCCATTGGTCACCACCCTAATCAGACCATTGTTTGATTTGGCTGTTGTGTTCACGCTCCGGATTTTCAACAGGGTGAAACTGTTCTTCCGCTTCTTGTATTAAGGTTTTCGATTGACAGGTATGTCTCTTTTAGCCATTCTTGACTTCACTCTGGTTATGAAATATTTTCGGCTCAGTTGTATGGGTTTGTGTTGTCCTGAGTGTTGCAAATGTGTGGTTTTGGATTTGAATGGGAAATTGATAGTTCTGCATATAATTGTTGTGAGTTCGTTGGAGTTGGTGGCCTTCTTGGGTGATAGTTTTATTACCACTGTGTTTTGTTAAAGGTTTTTCTTTAGAAGGTTGACTGGATGATTGTCTTTGTGGTTCCTGGGTTTGATTAGAACCCTATTCAACTCTGCCAAGGAACCGCCTCCCGTTCACAAGCATCATGGTCTTCCCTGAGCGCATGCCTTTAGCCCTAAAGTTCCACCATAGTTGGTGCCCCATCCCTCCTATGATCACTACTTTGCAAACCTTTAGACCCTCTAGACTAGAGCTGCATAAGAAATCTGTCAGGCATGTTAAGCTTATTGTGGCCTATTACTTCAAATGCGGGCTCACCCATTATTTGTATAGCAGTCATGTTGGTATGGATTTTGGCCAATACCTCTATGATAATGGCATGAGCCCCGCATTTCCAATTGAAATTCTAAGGGTCAAAGTCGCTAGCCTGTTGTCAAGGAACACATTTTTGTTATGAAAGGGCCTCTGTCATTTTTGTTTTCATTCGTGGATACACACCGTTATCACACTTGTTTGGTCTATTGTTTCCCTCACCACAGTGCCAAATTGTTGGTTATTATACAACCGTTAGAGTGGTGTTTATGATGTTGAGATAATGGTTTGCATTAGTCATAGGGGTTTGGTGTTGTTCACACATGTTGTGTCCTGTAGATGAGGTTTTGAGAATCAAAAGATTGGATTGGATATGTTTACTGCATCTTTTGTCATTAGTAGAATACACTTGAATATGTGCGGCCTGGTCACTCATAGGGGACTTAGTAAATGGCCCAGAATGAAGTTTTTGAGTTATATCATGGTTATATATTGTTGTGTGGTTATGGTAGAATCCTCTCATTTGTGCACCACGTATAATATGGATGTCTTGTTTTGTATGCCCAGTGATACTCCCGAATTCTAAGTGCGTTTATCTTTTTGAAAATTGATCATTGTTGATGACAGTTGTGTGGGATGTTTGGCTCGGTTTTAAGTCTCACTGAGATATTTGTTTCACAGTGGCATGGTTACAGGGTTTCAGAAATTTGATTCTGCATAGCCTATGTCTAAATGATGATTGTTGGTTATAGTCAATTGCCTTTCAGGCGTGTTATGTGAGGTCTTGATCATTTTGATCTTTCTACTGCATATATATGTATGGGAACATATATCATTACAAATCTCGATTGGATCTATTAACATAAGTAGAGACTTAATTAATATTTTTTGGAAACACTACTTTCAAATACATACGTGGATTGGGGAAATGTATGGAAATGGTGGATGTTAATGGTTATAGATTGAGTGTTGTTGTTGAATGTTATAACATGCAGAATGTACGAATAAAAGGAACATAACCTCTTACAAATTGTGCGAAGTACTTCTATTTTGTAATGACACTGTGTTGGATATTAATGGACAACGAAATTAAACAAATACACATGAATTATTACTCAATCATTGGATTGTTGGTTGATGCATATTTTCCTTACTGCAAAATATGTTATGGATTGCTTGATTAATCTCATGAACCGTAATTTTTTTTTGACCCCTCATTATCTCATTTTCCGCTAATTATAAACCCCTCACATATCCCATATTCATTTTGTTTCACCCCTTGTTCTGATATTGATCACAGCTAAGGAAAATTCTGTGTTAGATTGGATAAAAGTGGTAGAATTCTGTCTCGATTGCAATGAGGTTTATTGGTTTTCTTACAGTTGATTGTTTTTATCATTGATCATTGAACATATCTCTTCCCTTTCATTATATCATATTTTCGCTAATTACAAACCCCTCATGTATCCTTGAACATTTTTTCCACCCCCCCTGCTCATTGATTAACATTAGAACAATTTGTATGGATTGGATTGCATGAGCCTGATACATTCTGAGCCAAATCTGTTTCATATTTTTAAGGAGTTGTCATGCATGGTTATTTAAAAGAGTATTTTCTAATTGTTAACATATGCGGGATGAGTTTTTTCAGTCAGTGAAGCCATGGCCGAGGAAATAGAGGTAGAGGTAACTGGAACAGAGGCCCAAGGAGGCCTAGGTTCTCAATTCATTTTGATATTGATTCTGAAGAGTTGGGCCAATTGTTACATGATGGATTCTTTAATTGGATTGGACAGGGAATAGTCCAACCGAGGCCTGAAAGGCCTCCCTTCCAAGCCCCTCAAGCCCTCGGTATACCACTGCCTCCTCATCTCTCTTTACAACCTGAAGTCCAAGAAAATGATGGGTGACAGGAGATTGTCCACCCATCAGTCTCCCAACACCGTGGCTGGACAAACTTATCTTTTCCTACTCCTCCACCTTTAAACCCCATTATCCAAGCTGTCCCTAACCATTCGCCAGTGCAATCTTCCCATGCCAGCAAGATATTGAAGACTAAAGCCCACCATGTACTAGATAAAGGAAAAACCACCGCTGCCCCTTCCTCACCCTCCGATGACTCTGACAAATCCGTGTCTTCATGAATGCATCATAGGGATGATTGTTCCCATGTGATTAGTGAGATAAAGCATAAAGGTTCTTCCCAACTCAAGGCAATTTTAGGGAAATCAGGAGGTGACAACAACAACCAAGGAAGGTTTTCTTCATAGACTGGAAAATGTGGTTTTTAATTTTTATGTTATTATTGTTTTATGACAGTGGACTCCATGGATTTTGGACAACATGTTTTATTTTGGATACATGAGTATTAATTTGAAATGTTTCCAAGTTTTATGAGCTAAAATGGTCAAGGGAAAATATGTTTTGAAGGGAGACACAAAGGGGTATGTTTGCTTAAACAAATGGATTATGTTATGATGTGATGATTGTTATCACTAGGGGAGTCAGAAGGGGGTCCCACCTATTCGTTATTATTTAATTATGAACCTATTATGATTATTACTCTTCCCCCCCTTCCTTAACTAAAGTTAGTTAAGGCCTTATGTTATCTTAACTAATAAGTTAGTTCAACTACTCTAACCAATTCTAAATTGTTAAATTCTGAACTAAGGGGAGGAACAAGAGGAGGATAGAAGCACAAATCATGCTAAGGTTTGATCTTTGAGTTTATGTTGAGATAGTTCAGTTTTAATTCATTCATATATTCATCATAGACTAATTATCTTTTGTGATATCAGGGTCTTATTGTAGACAATAATATTTAGGGTTGAATCAAATCATTCAGACACTTGTTCTTCAAAGGTGTTGAGCTATCTTTGATAGTCTATGTAGACTTGTCTGTTTGTGAATTAACTTTGATCACTGATAAAGGCTATTGTGTAGAGTCGAGTGGGAAGCAATATGTGGCAAGATGATCCAACTTTTAGAGTTCAGTTTTGGTTTTCTGTCAGAGGTCCTTTTGTATGTTCCATCAGGGATTTCTAAGTTTGACTTTGGTCCAAGATTTCTGAGTGAAGTTTTGTAAAGACAATGTCTCTTTGGTGAATTGGAATTAAATAAGGGATTACTTTATGTCTCATCTATCTTGATTATGATCTTGGTGTCTTTACTTTTGTTCTTACATTTATTTCAGCAACTGATATTTTCAGAAAAATACATAAAAAGTGAATTTCCAACAATATTTTTGTTGATAAAAGACTAGCCTAAGCACTTGTAATTAATACTTGTGAGTTAGGATATATATTTTTGTTGGCTATAAACATAGGGTGATATTCCCGTCTGCTTTACTTTATCCAAGTAAAGTCTGAAAATGCTTGAGTAAGATCAATTCATATCTTGTACTCAACATTTATTTGGCGACCATATTGGGGAGATCTTCGACATCTCTCTGGTTAAATTTTATACTCGATTTTTCATCGATACATATTTATTTTTTGTTTTGATTCTTTGACTGTTTTGCTATTCATGACTATTCTTGTTGCAAGACATCCCCATCTTGAGCCCCATCTCCAAGACCAGACCAACATTTCTTTGAACCTATTTCATACTATTTTAAGCACTGCTAGGACCCGTGTCGAGCTTAACCATTCTTGGGCAACAATTGAAAGAGATATTAGTGTTCAGGAACAATTGGAAGCTAGATGTAGGCAGCCTAGAAATCATTAGTAACCTTTTTGTTTCTTCAGTTTTGGCCTTTCTTTCATGTCCTTAGATTCTCCTGCTTCTAGAAGAAGAAGATGATTGTCACCTGAAATCAACCCTATTGTTGAAATAGGAAGAAGAAATGTTGTGTTATCTACCCAACAAGGTGATCTAAGGAGAAATTTATCTGATTCATCCAACTCATCTTTGTTTCCCTCATCTATCATCCACAAGATGACATCTAGTGGTGGCTCTGGTGGTGCTAGAAGTGCTCCATCTTCCTAATCTTCATCGTCATCAGTGATTGGTATCTTTTACAACCACCATATTCCTGTCCAATCTACTACAAACCCCACCAAAGTCATTAAAAAGTATTGCCTTTTTCAGTTTGAAGAAGATGCCATGACCACACCATGGCATGTGTCCTCTCCTCTTAACCTAGCACCTGCTACTCGCCCGCTTCCAACGTTTAAAGAGCATTTGCCTAGGTTTTTAGGAAATAACATTGTCAGTACCAATGAACACCTAGTGGCATTTTCTAATGCTTGTCATAACATAGGGGCTAACGACAATGACATTTGCATGCGCTAGTTTGTCAATTCCTTGGAAGGAAAGGCTGCAACTGATTTCTTTGACCTTCCTCCTAAGATCTTGTCTACTTGGGAGGAGTTGATTTATTGGTTCTGGTCCACTTACGAGAAATCCAAAAACCATGCTGAGAAGTTAAGGGAGTACAACAATGTCACTTACAAAGATGGTGAGATCATCAGGTCCTTCAACTTGCGTTTCACCAATTTGTATAATGAAATCCCCGAACTTATCCTCCCTCAGAACCAAGACGCCTTCATGCATTACTACAATATATTTCCTTATCCTTATCGTCACAGGATTGAAGAAAATTCCATTGATAATCTCGGTTCCGCTCTGCACACTTGCTCAGAGTATGAGGAACATCTTGAACGAAATGGTCTACCCCAGGGAGGATTTGTTAGATAGACAGATATGTTCGTTCTCTTACAACTAGTACAAGATATAACCAACCGTATGATAGCTTTTGAGAAGAAAGGTACTGTCAACCCACTCACCCGTGGACCTTCATCCTCTTCTGCTCCTCCTTTTAGAGCCTTGGTTGAAAATAATTTCCAGCCGAAGGCTATCTTGCCTCAGAGTTGGTGTAATTTTTGCAAGGAACACCATAAAGAAACCACATGTGAGGTAAGGAAGAGTGCCAAAGAAAAGATCTTTGGTAAAAGTCCAGAAGCTACTATCATTGTCCTAGATTTTGCTGAGCCAGAAGATGTCATGGTCATCAATACTAGGAATAAAGCCTATGCCCCAAAAGGCAAATTTGACCCTCCTCATAGTTCTTCTAACCCGAGTTCATCTTCAACCGCTGCTACGCCCCAAGTTCCCAAAGTTCCTGAGACTCAAGGGATCACTCCTCCACCCCTCTCTTCCAAATACAATATATTGAATCAATTGGCCAACATCAAGGCATATGCAACCTTCCTAGACATGGTTGTCATCCCTGAACAACATATGCATCTAAAACAATTCATGGAAGGAAAATCTTCCATTGTAGCCAATCTTTCCGAAGAGGTAAATGAAGAGGACTCTTCTGTAAATAAAGTAGGTATACATAACTTTAGATACCTTGTAAAAAATCCCCCTTTTTATATTTCTATAAAGATCATGGATAAAATCACCCACTGTTTCCTCATTGATGGTGGTTCAGGCCTAAGTGTCATGTCGAAGATTATTATGGAAGAGATAGGCTTATCTTGTACAAACAAAAACTCCAAAAGCATGCTTTCCTATAATAGTCTGCAACAAACGACCATAGGTGATATTAAGAATGTAAACTTGATTTTATGTGCTCATCCTGAGATAAGGACAACCCTCAACATTTAGGTGATTGATATGCCTGTGAGAAATTATTCAATCATCTTGGGAAGAGATTAGAAATCCCTAATGGGTGGATACCTCTCGCTCGATGGAACACAGTTATCCATTCCTCAGAATGGTAATAATATCATAGTTCTTAGAGAGGGAATGATTTCACCCTACATAGAGAATGTTCCTCAATCCAATGTAAACCATGTCGAAGAAGATCTAGGAGTATATTCCATCTTTTCTAAAGAGGATAATATTCCTTTGGAAAGAACTGATTTAGATAAATATTTATGGCATATGTATTTTGATGTTTCATGCTCTAGTGAAGGAAATGGGGTTGGCATTACCTTGGTTTCTCCTACAGGGAAAATTCATAATCTGTCCTACAGGTTAGAGTTTGCTTGTTCGAAAAATGTCGCTGATTTCAAAGCTTTATTATTAGGCATTAAGAACACCCTTAATCTTGATTGTGGTCGCCTTTTAGTTTTTGGAAGTTCTGAGCTTGTTGTGAATGTGATACACAAAATATGCTCTCCTGGAAACGAGTTGATAGAAGAATACTCCCAAACTGTTTGGGCACTTATCTCGAACCTGCTATCTTTAAACATCACTCATGTGAAGAATGAATTGAATTCCATGGTTGATCGGTTAGCTGTCTTTGCAGTCTTCCCTAATCAACAACTTTCACCTCATAGGCCTGATTGTGCTTTTCAACTACTATATCATCCGTATATTCCTGGCCATGTAGGATCTTGGGAGGCCCTCCCTGATGATGAGATAATTTGCGCTATCATCCAAGATGAACCTCTTAAGCTCGAGGAAATTATATCCATGAAAAATAATAATATTCCCAAGGGCTTGATTCCTCTTGAGATTTCATTTTCATTGAGTGTTGGAGGTGATAAAGAAAAGGAAGAGGAGTCACAACTGAAGGTGGTTGAAGCCATCTCCATGAACATTAGGACACATGGATCTTCATTGAATGTTAAAATAAATATCCAGGGTTATGATAAAGAAGAAATGAAATTTGCTGAATTACTTAGTGGATTTCAAAAGGGTTTTTCTTGGTTTAATGCGGGTCTTCATGGTTTTGATCTAGGTCTTGTTCAACATATTATGAAAACAACTAGGCAAAAACAAAGACTTGTGAACTCTGCACTGGAAGCAACCTTTCAAAGCGAGCTTAGGAATTCCTTAATAACTGAAATGTTTTCTTTTGTTCACCCTGAAGGGGTTTCCAATTGGGCACCTGCCTCGAAGACCCCTGATAATTTTAGAACCTGCATTAGTCTTTGAACTTTTAGGCAAGCAATTATAAGAAATCCTTTCCCTCCTCTCCATATTGAAATGTTTCAGCAACAGATCGTAGAGTTATACTTGAATCCCTTACTTGAAATTTTCTTTGGTTACAATAAGATCAAGGTAGAAGGGGAAATTTATCACAAAACCACTTTAATTACTAATTGCAATACTGTGTCTTACAATTGCCTGCCCTCTGGCTTATTTGATACAAGTATCGCCTTAAAAATACCTATACATGTAACTTTCGATGAATTGGTTAGTCTCCATGTTTATATTGATGATTTAATCATATGCATCAAAAGGATGATAGTTACGTCAGAGCGTCAAGTGTTGGGTCATTTCCAGATTACTTTTGTCTCGGACACTAACTCAGATTTTTTCAAGGAATTACAAAGACAATGGTTTTATCACAACACTAACAATCCTTTCTTGAAGTATTACAAGGGACTAGCGTGAAAAATTTTCTTTATTGATTGGATCTTTCTGTATACTAGTAGCTTAGCTTTGTTTTCAAATTTTGTGCTTCTTTTTCTGCTTTACAACACTTTGGTTTCTTCTGTTAAGTTGTTTTTTTTTTTTTTTTTTTCCTTGCTGCGTTTTATTTCTGTCTTTTACTGCTATTGTTTTAATTTCTGCATTATTACTTCTATTGCAAATTTTTTCTTTATCATCTTTTAGTATTGGGTCAGGTTATATTGTTGGATCAATTCTGTCACAGTGACACTCCTGCAAAGCATTGTTAGTCAATAACAATCAATCTTGCACATCTACTATGATCTCTCCGCTGAAGGGCCCTTGAATTTGTTAGATATTTCCACTGCTATCTTACGAGGAATTGGTTGTTTCCCACTTCTGCTTGCCATTTCTTCATCCATCGAGATCTTAAGAGCAAATATCTAAGTTCCCCATTTCCAGTCAAGAACACATTACAGACAAATGATTATTCATACAGTGAAAAAACTCCTCATACTTAACACTTTTCATGAGTTACTCCCAAATTCCCGGTCATGTTTCCATTAAATCCGCTCACTTCCCCTGTTGCATAATTATTCAAGTCATGTCTTCTTGAGATTACTATTCTTGGTCTGCGAAACCATGAGTTCTGAGTTCTAATCTGTTAAAAACAAATTTCCATGTGGAGTCGCTAGTTTGTTGACGATTGAAAACATCAACGTAATTTCGCCCGCAAAGTGTTGCTAAGCCTATTATTATACAAGACTAAATAATGCTAGTAGGTGGGACCCCCTTGAACTTTTTAAAATCAGGTCTGTTCATTTTCAATGTTATGATGATGTGCTACAAATTTTTATATAGTTGATGAGAATATGGTTGTCGTTGATATCAATTAAGTTTTGAGATGTTGTTCCTTCATGATATTACAACCTGCTATTCATTTATGATATTTTTTCTTCTCGCACCTGTACAACAAAAATGTTAGTGAAAATTGTAGAAAGGCATTTTGAGGAAAAGAAAAATACTATATCTAATGCAAAAGAGACCTAGCTCTGTGATACTATATGCATGAAAATACTTGTTGATAGTGGTTAAGTCCTAGCTAACAAAGAAATGGCTTGAATTATTGTTAAGTTACATTTTATATGCATATGGTGGAAATTTTGGTGGCACATTTGGCAAGGTGATAATGCATTGGTTATGCATTGCTTAATAAAATCGGTAGCCGATATGCATATGCTACAAACCTTGGTGGCTTATGGAAGTAATGGATTTGAAATTTTTTATGGTGGTTGTGCTATCGGTGATGGTACTGTTGTATAGTGGTCAAGCGATTCATTTGAATTGTAGCATGGGTGGCTCATGTGGCAAGATAACGACGCATATGGTTGAGTGTGGAACTTGGATTATGCTATGGTTTAATGAGTTGATATTCTCTATGCATTGTTTGATTAATGGTGTTAATGGGGGCTCGTTGGCATGTACTATGGAGTAAATGTGATGTGGGTGGAGGTGATGTGCATTTACTACATGTCACCTTTACCCTTCCCATTGGCCGCCACCCTAATCAGACCATTGTTTGATCTAGCTTTTGTGTTCACGCTCCAGATTTTCAACAGGGTGAAATCACTCGACCGCTTCTCATCTTAAGGTTTTCGATTGACCGGTATGTCTCTTTTATCCATTCTTGACTTCACTCTGGTTATGAAATATTTTCGGCTCAGTTGTATGGGTTTGTGTTGTCCTGAGTGTTACAACTGTGTGGTTTCAGATCTGAATGGGAAATTGATAGTTTTGCGTATAATTGTTGTGAGTTCGTTGGAGTTGGTGTCCTTCCTGGGTGATAGTTTTATTAAAACTGTGTTTTGTTAAAGGTTTTTCTTTAGAAGGCTGACTGGATGATTGTCTTCGCGGTTCCTAGGTTTGATTATAACCCTGTTCAACTCTTCCAAGCAAATGCATTTCGTTCACAAGCATCGTGGTCTTCCCTGAGTGCGTGCCTTTAGCCCCGAAGTTCCACCATAGTCAGTGCCCCATCCCTCCTATGATGGCTACTCTACAAACCCTTAGACCCTCCAGACTATATCTTCATAAGAAATATGTCGGGCATGTTAAGTTTATTGTGGCCTATTACTTCGAATGCGGGCTCACCCGTTATTCATATAGCAGTCGTGTTAGTATGGATTTTGGCCAATACCTCTATGATAATGACATGAGCCTTGAATTTCCAATTGCACTTCTAAGAGTCACAGTCGCCAACATGTTGTCAAGGAATCAATTTTTGTTAAGAAAGGGCCTTTGTCATTTTCATTTTGGTTCATGGATACAAATTTTTATCACGCTTGTTTGGTATATCATTTCCCTCACCACAGTGTCGAATTGTTAGTTATTATACAACTGTTAGAGTGGTTCTTATGATGTTCAGATAATGGTTGGCATTAGTCACAGGGGTTTGGTGTTGTTCACACATGTCGCGTTGTGTAGATCAGGTTTTGAGAATTAGAAGATTGGATTGGATATGTTTACTGCATCTTTTTTCATTAGTAGAATACACTTGAATATGTGCGACCTGGTCACTCATAGGCGACTTACTAAATGGACCAGAATGAAGTTTTTGAGTTATATGGTGGTTATATATTACTGTGTGGTTATGGTGGAATCCTCTCATTTGTGCACACGTATAATATGGGTGGATTTTTTTGTATGCCCAGTGATACTCCCAAATTCTAAGTGCATTTATCTTTTTACAAATTGATCACTGTTGATGATAGTTGTGTGGTATGTTTGGCTTGGTTTTAAGTCACACTGAGATATTTGTGTCATAGTGGCATGGTTACAGGGTTTCAAAAATTTGCTTCTGCATAGCCTGTGTCTAAATGATGACTATTGGTTAGAGTCAATTGCCTTTCAGGTGTGATATGTGAGGTCTTGATCATTTTGATATTTCTACCGCATACATATGTATGGGAACGGATATTGTTATAGATCTCGATTGGCTCTATTAACAAAAGTAGAGACTTCATTATTAATTTCTGGAAACACTGCTTTCAAATACAGACGTGGATTGGGGAAATGTATGGAAATGGTGGATGTTAATGGTTACAGATTGAGTGATGTTGTTGACTGTTATAACATGCAGAATGCACGAATAAAAGGAACATAAACTCTTAAAAATTGTGTGAAGTACTTATGTTTTGTAATGACACTGTGTTGGATATTAATGGACAGTGAAATTAAACAAATACACATGAATTATTACTCAGTCATCTGATTGTTGGTTGATGCATATTTTCCTTACTGCAAAATATGTTATGGATTGCTTGATTAATATCATGAATAGTAAACGTTTTTTTTTCCCTTGATTATCTCATTTTCTGCTAATTATAAACCCCTCACATATCCCATATTCATTTTGTTTCACCCCCTATTATGATATTGATCATAGCTAAGGAAAATTCTGAGTTAGATTGGATAAAAGTGGCAGAATTATGTGTGGATTGCAGTGAGGTTTATTGGTTTTCTTACAGTTGATTGTTGTTATCATTGAGCAGTGACCATATCTCTTCCCTTTAATTATATCATATTTTTTCTAATTACAAACCCCTCATGTATCCCTGAACATTTTTTCCACCCCCCCTGCTCATTGATTAACATTAGAACAATTTGTATGGATTGGATTGCATGAGCCTGATACATTCTGAGCCAAATCTATTTCATATTCTCAAGGATTTGTCATGCATGGTTATTTAAAAGACTATTTGCTAATTGTTAACATATGCAGGATGAGATTTTTTAGTCAGGGAAGCCATGGCCGAGGAAACAGAGGTAGAGATAACTGGAACCGAGGCCCAAGGAGGCCTAGGTTGTCAATACATTTTGATGTTGATTCTTAAGAGCTGGGCCAATTGTTACATGTTGGATTCTTTAATTGGATTGGACAGGGAATAGTCCAACTGAGGCCTAAAAGGCCTCCCTTCCAAGCCCCTCAAGCCCCCGGTATACCACTGCCTCCTCATGTCTCTTTACAGCCTGAAGTCCTGAAAAATGATGGGTGGCAGGAGATTTTCCACCAACAACATCCCAACACCGTGGCTGGCCAAAATTATCTTTGCCTACTCTTCCACCTTTAAAACCCATTTTCCAAGATTTCCCTAACCATTTGCTGGTGCAATATTCCTACGCCAGCAAGAGATTGAAGACTGAATCCCACCATGCACTAGATAAAGGAAAAGCCACCGCTGCCCCTTCCTCACCCTCTAATGACTCTGACAAATCCGTGTCTTCATGGATGCATCAGAGGGATGATTGTTCCCATGTGATTAGTGAGATAAATCCTAAAGGCTCTGTCTAGTTCAAGGAAATTTCATGGAAATCAGGAGGTGACAACATCAAGCAAGGAAGGGTTGCTTCACAGACTTGGAAATATGGTTTTTAATTTTTATGTTATTATTGTTTTATGACAATGGACTCCATGGATTTTGGACAACATGTTTTATTTTGGATACATGAGTATTAATTTGAAAAGTTTCCAAGTTTTATGAGCTAAAATGGTCAAGGGAAAATATGTTTTGAAGGGAGACACAAGGGGTATGTTTTCTTAAACAAATGGATTATGTTATGATGTGATGATTGTTATCACTAGGGGAGTCACAAGGGGGTTCCACCTATTAGTTATTATTTAATTATGACCCTACTATGATTATGACTCCATCCCCCCCGCTTCCTTAACTAAATTTAGTTAAGGCCTTATGTTAGCTTAACTAATAAGTTAGTTCAACTACTTTAACCAATTCTAAATTGTTAACAGATGAACTAAGGGGAGGAACAAGAGGAGGATAGAAGCACAAAGCATGCTAAGGTTTTCTCTTTGAGTTTATGTTGAGATAGTTAAGTTTTCATTCATTCATATATTCATCATAGCCTAATTATGTTTTGTGATAGCAGGGTCTTATTGTAGACAACAATATTTAGGGCTGAATCAAATCATTCAGACACTTGTTCTTCAGAGGTGTTGATCTATCTTTGATAGTCTGTGTAGACGTGTCTGTTTGTGAATTAACTTTCATGACTGATAAAGGCTATTGTGTAGAGTCGAGTGGGAAACAATCTATGGCAAGCTGATCCAACTTTTAGAGTTCAGTTTTGGTTTTCTGTTAGAGGTCCTTTTGTATGTTCCATTGTGGATTTCTAAGTTTGACTTTGGTCCAAGATTTTTGTGTGAAGTTTTGTAAAGACAATGAGTCTTTGGTGAATTGGAATGAAATAAGGGATTTCTTTATGTCTCATTTATCTTGATTATGATCTTGGTGTCTTTACTTCTGTTCTTACATTTATTTCAACAACTGATATTTTCAGAAAAATACATAAAAAGCAAATTTCCAACAAGCTTTTTGTTGATAAAAGACTAGCCCAAGCACTTGTAATTAATACTTGTGAGTTAGGATATATATTTTTGTTGGCTATAAACATAGGGTGATATTACCGTCTACTTTACTTTAGCCAAGTAAAGTCTGAAAATGCTTGAGTAAGATCAATTCATATCTTTTCCTCAACATGTCGTTGTATTTTTGGAGTTACACTCCGTGGAAAATAGGGTTTGTGGCTAGTCCTAAAAGTAGTCTAAAATAGGTGTTTCAGGTAAAAACGTCATAAATGATTCATAACAGATCCAAATTTAGTAAGACCAAATGTGTTGGTTATAGTATAGTCTGTAGTATTTTGTGTACAATTTTCAGATCCATACAACAAATATTCCATGCAGGGCATGCTCTACAAGTTTGCTCTCTAGAATAAGCCAAAATTCAACAAGGTATGCCATTTTTGCTTTAACTCCTTTTATGAGAGGTTCCAAGTAGTGGCACCTGGAGGAATTGCATAAAACACACTGAAGAACATTGTGTACTATTTTTAGATCTTAATTCATTACAAGTACATAGTTATGATTATTTCAAGTTAGAGTTGTTGACTAATCCAAAACTCGTCATGTGAGACTAAAGTAAAGTTTGATGAAAATCATAGTATCTTGTTGTTAAAGTTAAGGACGGTTTGCAGGTATATGATCATATACACCAGGTCTATTATAGAGTTACAAATAAGATTTGGATGATGAAATTGATGAGGGATTTTGGTTGAGGTTGAGGTACAGGTTGGTGCACTTGTTTATGGTACAGGTTGATTATAGGTTGAGGTATAGGTTGATGGATGGTTGATGCATGGTTTAGGTTGTTGGTATAGGTTGTTTGGTGTAGGTTGATTGGTATAGGTTTACAACAGTATATGTCACAGTGATAGTGTGACAATGGTTCCATCATTCTACTTATACATCAGGGCGGTTGGACGGGGAAATGACAGGTGGTTGTAGCCACTTTCCGGTTGTAGCCGAAGAACATAGGGGGTTGTAGCCAGAGAATTTTGGATTTGGAGCTTCCCTCAGGTCGTAGCTTGAGAAACTAGGGGGTTGGAGCCTCCTTCCAATTGCAGCTGGAAAACAAAGGAAGTTGGTGCTTCTAATGAATGTAATTCTTCACGGCATATAAGAAAAATAATTTCGTGGTTTTCTCCCGCTTTGGGTTTCCACGCAAAAACATTGGTGTACTGTGTATGTGTATGATTGTTCATTTACTCTGCAAATATTGGATGATAGTTCTACATTGATATAACACTTGCATTATATGTCTAAAAAGGATTAGATTGCTCTATTACTGATTCACTCCCCCTCTCAGTAATCCAACATCACTGAAATTATTGTATCCCTTGTCACTGCAGACACACACCTAAAATTTCATATGATTCAGATTTAAACTTCTCTTGGTATTCCCAAAACAAGTTTTGGGCTCTATACATTTTTTTTCCTGTAAATTACCAATTTTCTCCCTCCCTTTTCCTCCTCTTTTGTTTTCTCTCTTTTTTTTCTTCTTTCTTTTTCCCTTCCTACATCTTATTTATTTTCCTTCTTTTCTTCTTTCTTCTTCTCATCCTCCTTTACCAGTGATCGATATCTATTCCCCTTGCTGACATATTGACCCAAACAACCCATTTTTCGTTGACCCAGTCTCCTTTATCAACGACAAAATATCTTTCTTCCCGGTTGATGCATTGATGCCAAATACTCATTCTTCATTAACGTGATCTTATTTATCGACAATGAAATATATTTCTTCCCTCTTGATGTATCGGTGCCAAAAAATGTATTTTCCGTAGAAGCTGTCTCCTTTCATAGCGATGGAATATCTTTCTTCTCTGTCAATGTATTGATGATGAAACCCTATTTTCCATCGATGTTGGAGATAAAACTTATATTTTCCACCAATGTTTCGATGAAGAAATCCTATTTTCCATCGATGTTTTGACGATGAAAACTTATTTTTTGCCGATGAATTGTCTTCTTCCCTTTGTCGATGATTCATTTCCTTTCCTCGCTAGTGTGTCGATGGAAAAATCCCACCTTTTTTTCGATGTATTGGCAAAAAATCCTTTCTTTTTCGTCGGTGTATCGACGAAAGATGTGCATTATTCACTGATACACACTATATCGACAACAAAAACCTATTATCCACCATTGTTTTAGCTATGAAAACTTATTTTTCATTGAAACACTTCCTTTTCCGGTAGAAAAAAAGATCCTTTCTTGTCGATGTAATGGTGAAAGATGTGCATTCCTCGTTGATACATACTATATCGACAACTAAGGGACATCTCAAAACATGATCATTTTTTTTGTGATTTGTTGGCTCCCGACTATCATGGCTGTTGAAAAAATGCCTGACTTGGCCATATGAGCCAAATTTCAATCACTTAGTGGCCAAATCGACCCCCCATACAACAAAGATAACATACAAAATTTCGAATTTAATTTTTCATCCCAAATTCACATGGCTGGGTAAAACAATTTTTTACCCAAATCTACACATAAATTTAAGTTTTTCTTGTTGTAGCAAACCCATAAAATCATGGTGTTGTAACTAGAGATCTAATACCACCATGTAGTGACCCCACTACCTTACCCATACATTTTTTTCTAATACCATGAACAAAATGCACTCTAACAACAAATTAAAAATGTATGCATCTAGCATAAATAATTAACGACATTAATGCAACTGATTAAAACTCATACTAGATCTCTGGTGTTGTAATCAAAGCTCTGACACCACCATGTAGTGACCCCACTACCTTACCCATTTTTTTTTTTCTAATACCATGAACTAAATGCACTCTAACAACAAATTAAAAATATATGCAAATATATAGTAGAAATAATTAACAACATGGATGCAACTAATTAAAACTCATAGACATTAGCATATATTTTCTTAAAAATCAGAATTCATACACAACAATAAAACCCCATGAATAAAACTGATAACATAGATAAAAACACTTATCTTTTAAAAACAAATGAGAAATTGACTGCAAGGGACAAACGTTCCTCCCAACCATAGATTTGATGCTCCAAATCTTAGCAACAAATCACCCTCGAGTTGGGGCTATGATTCCACAAAAGAGGGTGTCTTTCACAGCCCAATTCACTCCCACAACCAACTAGTTTTCCTACAATTATCCCAATTCTCTAACTCCGTTCCCCTCAATGTGTGTAACCCAAGGAATTGGGATATAACTTCATTACACATAGTGCCTCAGGCCTTCCCACTTCCCTCCAGGGTTCCGACACAAGTTTTTCTAGGAACATCTATTGCTAGGGACTATAGGGATGCTAGTTGTCCCAATAAAAGCAATAAAATAACTCATTGTTCAAGGGAAAATATCTCACACATAAATATCCCTCTCTATAGGCCTAACAACTTGCTTCTTCATGCAACAAGAGCTCTAACAAGCTCCCCACAACACCTAATATAGTTTCCTTCAAGCTCCAGTTCTCTCCACTCCCTTGCTACTCTAAAAGCTTCATGCAAAAACTGACCAAAATGGCCACTCAAATTTCTCTTTAGCCATGAGAGTTGACTGACATTCCCCAAGGTTGAATGTACTCAACATCCATGCTCTCATAACTATGGATGTGACTTTTCTCACCAACCCCTCTTACATGTGTTTAATGATTGGGATCTATTACACTCAAAAGTAAATTAGAAGGTTCACTCAAAGTAATAATTTTATTAAGGTGGGTTGGAATTAATACCCATGAATAATCCCTCCCCCCTCTTGGACCCATTTCTTAGACATTCCTAGACATTTCCCTATCTTATGGAAACTTACCCCCCAATTACTTTGTCTGTGTCCACCTGCAACCAACGTCACCTTTATTTTATTATTACAATAATATACAATGTTTAAAAATTGCATATTTGGGCACATGACCATATATTTTATTTAATTACACATCGCTAAAATGAGGATTATAAACGGGGATGTTACACTTTCCATATGAATGAGGCTAAATAATATAAAGGTTTTGATACAAAAGGCATTTCCATGGCTCACATGGTTTCAATTGGTTATATTTCTATTTTTAATAAGGCTTAAGAAATGACAGAGGGAGTAGAAGATAACAAAGCCACACACTTGGGTACAAAGGTGGTCTCTACGACCAATAAAATTGTTCCTAAGAAGAAGAAGCAGGTCACCCATGATGGTACAAACACACAAGAAAGTTCAAATACTTGTGCAAGGAGGGGTCATATCTAAGAGGAAGCTGACCAACCTCAACACATACATAGAGGTAAATCCATGACTAGTATTGATGGTGGTTCTATCCATCATTCCCACAAGAATTTCTATTCTGGTGAGAAAAATCATGAAGTTACAGCAGAATCATGAGAGATTAATGAAGGATGCACATGTGATGGGGATGACTCATAGAACCCCCATGACATTAGTTGGATATCTCACATACAATCACACCTGTTCCCAAGAGGGAAAGGAACATAGGTGGAATGAACACTTACGACCCTAGGGAGTTGGAAGTGAATATAACATACATGGAAGTTGATGATGCCGATGAAGTGCCCACTTGGGAAACAATACAGATGGTTGAAAGTAAACATATTGTAGAAGAATTAGCCTATGATGGGCCAACTATTTTTGAGGAAGAGTCTATGACATTACACCATGCTAAGTATGATAAAGAGGCCAAGAAGTTGCAAATTGGGAGAGTCAATTTGAGGGGAAAGAAGGTCAGAAAAAATATATTTATGAGATCAAGATTAAATGTTTGAGACCTTCATGGGTTCTTATATTTCATTAATCCATGGGTGATGCATTGGCTCACTCGATAACTGAACATGAGTTGGAAAATGCTAAGTTAAAGAAAAGAATAAGTGAGATTGAATCTACTCTAAGTCCTAGGCCATTCTTGCGGAGCCTTTGTCCATGAATACCTCGAATGAATTCCTTGAAGAAGCATTTGGATCAAACTCCAAGGTCAAGAAAGTTGCTAAATTATTGATAGGCATTAGAAAGTGTGTGGCCGAAAATGTAAACAAAAGACTTAGCATATTTTTGGAAGCTTGGGAGATTGTTATGGATTCAGGTGTCATGATAGGTAGGATTCATTCTCTTAGGGAATATTTGCAGAGAGATTTACAAAATGATGAGAATTTTTACAAGAATGTGGCGAGTCATTTTTTGGCAAGAGTATTGAATGTAGATGAGTTTACAAGGCAGAAGGAATAATTTCCTTCCAAGAATATATTAAAGAAAATGCATGTTGGTTGGATCGAGAGGATAGATATCCTATGACAGGTTATAGCCACTTGTGACATTCTTGAAGGAAGGATCAATACATTCTTTCTAAAAGTTGCTAATATAGTGAAGGAACTCAAGGGCCTGCCCCTAATAAGGGACTCAATACTATTTACCAAAGACCAAATGGAAGTGGAGCGAAGAACACTCAAAGTTACATGGGGAACCAAGTTTGATGAGCTCACAAATTTCCCGAAGGATAAAATTAGATGTTGGCTATTCAGTTTTGTAAATGAGAATGAATATCAAATGGTCTTCACACAACAACAACACAATTTTTAGTTGAAAAGAATTGAGGATGAATTATTCATGCTTAGGGTTAAACAAACACAACTGTAATACCGTTACAAAAATATATTGAAGAATGGATCAAGGGTGTGTTGGAGGCAATAACTAGCCCATCGTGATATTCAATATTCAAGAAATGATTCCATTAGTTAGGGTTGTTGTGCATGTTTCTTATTTAAGGAATCTCAAAAAATGAGAAGATATCTTCCATCCATCATTTTCTACTTCCATTTTTGTAAGTATAGGTTTTTGAAGCATTTCCCTTGGTATTTTTTCTTTCCCAGTTTATAATCATCAATCCTTGTCATCCAATCTTTGTGCATGGGGTTGATTCCTCACTGTCTCATTTTTGTCTTCCAAGTTGCCTTTGCTTATTATATGGTCCACATGAGCCCCATTCTAGTCTGAAAGGACAAAAATATTTGAATACTTTCTCGTTTAAGTATCACGAATATTATGTAGTGTTGATTTGTGCACATTAAATTTGATCTTGGACAATGAATTTTTATTTATTATTTTATCAAAACTCCATAAAGAGCTATTTTGGAGATCATGAATTTTGTGATTTCTAACTTAAAATGTGAAATCTCGAGTATGTGTCTCCTTTAAATCCTTATGATATGAATGGTATAAATATTTTGAATTTATCTAGAAAGGACCATTTATGCTACTCAATGTTATGTCTATATTTCTTCAAATACTTACGTTCTACTTGTTGTGGTATAGGAAATGATTATGGTGGAATTGACAAACTGTCTTATTTTTTTCTTTTGTTAAACTAATACTATATTCTTTTGTATCTGTTTATCTATCCACCTAGTCCACTATCAAGCATTAATTCTTGATAAATGAAAAATCTATTATCTAGAACCATAATATAAGTTGTCATCCGAGTGAGAAAAAGTGGAGCACTACCTCTATAAAAACGTAGAGGGTATCCCCATTTCCATGAGAATATACTATGAGGTTGACTCTTATCCTTAAAATAGGTTTATAGATCAACATAGACAAAGGATAATGAAATCCCAATGGCCCATATCAATTTGTCTCAGATGCCCCCCCCATCCTACAACAACCACTCGGGTAGGAATCTAGTAGAATGGTCACTAAGCTACCTCTTCATACACATGCAATATCTTACCTTACCTTCAACATGAAATCAAATGGTCGAGGGATATTCAATATTGAAAGAGCTAGGAGTCTTAATCAAACTTCTGATCCCAACCTTGTAATTATCCACTTCGAAGAGTGTGCTTTTTTCTAAATGGGTCTTGATCATATCCAATATAAAGAATTTCAAGTTTCATAATTAGTAAATCACTATGTTTCAAATGTGACTGGTTATGGAAAATTATTTGGATTCCTATCTCCACAACCCTAACTTAACTACAAAATTATTATAACTCCAACGTGGGATTTAATGTGTTAAGTTAAATGGTTAATTTTAGGCTGAGATTGGGGTCATGAACCAATCATATAATTAGGGAGTTAAGTGTGTGTACTTCTGGTGTAACAAACTTTAATTTTTTTTTCTTGAAATATAAATACTTGCAATTATTGAGACTTGGAATTGAAATACTCACTGAAAATTAAGACAATTACTAAAGTAAACAAAACTTTTCTTAATTTCTCTATTAATTCTCCCCCCTCCCACCCTCAACAGAGGGTGGGAGGGGGGGCA
>ML784966.1:133432-161490 GCA_009831015.1 Picea engelmannii
TTTTAGTTTTTTTAATTTTTTTTTAAAGTTATTTTTTAATTTTCTGTGATAATTTTTTAAACTTAAAAAATAAAAATTTCTAATTGTTTTGTTTTTCATAGTTTTTTTTAGTTTTTAATTTTTATTTAAAAATAAATAAATTCCAATTCCAATTTTTCTTTAAAAAATAATTGTTTTTTGTTTTACTTTTTAAAAAGCTAACTGTCATGTCCCCTTGGTGTAGGACAGTCGGTGACAAAGTGTGTTGTTAAGCCACTCTGTGATGTTAAAGTCACCGGCTTGAAACCTGTGGGGACAAAAAATCCAACCATGTTAAGGGTTGGTGTGGCTCAGGCCGAGTGCAATCCCCGGGTGATTTTGACGGCTTAGATGCCCCTGAGTCGCGGTTTCTCAATCCATAGGTTAATACATAGCCAATAGGTCCCGCACAAATTAACAAAAAAAAAAAATGCTAACTGTCATATTTTTTTTTTTATAAATTTATTTATCTTTTTAATGTAGAATTTAAAAAAATATAAAAATAATTTTTAAGCATTGATTTAAGAGAGGATTTTGAGTTGTTTATTGACGATGATAGTCATTGTCAAGGTCACAATTTCAATTAAGTTACAATTTTAACTAAAAAAAAAACTTGGTGCTAGTAGTAGCATTTCTTTTCAATTCAAGGGCCAATTTTAAAGTATTTTTCCACAATGACGTTAGTTGTCAATGCAACGGGTCTGAATTTTAACCACTAAAAATAAAGAGTGCTACCAGTAGCACCCTTTTTTAAAACGAGGTAAAAAATGTGACCCCCCAAAAAATGAGAACTCTGTAGAGTTCTCGTTAAGTTGGTAACTATGTTCTTTGTTGTCTGAGGAGATGAGGAGAAGATCTAGTAGAGAAACCTCAACAACAAAAGCAATGGTGGTCAGAGGTTGATCTACAAAAAGAGGGAAAAATCAGAGGGCTACATCAAGGTCTAAGTCAAAAGGCAAGAAGAGTAAGTAGAAATGTTGGTTCTGTGGAAAATCTGGGCATCTCAAGAAGGATTGCTGAAAAAGACAGAATGCATCCAAAGAGGACTCCACAAAAGAAGCAAAGGAAACTAATTTAGCTGAAACAAGTTCAGGTTCCGGTTCAGGTATGGTTGATGATGTATTGTCTACTTGTGATGTTTCACATCAACATCAGCATTGGTTGTTAGATTCTGGTGCATTCAGCCACATGTGTCTTCATAGAAATTGGTTCTCAACTTACCAATCTATTGATGATGGTGTTGTTTTTATGAGAAATATTTTTTCTTGTAAAATTGTTGGGGTTGGTAGCATCTAGATTAAAATGCATGATGGTACTATAAGAACATTCATAGATATGAGGAATGTACCCGAAATTATAAAGAACTTGATATCTTTGGGAGTTCTAGATTCTGCTAGTTACAAGTGTACAACTCAAGGTGGAGTACTGAAGGTGTCCAAAGGCATCTTAGTAGTCATGAAGGCAAAGAGGATCGAGAACCTTTTTTACCTTGAAAGAAGGACATAAGTAAATCATGCAGTTGTAGCATCTGAAGGTACAAGTGAATCTGCTCATTTATGGCATCAACGTTTGGGTCATATGAGCGAAAAAAGGGCTTAAGGTACTGGTTGATTGTAAGTCACTTCCTAGTTTAAAGTTTCTGAATTTGAATTTCTGCAAGTATTGCGTTTTTGGAAAACAGTGTAGAAAAAAATTTAAAACAAGAAGACATATAAGAAAAGGTATCCTTGATTACATTCATTTAGATGTTTGGGGACCATCCCCTACAGTTTCTTTTGGAGGATCGTCATATTTTGTGACATTGATAAATGATTACTATAAAAAGGTTTGGGTCTATTTACTTAAAAAAAAAACTGATGTATTTAATATTTTTAAACAATTCAGAGCTTTGGTTGAAAATAACACTGACATGTTAATCAAATGTTTAAGAATAGATAATGGAGGTGAGTTCACATCTATGGAGTTTCAAAACTATTGCAAGGAAAATGAGATCGGAATAAATAATACCACGGTTTATACTCCTCAACAAAATGGTGTTGCTAGATGCATGGATACGACTCTTCTAGAGAGATAAAGGAGCATGCTCAATAATGCCAAGTTGCAACATGAATTATGGGTAGAAGCAGTTCTTACAACATTCTATCTGATAAATCAGTTACCATCAACTACAATAAAATGTAAGATTCCATAAGAGGTATGGACAGGTCATTCGTGTGATTACTCAAATATGAGAATATTTGGTTGTGATGCTTATGCTCTTATTTATAAAGATCATCGTTTTAAGTTAGATCCTAGATCAAAGAGATATATATTTTTTGGTTATAGTGATGGAGTTAAGGGGTACATATTGTGGTATCCTACTACCCACAAACTCATCATAAGCAGAGATGTAGTATTTGTTGAATTCTCACTTTTAAAATCAGAATTGGTAGATGTTGAAGTGAGACAAGAACATGTACTGCAAGTTTAACAAATTTAGTTTGAAACTCACCCATATTTAGAAAGGAAGGAGCATGAAGAAGTTCCAAAAGAAGAAGATGAATATGAAGAAAATATCTAGGAAACTGAGGTATGATGATTATGTTTCATTTGTGGCTTTTGTTTCTATTGATGGAAAACCTAGTTTTTATCAGGAAGCAGTTATTGTATCTGAAAGTGCTCAATGGAAAAAAAAAATATGAAAGAAGACATTGATTCCTTATAGAGGAATAAAACATGGGACCTGCTAGAAATTCCAAAGGAAAGGAAGGGTCTCAGCTACAAATGGGTCTACAAACTGAAAAAGGGTGTTGATGATAAAGTTGAAAGGTATAAAGCAATACTAGTAGCAAAAGGGTATTCTAAAAAGGAAGGTATTGATTTTCATGAAATATTTTCACCAGTTGTGAAGCTTGCTTCGGTTCGTATTGTGTTAGCACTAGTTTCTTTACTTGATCTCGAGTTAGAATAACTAGATGTTAAAACAACGTTTCTACATGGAGATTTGGATGATGATATATATATATGGAACAACTAGAAGGGTTTGTTCAAGATCACAATAAGAGGTTTGTTTGAAAACTCAAGAAGTCATTGTATGGCCTGAGGCAGTGTCCCAGGCAATGGTACAATAAGTTTGATTCCTTCATGGTGAGCCTAAATTTTACAAGAAATGAATATGATCACTGTGTTTACTTTAAAAAGTTGGAAAATTGGATATTCATTATTTTGGTGTTATATGTTGACGATATGCTCATGGCAAGAAAAAACATGGTCAAAATCAACAGGTTAAAGACTCTGTTGGCTAGGGAATTTGATATGAAGGATCTAGGAGTAGCAAAAAAAATCTTGGGCATGGAGATACACAGAGACAGGAAAAATGGTAAGATGTGGTTATCCCAACAAAAGTATGTGAAGAAAATACTTATGAGATTCAATATGAATAATATGAAATCCATACAGATCCCTTTGACTTCCCATTTCAAGATTTCTTCAGGTTTATGTCGTAGTAATGATGAAGACAATGATTATATGTCTCGTGCACCATATGAAAATGTAGTAGGAAGTTTGTTGTATGCGATGGTGAGTACGAAAACACATATTTCAGATGCAGTTGGTGTTGTCAGTAGATACATGGAAAATCTAGGTAAAGAGCATTGGGAAACAATGAAATGGGTGCTTCAGTATCTTAGAGGCACAAGTAATTATTCTATCACCTATGACGGTTCTAGTTATTCGGTTTGCGGTTATGTAGATTCACATTTTGCAGGTGACTTGGACAAAAGGAGATCCACTTCAGGATATTTCTTTATTCTTGCGAGAGGACCTATTAGTTGGATTTCAAAGCTTCAAAACATAGTTTCTTTATCCACTACTGAGGCAGAATATATGGCTGCTTCAAATGCATGTAAGGAGACAATTTGGTTAAAAGACTCGCTGGGTGAGTTTGGAAGGATGCAAGACAAGGTGAAAGTATTATGCAATAGTCAAAGTGCTATTCATTTGGTTAGCAATCCAAATTATCACAGTAAGACGAAACATATTTCTATTAAATACCATTTTGTAAGACAAGTTGTTGATGAAGGGGGATTGGCTTTAGAAAAGGTCCATAGAAAAGTAAATTCTGCAGACATGTTTACGAAACCAATTTTGTTAGAGAATCTACGATGGTGTTTGGATTCTCTTAGTTTGCAGAAAAGGTGATGAATTAATTCGAGCATGATATATCAGGTAAATTGTTGTCAAGGTGGATATTGTTGCATGCACATCAGCTAAATTTAGATTTTTCATGCATGCACACTTCAATGAACATGTTGTGTAACTGATGGATTATGTTGTAACTAGTTTGTTTAACCATATAACTAATCCTATATAATAAGCATAACCATAGAGGTGTGGAGTGCAATACATTGGAGTGTAGTGTGTATGAGGAGAGAATGGTTATATGCCTGTGTTGGATATTGTAATTCTCCCTTGAATAATAAGAACACCGATTATCATTGCCCTGTGGTTTTTTCCCATATTAGGTTTCCACATAGATCACTGTATTTAATTGTGTGATTATTGTTCTCGATTTATTGCTTGTTTATGATTCTATTTCCTAACACCAAATTTAGTTCAACTCTATATCCATGGGGTTCGTTTAGTAAGTAAATAACAAACCATCAATATCCCTTTTGAATTGAAGCTCAATCAGGAATAAAAAAAATCCATCAGTTATATATATTAGGGGGCTCAACATGCATCTGAAACGAAAGAACATAGAAAACCGATGCTCTTGCTTGTGGGTGATCTGGAATGGATTGAATGACGATCGATAGTGGGATGGAGAGAATATTGTTCAAGCTAGAACTCCATCCACCCAAAGGAAGGGGTCATTTCCCTCTCTCCACCGTTGGTCATTCATTTCTTACGCTTGCTTCTCTTCTTTCGCCATTCTGCAGAGAACAGTCAAAAGGAACGCATTTCATAGAGTGAGTTGGAGAGAATCCCAGAGATAATCAATCCTAGAGAACGTATCCCTCCATCCATTCATCTAGATCTGTCTGGCTGATGATTTCGCTTCATAAGACTCTGAATTAGGGCTCATGGTGGGCTTGCGGTCAAGCCTTGTAAAGAAGGTCTCCAAGCATTATCAAGCCTCCAATCTATGTTTTATTCCCAAGCTATCTTTTATAAACTATATAATTTGAATCTATCACATATTCCTCTACTTTCATTTACAAACTATTCAATAATTTAAATTTATTACATATTTCTCCTATCCTTCCCATCTTTTTGGATGAACCCATTATAATTATTAATATTTTTGTTAATCATTTATAATTTTTTTTCAAAAAATTATATTCATAATTAAAATAAACATTTTCTATTTTTTTTCTTTCTCAATCATTTACCATACAATTTGAGTGGGCCTCATGGTTAAGAACACATGTTTCCTCCTAAAAAATCACAAGTTCAAAGTTGCAACCATCTTCAAATAAAAAATTGTATCAAATGATTTTAGACATTTATACAAACATATAAACTTGTATTGAACGTTATTAAATACTTAACGTGGGATTGAAAATGAATAGGTTGTAAAATTAAATATTCTTTATTTTTTAATTATGTTTTTTCTCTATTATTATTTTATATTTATCATATTGTGATATTTGAACCCAACACAAGAAACTTATAGAATAAATATTCGTGCAATATAAATTATTTATTTAGAATTTTTCACCTAATTACTTTCTTCAATAAAGAATTATTTGCAAAGTTGGTATACTTTTCTATGAAAAAATTGAAGGATTCACCTGCTTTAAAATGGATGTTGAATGCATTATTTGCCAAACTTGATAAAATCTAAGATAACTATTACATCCTTAAAGTTTTCCTTGAATATGAGTGTTGAAATATAGTGGTTAACCCCTTCATAATAAAAAATGATTGTTTCACCATATTAAATTTAAAGATTACTTTTAGGGTTTTTGCATAACCATTTTATTTTATTTATTTATTTTTCTTTTTTGGATAATTCAAGAGAAAATGATCAAAAAGGGGTTTTATGACTTTACTAAATGTGTTTTATTAGGTCATGGTGGTGTAAAATGATGTGAAATGGGTCAATGAGTGGAATTCATACTATATGAGATGTATTTTGGTAAACCTAGTTAATTTGGTCTATGTGAACAACTTTTGGGTTATACCAAGTAGAAAGTACAAAGGATAGAATATATGAAGCATGTGCAATAGAAGTGGATACAACAAGGTCCATGATGCATGAGCATCGCCAACAAAACACAAGCAGAGGATATCTAGGCACACTAGCGCACATTTTGAAGAAATTTAATTTTTGAAAGAAGCGTATCACACAAATCTTTTGAAAAGAGATTGTAATTAAATAATGACTTTAATGCTGTAGAGATGGATAAGTTCATGAAGACATCGAAGAGCGTAATTTATTTTAATGTAGCTGAGTGCAGTACAGATTCAATGTGTTCGATCTGATCTGTCTGTCACAAATATTTATTGTAATAAATATTAGTAGTTGATAGATTTTAATTCAATAGGATAGCTTTAGTGTCATTGGAGGGAAGAACTCGAAGATCCCTCTTGTATAAAAGCTTGTATTGTTTCCCAATAAAGGATGTTGGTAGGTTGTTGATGGGCTGTTGAATCTATTGTATAGGTTTCCATTATAGAGATGTTGTTGGCACTTGATTTGTTTATGAGTTGCTCATAGTTACTGTAGAAGCAGTGTATGGACACACACACACACACAAACACACACACACATATTTTAGTTGAATGAATATAACATAGGAGCATTGTCCCAAATGCATGGTGTTGATGCGTCTATCTGAATGAATGAATGGTACACCTTATGTTTATTTGGAATTCACCTTATGTTTATTTGGAATTCTCCGTTATTTCTTATTCTTGTGTTTATGTATGCATTTACATGGCTAAATGTATGAATTTATGAGGATTTAGATAAGTTTCAATTGTTTCTCTTCTACAAGCTAGTGCAAGTGTGCATATTTTCCACAAGGAGTGCGTTGACATAGTATGTTTCGACTCATAAGCTCATAAGAGATAACATGAACCTTATATGTGAAAGGAGTGCATAGTGTCCGCAAGGTGTGCGTGACATAGTCCATTTTTTACTCAGAAAGTTCTGGAGAGATAGCCTGAAGGAAGTTTGAGCACAATGAGTGCATGACCGAGTCTTCTGACTCAGAAGCTCAGGAGGAGTAGCTGAAGTTGTCAATGGAGTGGCTGGATTTCAGAGGAGAACCTGTTGCAAAGAGTGCATAGGCTGAAATTTGACTAAGTGTCGAAAGGAGTATTCTAAGGAGACAAGAGTGAAAGAAAGAACAAGCTCAAGAGGAAGAAAGAAGAGAAATCTTCTAAGGAAGGAGTCCTTTAAGGTTTCTATGACTCAGTAAAGAGAGATCTGTCTAGGAGAGATTGGGATCAATCTAGACCGCTAGATCTGGGAGGAGTTGCATGAGGGTTAGGCGTGAGGTATTTCAGAGGTCGGAGTTCGGGACATTTCGAGGTATTGAAAGGTGGGATCGCCGAAATCACGAAGTCGCAAGGTGAATCTTAACCGTTGGTTGTGAGGAGACACATGGAAACAAATTAAAGAATCTGGAAGTAAGATGTAATATCCCCCGATAGTCCCCCAATTATATTATGAATTGTAATCATGTTTTGTAGGCTGGTGAGCCAAGTATTGATAAGATGGTGGTCTTATGTGTTTATTAGGCCAAAGAGCCTAAGTGTTAAAGGCTAGGAGCCTATTTTTGTATATGTAATTATGCAGAACATTAATAAAGATTAAACATCACTGCGTGCAGAGCGACCATGAAGAAAGAGTGATGGGGGACTAAGCTTCCACATGGTGGGTAAGGGAAAAAGGGGCTGAAAGGTTGGAAAGAGGGGCTAATCTTAGGGACTTAAGTCCTTGAGAATAATATTTTATTATTATTCCAAAGCTATGTGACAAACATGTTTTTATCCTAAGTCCTAGGACAGACAAGGCATGCAACTCCAACGTGTGAAAAATGGAATGCATGCAGCTCCAGGAAGACAAGTGTCGACCTGGGCACATGCAGTTAAAAGCTAAAGAATTAGGTGAGTTGGGGGTTCGTTCTGCCAGTTTTCCCGATCCTTCGTCTGAAATCGTGAGACCTTTATGATCGAACTCTACATAAAGTTCTTGTCATGCATTCCTGAAAACGAGAATCGAGAATCCGATCGATGTATTTTCATGAATCTCGTGGTCTCTGTATTGGTCCTTTGAAATAATCACACACACATCTGAGACCCAAAATCCGTGAGTGAAACTGCGATGGTGTTCGCTTGCCATGCCTAATTTCCATGAATTCCATCCAACCTCTGCATTTTGTCCTCATCATACCTACGTACACCTGAGAAATCACCCAACGGGAGGGAAAACTAACTTGTGTCATCCTTGAACCCTACATATCCGCTCCCGCAGAGCCGAGTTCATACCTGGATTGTTTGGGTCGCTGCCTTCTATTTTTCCTAAATTGTTTGACCAATTGTCGTCGCTGTCTCCCATACCTGGCTGGAACTGAGTCGAAAGTGGATGAAGAACCAATTTTTTAGGCCCGTGGTACAAGAGGAAAATTGTTAGGCCTATGAGCAGCTCTCTCCGGGTGAGAGAGTCTATTGGGAAGTGGTTTTATCCCAGAGAGAGTCCACCACCAGCTACAGAGCTTTGAGAATTCCTNAGGTGTATGCTCCCGGGTGGAATAGGCATGTGGGGAATGAGAGTCTGTGAGTAGTGGGAATAAGAAGGCTCCTGGAGAGAATCCTTCTAGTTGCTCTGTGCAGTTTTCCTGTAACCTCAGCCTAGTCTAGGATTCCCTTGCCTTGGGTGGAGCTTAGTCCTAGCTCAGGGGTGACCCACTGTTGAGCGTGATGAGCAGCATGGTCTAAGGCTGAGAGGTTCGTGGAAGGTCTACACGTAGTTGGTGGAGTTACTATAGTTTCGAAGATAAGTATCATTATGTGTTTAATTTCAATTAAAATGCATGTCTATGATGCTTGCAATATTATCATGTATTCTGTTGCAATTATGAATTACTGTTAATTCCATTATTTCTGTATGTTAGCAATAATCCTGTGATTACTCTGTATTGTTTAGTTAAATGTGTTAATTTGATTTAATGCATGTCATATATATAAGTATGAGAATGTTTCCACATAGTAGTGTTTTCCGATAGTGGGGTTGATGGTCGAGGACGTTACAATATGATATTAGAGCCATAGTTTCAACGCTGAGCTTGGATGGGTTGGATAAGTGGTCTTTGGAACCAAGGTTTCGAGTGGAAATGGTGTTCAATGGAACCAATTTCGAAACTTAGAATGTTTTTGAGTGCCAAGGGGTTACTTGGCCATATTACGAAGCTCAAGAGGAGCAGCAGTAGAATAAAACCGCAGACGATGTGGTATTTGACCAGAGAGAGAGAGAGAGCGCTCAACACTTGGGGTGTTGGAACCATAAGATCTGTTTGAGAGGAGAGGAAAACCTTTACAACTGTTAGATCTAGAGAAGGTGTAGGAAGGTTATCCTGGAAGCCTTTCGGAGTTCAAAAATCGCGAGAAGCGGTGCATTGAGGCATAAAATTCCGAAGTCTGAAGCTCCGAAGTCCCGGAAGAGATCTACACCATAGATTTGAGGGGAGAATATTGACCGTTAGATCTTGGATAAGCTGCGCACGAGTTATTCATGAGAATCCTTTGGAGTTCGCAGATCGAAAGATTTAAAGTGAAGAGAAGTGAAAACCTCTGAAGCAAGAAATCATGAAGTGGATATTAACCGTTGGTTACAGGAGAGATAAGGACCATTAATTATCCAGGGAGAGTTTGGAACTACGACAATCGAGAGAAGGGGAATGTGCTGACACACAAAATTCTGAAGCCCGAAGTTTCGAAGTGAAAAGGTAGATGTGGTGGGGCCGGATGACATCGCCTAGGGTGACGTGGACCTTTAGAGGAATACCACGTGCCATCACCTTAGTTGGTGATGACTCTACTATGTGGGCCCATAGGATAGAGAAGCCAACAGTTCGTAATTCAGGAGATTGAAAGGGAAGCAGGCAGGAAATCTTCCGGAAACCGAAGTCTCGAAGTCTCGAAACTCAGACACCTAAGGTTCCATAGTGTGTGTCCACCATAGGATACTGGATAGACATGGATTATTGATCCACTCTACTTCACGAGTTCGGTATATTGGAACTCCAAGAGAATATTGTGTTGTGCTTCGAAAATTTTTGAGGCTGAAGGCCCGGGTATGCGCTTATCGATCTAGTGCCTGGTTGCAGCCCGTGGTCGTAGGGGTTAGGGCTAAGAGAAAATGGCTAAGGCCTAAAATTGTTACAGAGTCAAGCAGAGCTCGAAAAATTCATGAAATTTGAACGTTTTATGTAATCTGATTTGTTTGTGAATGCTGTGGATTTTGTTAAGGAATGATGGCCTGACAAATTCTGGTTGTCTGCATGTGTGTTTGCAGAAGTTTAGCGAGTGCCAAAACTGATTAGAGTTTCCATAGATTGAAAAGAAATGGAGGAGACACAAAATGATTCTAGTTCAGAGAACGAAGCTAAAGGGATGGATGTTCATTTGGGAGTTGAAGGGTCGAACTCCAATGGGCATAGAGAAGAGATAGATAAGGAAGGGCATATGATGAAAATCATTGAAAGATTGCAGAAAGATTCCCAAACTCATCGAGAAAATAGCAGAAAGCTCATGAAAGATAAGGAACAATAGGGAGAATTCAACTTAAATTTGATGGAGAGTATGGAGAGAATAGAAAATAAGTTGGGCAAGGAGAGAGACTCGAGAAAAACAAGGAGTCATCAGACTTCTGAGGGAAAAAGATCAAGGAGTGTTGGTAGACACCATCATCACTCCCAAGGTCGCTCCAAGAGGAAGGAACACAATAGTTCAAGTCCATCTCCTACCAGAAAGAACAAGAGATATGGAGTGGATGAACTGAAGGGAGAAATGAGCAAGATTAAGCCTCCTACGTTTGATGGAGAACATAATAAGGAGGAAGATGCCGAAACATGGTTGCTTGGCATGAGGAAATATTTCCAACTGAAAAATTATTCCTCTCATGCAGAAGGAAGAATTGTGATGTATGAATTGGAAGAAAAGCATCCATGTGGTGGGATAAACTTGTGTAGGTACAACACATTAGAGAGAAAGATACCACTTGGAAGGAATTCAAGAGGTATTTCAAGGATAAATACTTGACCAAAAGATACTATGACTGAAAGATGAAAGAGTTATTTGAACTCAAACTGGGTAGCATGACTATTGATGAGTATGAATGGAGGTTTTTGGAATTACTAAAGTATGTCCTGTTCATCAAGGATGAAACTATCAAGATTCAAAGGTATTTGAGTGGACTGCCACCTTGAATTGGTGACACGATTCAGTATGATGACCCTAAGACCACAGAAGAAACTATAAGAAGAGATAAATGATTATATGAGTAGCAAAGAGAGAAGCCTACCTTCTGAAAGGCTTGGGAAGACAAGAAGAAATTCCAAATGGATCAGAGGAAGAAGGGAACTAAGCCACCCTTTTTCAGAAACAGTCCTCAAGGAAAACCATCATTTAGAGAGATGAGAATGGATGATGTAGGGGAACAAAGATCAAGGTAGACGCCCATTCAGTGTTGGGGCTGTAAGGGGAACCACAAGTACAAATATTGTACCCATAAAAATGGCAAAGTGAGAGTTCTCCATAATGTTCAGCAAGCTGAAATAGTGGAGGACATGGGAAATAGAATGCCAAGGATCTACGCAGCCCTGGACACCAAGCAAGGTCACGGCAATAGCAATCAGGTCTGCGTCGATGATCTGTCTATTACCAGTATTTTCAGAATCATATTTTGAATCAAGGTTCGACTCCTTGTCTTTGATCTCGGCCACCAATGACTGTTTTGAGTGACATTCATTGATGTTGTTCCAGGGGCTTTTGTGGAAATCACACCATTTTCCAGTGTCCTTCTTTGTCTTCCTGTGTCTTGGATTGGTTTTCAGAAGACTATTTGTTAGGGCTGTCTTTGTCATACTTTGGTTGTTGCGGATTTGCAGACCCAAACTCCTGTTTGTTCCGATGCTTAAATTTCTTCTCGATTTTGACATCATATCGATAAGCAACACCCAGTGATGAGATTTCCAAAAAATCCATTTCAGTTTGGATGTATCTGTGTAGAGCCCCACGATATTTTAGAACCAAATGTCACTTAGAGTCTTTGATACCGAGCTTGGTGTGCAAGGTATGGAAGTTATTGGTGAACTCTGTAACTTCTTGGCCCCTCTCTTGCCACAGTGTGGTCCATCTCATGTACTATTCCTCATAGTTGCCAACAGGGTAATACTGTTCCTTTACCACATCCACAAAAAAATCCCAAGTGGGCTCGACCCCATATATTCCAAACTCCTCTGTGGAACTTTGCTCTCAGTAAGTTTCCCACCAATGTTTGACATGAGGGAGAGATTTAAGGAGTGCGAAGGTGATATTTTCTTTGTTGAAAAAATTGTGAACAGAGAAATAACCTTCTAGCAGAGTTAACCATTTTTCTAGGGCTTCTGCATCTATTTGTCCTTCAAATACAGGAATATCAAAATTAACTTGTACCTTGAAAGGAGAGGTGCCTCCAAAGTGGTCACTTGATGAATATGCACCTGCTGCTATCAGTAGGCATTGAAGGATGTGGAAAAAATTCTCCATCATTTCGTCCCTTTGTCATGTGAGAGCTTGCTCAAGCAACAGATTGATAGAATCGTCTGCTCCATCGTTTTTCTTTTCTTCTGACATTGAGGGTTTCTTGGGTGTGTGAGAGCGATTTTATTCAAGAGAGACAAGCTTGAGACCCAAATTTCTATACTCGGACCTCGTCGGGGACATTCACTGAAAAAATGATCAAGAGTAGCCTGCTCTGATACCACTGATCCAGATTATTTTCGACATGAAATGAGAGTGGAGATATAATAAATAAATGCACAGAGATATAGAAGATATTCAATAATATAACATAAATGTATCAGAGATGAAACCATAAACACAGATATACAGTAATACACGATTTCTATTAATGAAATAAATGTACAGAGGCTATAAAATACAGAGTGAAAGACTCGCTAGAATGGTGGCATCTTATCTCTGAGAAGAGATGTGATGGCTACTCGCATTTGTAAGAATATGATTATTACAATGAGGCTCTAAGGGCCTTTTTAACATAAGGAAAATCCAAAACCCTTACCATGGAAGATGAAAAGCCAAAAGGTTTGCGGGCCTCGATGGTGGTAGTTGATACGTCAACTTCCCAGGGGAGTAACTTTGGCATATGATCTCTGTTTGGGGCGCACGATAGATCATTGGAAATATCTATCCGAGAACTACAACTTTTGGGTAAGAAACATCGATCTAAGATCCATGTTGCTCCCCGTTTTCTCAAAAACCATCGTTTAGGGCCTCAAAATGGCCCCGGAAGTTAAAAATTGCTAAAAATAGTAAATTACCAAAATTGCCAGAAAACTATTTTGAGCTAGTTGGAAAAGGTGAGTGGCCACTGATATCCACCTGGATCAATCCTCCCTCCTTTGGAAGAAATGGTATCCATTGCATTGAGTTCCTGGGGGAGAGGGAAAAGCGTTTTCTAAATCTGCATCTTGGTGAGCTGCTTGCCTTGTTGGAGACGTCGCGCTGCTCAGTTTGTGGAAGTCTTTCATGAACCTGTTGAGGCTAAGGCTGTTTAACAAGTTGAGCTACATGAGAGGACGGTGTGCATAAGGAATCTTTGTGCTTTGCTGCAACCTTGTCGACCTGCTTCTGTTGGATAGAAGGTGCCTGGGGCAAGGCTGTAGCGGTTGCATTGTCCTTGTGTCCCCCTTTTGAACAGATTGTGAAGAAGATGATTTTTTTTGTATGAGATACTACCTTGCAGAGCTATTTAGGTGGAACAATAGTCAGAAATACCTCTGGTATTCTGTAGAGATGACCCCCCAGATAAATAATGACACTACGGGGTCAAGACTCATAAATAGCATGGCGCTTCCACATATATGGCTAGCCTAAGAGAACATCATAGACATCCAGTGGGAAAACATCACATAATACCTCATCCTTGAAGGTTTGGATGTCGTATGACAATCGACACTGTTGGATGACACAAAGATCTCGTCCTTGGCGAAGCCACCTGATGTTGTATGGATGTGGGTGTGGTGTTGTCGACAATCCCAACTGTTTGACAACCTCTGCTGAGATGAGGTTATTCTGACTTCCGCTATCAACAATAAAATGCAGTGGGGTCCCCTTCACCCACATCTATGAATGAAAAAGGCACTCCCCCTCTTCAGGATCTATTGGTTCTTCCGGTTGAATTGCTGCGGTCGTGACAATAACAGTGGGGTCTACGTCGATGATCTGTCTTTTATCAGTATTTTCAGAATCATATTTAGAATCAGGGTTCAACTCCTTGTCTTTGATCTTGGCCACCAATAACTGTTTTGAGCAACATTCATCAGTGTTGTTCTAGGGGCTTTTGTGGAAATCGCACCATTTTCCGGTGTCCTTCTTTGTCTTCCCGTGACCCTTCTTTTCCTGTGTCTTGGACTAGTTTTCAGGAGACTGTTTGTTAGGGATGTCTTTTTAATACTTTGGTTGTTGCAGATTTGCAGACCCAAACTCATGTTTGTTCTGGTGCTTAAATTTCTGCTCGATTTTGACAGCATATCGATAAGTAGAACCGAGTGATGAGATGTCTAGAAAATCCATTTCAGTTTGGATGTATCTGTGTAGAGCCCCACGGTATTTCAGAACCAAATGTCACTCAGAGTATTTGATACCAAACTTGGTGCGCAAGGTATGGAAGGTATTGGTGAACTCTGTAACTTCTTGGCCCCTCTATTTTCGTAGTGTGGTCCATCTCATGTACTGGTCCTCATAGTTGCCAACAGGGTAATACTGTTCCTTTACCACATCCACAAAAAAATCCCAACTCGGCTCGACCCCATATATTCTAGACTCCTTTGTAGAAATTTGCTTCTAGTAAGTTTCCCACCAATGTTTGACATGAGGGAGATATTTAAGGAGTGCGAAGGTGATCTTTTCTTTGTCGGAAAAATTGTGAACAAAGAAATAACCTTCTAGTAGAGTTAACCATTTTTCTAGGGCTTCTGCATCTATCTGTCCTTCAAATACAAGAATATCAAAATTAACTTGTACCTTGAAAGGTGAGGTGACTCTAGAGTGGCCACTTGATGAACATGTGCCTGATGCTATCGACAGGCATTGAAGGATGTGGGAAAAATTCTCCATCATTTCTTCCCTCTATTGCGTGAGAGCTTGCTCAAGCAACAGATTGATAGGATCGTCTGCTCCGTCGTTTTTCTTTTCTGCCACCATTGAGGGTTTCTTGGGTGTGATAGAGATATTTTCTTCAAGAGAGACAAGCGCGAGACCCAAATTTCTATACTTGGACCTCGTCGGGGACATGCACTAAAAAAATGATCAAGAGAAGCCTGCTCTGATACCACTAATCCGGATTATTTTCGGCATGAAATGAGAGCGAATATATACTAAATAAATGCATAGAGATATAAAAAATATTCAATAATATAACAAAAATGTATCAGAGATGAAACCATAAACACAGATATATAGTAATACACGATTTCTATTAATGAAATAAATGTACAGAGACTGTAAAATACAGAGTGAAAGACTTGCTAGAATGGTGGCAGCTTATCTCTGAGAAGAGATGTGATGGCTACTCGCATTCGTAAGAAGATGATTATTACAATGAGGCTCTAAGGTCCTTTTTAACATAAGGAAAATCCAAAACCCTAACCTCGAAAGATGAAAAGCCAAAAGGTTTGCAGGCCCCGATGGGGGTAGTTGATACGTCAACTTCCCAGGGGCGTAACTTTGGCATATGATCTTCGTTTGGGGCGCACGATAGCTCCTTGGAAAGATCTATCCAAGAACTACAAATTTTGGGTGAGAAGCATTGATCTACGATCCATGTTGCTCCCCATTTTCTAGAAAACCATCGTTTTAGGGCCTCAAAATGGTCCTGGAAGTTAAAAATTGATAAAAATAGTAAATTACCAAAATTGCCAGAAAACTATTTTGAGCTAGTTGGAAAAGGTGGGTGGCCACCTATATCCACCTGGATCACTATAGGAACCAAGAGGAAATTCACTGAGTTAGTTAAGTCCTATCTAGTGGACATGAATGGACTGAGCACAACGACTGAATTGAATGTTTTGCCTTTAGGTTCTTATGACTGTCTAGTTGGGATGGACTGGTTGGACCAACACCATGCCATCCTGGACTGTTGTAACAAGGCATTCACTTGCCTAGATGAGAAAGGAAATCAGAAAACAGTCCAAGGAATTCCTAGAGCTGTTGATATCAGAAAAATCTCAACAATGCAGCTGGAGAAGTGCTACAGGAAAGGCTTTCAATTATTTGCAGCCCATGTGGAGGAAGAATCTAAGGATGAGGTCTCAAAGATTGGATATCATGCGGTACTAAAGGAGTTTGAAGATGTATTTTAGGAGGTACCCAGACTACCTCCGAAAAGAGATATCGACTTCTCTGTAAACTTGATGTCTGGAGCAACTCCAGTGTCGAAATCTCCTTACAAAATGAGTACGCCAAAGATGAAAGAGCTGTAATTGCAACTTGAAGAGATTCTGAAGAAGGGTTATATACACCCAAGCATGTCACCTTGGGGAGCCCCAGTCCTATTCGTGAAGAAGAAAGATGGGATGCTGATATTGTGTATCGATTTCAGACAATTGAACAAAGTAACTATAAAGAACAAATATCCTCTGCCAAGGATTGATGACCTCTTCGATCAGTTGAAGGATGCAAAGATATTTTAAAATATAGACCTCAGATCAAGATATCACTAAGTAAGGATAAAGGATGAATACATTAGGAAGAACGCATTTAGAACAAGGTATGGTCATTATGAGTTCACAGTGGTGCCATTTGGACTGTCGAACACACCCATTGTTTTTATGTGCATAATGAATGGTGTATTCAGGGACTATGTAGACAAGTTTATGATATTATTCCTGGATGAAATTATGGTGTTTTCAAAGTTGGAGGAAGAGCATGAACATCATATGAGGATGGTGTTGCAGGTGCTAAGAGAATACCAACTATATTCCAAGTTGAGAAAGTGCTCATTTTATCAGGAGAAGATCCATTACTCATGGCATATTATTTCGAAGGATGGGATAGCTGTAGATCCTGAGAAGATTGAGGCCATCAGAGAATGGTCAACGCCAAAGAACGTGAAGGAATTCAGATCCTTTATGGGTCTAGCTAGTTATTATAGAAGGTTTATCGCATGGTTCTTGAGGATAGATGACCCTATCACTTCCTTGCAAAGGAAGGAGAAGAAGTTTTAGTGAATAAAATATTGTGAGAGAAGCTTCCATCAATTGAAGGAATTGTTAACCAATTCTCCAATCCCGAAGATTGTAGATGTGAATTAAGACTTTGTAGTGTGTACAGATGCATGGAAAGAAGGATTGGGAGGAGTCATTCATAATGGATTCGTAATTTGTTATGAATCCATAAAGTTGAAAGAGCATGAAAGGAACTATGCAACTCATGATTTGGAGTTGGCGGCCATAGTGCACGCTCTAAAGAAATGAAGGCATTACTTCATGGGAAGGAGATTCGAACCGAGGAAAGACCATACAGGTTTGAAGTATTTGTTTGATCATCCAACCTTGAACGCTAGACAGAGTAGGTGGTTGGAGTTTCTCTGTGAGTACGATTTTTATATCAAGAATATAAAAGGGAAGGAGAATAAAGTGTATAATGCACTCAACAGGAGAGTACACAAATTACATGCTACAACCATTATCATGTACCAAACTGATATTAAAAGAAAAATTTTGGAAGATGCAAATATAGATTTGCAGTACAAGAATTTTGTAGCAAAACTACAACAAGGTGAGATGCCACAGAAAGTGGAAAATTATAAATTGGAAACTAACGAAACACTTCTATACAAGAACAAAATTTATGTACCTAATGTCCAGGACATGAAACTTATGATTTTGCATGAAATGCATAATGTGCCTTATGACGGGCACCCTGGATATCAGAAAACTGTGGCAGCAATCAAGAGCCATTACTTTTGGCCAAGTATGAAGAAAGATATTGCTGAATACATCGCTAGATGTATGGAGTGCCAAAAGGTTAAAGATGAGCACAGGAACCCAATAGGATTGTTGCAGCCTTTATCCATTCCTGAGTGGAAGTGGGAAGTAGTGAAAATGGATTTCATCAGAGGATTTCTCAGAACTGGGAAGCAACATGATGTAATCATGGTGGTGGTGAACAAGCTTATGAAAGCTTCCCATTTTATTCCATTAAAGACTACTCACAAGGCAACTAACGTTGCTGATATTTTTACGAGGGAAATAACATGATTGCACGGTATTCCCAAGATAATTGTGTCTGACAGGGACCCAAATTTACCTCAAATTTATGGAAAGGGTTATTCAAGGGGTTCATAATGAATATGAAATTTATCACAACCTATCATCTTGAGTCTGATGGACAGAAAGAGAGGGTGAACAGAGTGATAGAAGATATGATAAGGATGTATGTGATGGACAAACCATCTAAATGGGAAGACTACCTACACTTGGTAGAATTCACCTACAATAATGGGTATCAAGCATCATTAAAGATGAGCCCATTTGAAGTACTTTGTGGAATAAAGTGAAATACTCCAGTAAGTTGGGATAATCCAGTTGATAGAGCAGTGGTTGGGCCAGAGTTGCTCAAGGAAATGGAAGAGAAAATGCTAAAAATTAAGTAGAATTTAAAAGCTGCCCAAGACATGCAGAAAAGTTATGCTGATTAAAGCAAAACCCACAGAGAGTTTAAAGTGGGTGACCATGTTTTTCTGAAAGTAAAAGCCAATAGAAGTTCTCTGAAGCTGGGAAGCTGCTCCAAGTTGGCAACCAGACTTTATGGGCCATTTGAAATACTAGAAAGGATTGGGCCAATTGCATATATGCTTGCATTGCCTACATCCATGACTGTACATAATGTGTTTCATATTTGATTTCTTAAGAAATATATACCTGATGATAATCATGTAATCGATTGGAATGTGACTCGGGTGGAGCAAGAAGGTGTCCTGCAAGTGCATCATGTACGCATATTGGACCAGAAAAGAAAGCAACTCCGAAATCAATCCATAGGGATTGTAAAGGTCCAGTGGACCTGGTATGGTCCTAAGGACGCGACATGGGAGCATGAGGATGCTATGGGAGCATAATACCCACATCGTTTTGAATATTTTGAAAATCTTGTTGATGTTGTGTAAAGAGTTGCACTGAGGAAAGTGAAAAAATGAGGGGAGGGGATTGTAATATCCTGCGATAGTGCCCCAATTATATTATGAATTGTAATCATGTTTTGTAGGTTGGTGAGCCAAGTATTGATAAGATCATGGGATTATGTGTTTATTAGGCTGGAGAGCCTAAGCATTAAAGGCCAGGAGCCTGTTTTTGTATATGTAATTATGCAGAACATTAATAAAGATTAAACATCACTGCGTGCAGACCGACCATGAAGAAAGAGTGATTGGGGACTAAGCTTCCACAGGGTGGGTAAGGGAAAAAGGGGTTGAAAGGTTGGAAAGAGGGGCTAAGCTTAGGGGCTTAATTCCTTGAGAATAATATTTTATTATTATTCCAAAGCTGCGTGACAAACATGTTTTTATCCTAAGTCATGGGACAGACAACACATGCAACTCCAATGTGTGCAAAAGGGAACACATGCAGCTCCAGGAAGACAAGTGTCGACCTAGGCACATGCGGTTAAAAGATGAAGTGTCAACTGAGTTGGGGCTTCATTTTGCCAGTTTTCCCGATCCTCCGTCTGAAATCGTGAGACTTTTGTGATTGACCTCTGCTTAATTTTCTTGTCACGCATTCTTGAAAACGAGAAACATGAAGTTGACCGATGTATTTTTTTGAAACCCGCGGCCTATGTATTGGTCCTTTGCAACAATCACACATGCATTTGAGACCCAAAATCCATGAGTGAAACCGCACTGGTGTTGTCTTTCCATGCTCGATTTCTGTGAATTTCATCTGGCCTCTACGTTTTGTCCTTGTCATACCCACATACACCTGAGAAATCACCCAACAGGAGGTTAAACCAACCTGTGTCATATTTGAACCCAACATATCCACTCCCACAGAGCCGATTTCATACTTGGACTGTTTGGATCACTGCCTTCTGTTTTTCCTGAATTGTTTGACCAGTTATCGTTGCTATCTCCCGTACCTGGCTGGAACTGAGTCAAAAGTGGCTGAAGAATCGGGTTGTCAGGACTGTGGTAGAAGAGGTAGGTTTTCATACCTATGAGCAGCTCTCTCCAGGTGAGAGAGTCTACTGGGAAGTGGTATTCTCCCAGAGAGAGTCCAACACCAGCTACAAAGCTCTGAGAATTCCTGATCTGGATTGTTGCCGAGACCTAGAGAGGGAGGTGAAGCACCGATAGACTGTTCTTGTGAAGGTGTATATTCCCGGGTGGAACATGCATATGGGGAATGAGAATCTGTGAGTAGTGGGCGTAAGAAGTCTCTTGGAGAGAATCCTTCCAGTTTCTCTGTGCAGTTTTCCTATAACCTAAGCCTAGTCTAGGATTCCCTTGCCTTGGGTGGAGCTTAGTCCTAGCTTAGGGGTGACCCACTGCTGAGCGTGATGAGCAACGCGGTCCAAGGTTGGGAAGTTGATGGAAGGTCTGCCCATAGTTGTTGGAGTTACTATAGTTTCAAAGATAAGTATCATTATGTGTTTAATTTCAATTAAAATGCATGTCTGTGATGCTTTCAATATTATCATGTATTCCGTTGCAATTATGAATTACTGTTAATTCCATTATTTCTGTATGTTAGCAGTAATCCTGTGATTAATATGTATTGTTTAGCTAAATGTGTTAATTTGATTTAATGCATGTTATATATATAAGTATGAGAATGTTTCTGCGTAGTAACGTTTCCCGATAGTGGGGTTGATGGTCGGGGACGTTACATTCGAGGTCCGAAGGAAGTAAGTGTGGAGTGAGTGAAGTTTCATGAATTTGGGAAACCCAAAATATAGCTGGACTGTCAGATCCAGGGAGACGCGTGGTAGAGATCCGTGGATTCAGAGGAAGCTGTTTTAGAAAGAAACAAAAGAGGAGGTTGTTTTATCGTCAGAGCTCGAAGTGGAGAAGGATTGGCTCGAGGTTATAGCCCGCGGTCACATTAAGTGGAAGGAGTCTAGTGTGAGACTAGTAATCACTAATCAGTGTCACCAAGCACCAAAGAGTGGATTTGTAAGTGATCTAAACTTACACACAAAATCAAGGGGACCTGTGAGTGTATACATTTCTCAGGGTCTGTTGAAGGCCTGAAGAATTGATTCGGTTTGAGGAGTTTGAAGATCGAAGACTGGGAGGTCGTAGAATCCCTAGGAGGAAAGGGGGTTGTGCAGTCAGAGTGGTATTAGAGAAGATTTAGAATTGATTTCTATAAGTCAAGGAGACAAAGAAGTAGGCTGGTATCATCGAGTGGTATCAGATAATTCAACACAATGTTGCCTAGGAGACATGCAGAGCCGCCTGTATCAAATAGAGCTATGGAAAGGGAGATGAGAGAATTGCGTGCAAGTATGTATGCCATGGAAACAACACAAAGGAGAGAATCTGATGTTGGAGACGTCATTGATGTGTAAAATGAAGAAGTGGAAGTTGAAGAAGTTGTAGCGAAGGATGTTGTGGAAGAGCGCTTGTTGAAAGCGGTTGTTAAGTTTGGAGCTAGAGAAAAGATAGAAATCCCAATATATGAAGGTAATTTAGACGTCGAAGAATTGGTTGATTGGATACGAGAAATGGACAAGTATTTTGACTATGAAGATATCGATGAGGAGAAAAAGGTGAAACATGTTGTCACCGGGTTGAAAGGACATGCAACACTGTGGTGGGATGAACTGCAGGTTGAAAGGAGGAGAAAAGGCAAACAAAATATTAAGAGTTGGGATCGAATGGTAGCCAAGCTAAAGGATAAATTCATACCCAAGGACTACCAGATAAATCTATTCAAGAGATTGCAGAACCTAAGACATAAAGGAATGACTATGAAGGAGTACACAGAGGAATTCTACAGACTGAACATCAGGGATGGACAAAAAGAGAGATATGAGGAAAAAGTTTCTAGGTACATCAATGGCCTAAGATATGAAATCCAAGACGAGATCAACATGATGAAAGTAAGGACAGTGGAGCATGCATACCAGATTTCACTAAAAGTAGAGGAGAAGTTGGCCAGGAAGCAGAGTTAATAAAATAGAGGTAGAATCTTGAATAGAGGCAAAGGAGTTTCCCATGACAAGGCACATAATCCCAAAGGTGAAGCAGAGAAACCACATAGTCACTCTGAGAGAGGAGGAAGGATGAGTGGTGGTAGAAACTCTTTTCCTAGAGGAAAAGTGATGCAGGAGCATCGCTCAACCTCAGTAAATGTGCCAACATGTCAACACACAAACACGCAATTGAGAAAGAGAGAGGCACCGACCCTCCCATTTTTAAAATGTGAAATATTATCCTATATATATTTTCGTGTTGTAAGGATGATAAATTCCAGGCCATGCCTTTGTACATGTAGTGGATAGGGTTGCCTTAAATGGTTTCCTGTAGCAGGTCCAGATCGTAGTCAGGTCTGGATGTTCATTTTTGGAATGTAGCCATATAGGTATGGTGTCGTAACTGAGACAACGATGGCACTAAGGTGGTGAAGAGGATAAGCTTGTAGATCCCTCTTTTGTAATAGGAGGGAAAAATGAGAGTTAGGAGACTTGAAAGAGATTGAGAGAGAGATCTCAGGGAGAGAGGGTATTAGGAGACTTAGGAGGTAGAATAGTTCTGAGAGAGAGAGCTTGAGAGAAATGAGACTCTGTTGCAGTCCAATTTTTGTAAACACCTGTATAGACACACAAAGATAATAGAAAAACAATTTTTCCTACATAGGGTGTGTTTATGTATTGGTACTCACTGTTATTCTTTTATATGTCATTCATGTCTGAATGTATGAACTGGTGAAGTATTGTATGAGTTTCAATTGTTTCTCATCTTAGAGTTTTCGAGTGCAAGAAGTGCACACAGTTTGCAAGGAGTGCATTGATAGAGGTAAGTTAACCTCAAGGAAAGCTCAGGATGGATACCATTGAACCTTCATCAGTAGAAGCGCAAGGAGTGCATAGGAAGAACTCTTCGTCGAGTTAAGAGAGAAGCAGAGTTATTGAGAGCTCTGTAAAGATCTACCAGGAAGGCATCAAGTGGGTGGAAGTGTGAACTAAGGAAAATTTGCATTAAGTTCATGAAGAAACAGATTTATTGAACACTCTATAAGGAGAAGCTCTACAAATTGTGCATCGAGCCAGGATAATGCCAAGAGGGAGAGAAGAATTTCTTGTCAAGAAATCCTTTAGATCTGATTTTAACGAAATCCCAGAAACATAAGGAGTGCATGGGAGATAGAAACCTTTAAAGAGGACAAGATCAGAAGAGATAACACAAAGAGTGCGTAGGGGACAGACTTATTCTAAGTCCAAAATATCAGAAGAGATGGCACTTGAAAGAGAATAAGCGAGACCCAATATAGTCAAGTTCGCGAGAGAAAGTTCGAAGGCCGAAAACCTTTGAATACTGACGAAATATTCCAAGTCGGAAGGAATTAAAATATCAGGAGGAGGAGTAAAAAAAACCGTCTGATCGGTTGCGGGGAGGAGACTAGACTGTTAGATCAACATCCAACGAACAAGAGAAGCGCAGGAGAAGAGAACAGATCCCATCCATTGGATGTGAGTGCAGAGGGTCAACAACCGTTGGATATGGATGGAGGTGCACGAGCCTTAACACTGTGTACACGCAAGTGATCAGACTTGTCAAATTCCCGAAGTCCCGAAGCGAGTAGGGACCGTCCATCATCAAAGGCAACATGTGGCGCAAGATTTGAGGTTTCGGGTGAAAGTACTTTGGGAGAACCGAGTGCACAGGAGTTGAAACTCCCGAACCCTGAAGACCTGAAGTGGATAGAGGCTGTCAGATCAAAGGGGAGACACATGTCAAGAGATCGTGTGTTTCAGGTGAATACTTTCTAGGAGGAACGAGGACAGATAAGGTTGAGATACCCGAAGCCTAAAGAGACGAGAGTCGTTGATCTGCAGAGGGACACTTGTCAACAGATTGTGAGCTCCAGGTAAGTTGTAGTAAGGGTTCAATTGAGAACTGAGATCGTCGAAGCTAGACCGTCCGATCAATGTCCAAACAACGAGGAGCAAGCACAAAGGAAAAAATATCTCAACCGTTCGACCTGGCTGCAAAATAATCGTAACCGCTCGATCGAGGTAAAGTACACTAACAATAAGCTTTGAAAGTGTACAGGAGAATCAGACTTACAAAGTTCCAAAATCATCGGAACGGTCCATCGTCAAGGAGGAAACGTGGTGAGAGATCAACATTTCGCTGACTCATGACTCAGAGAAGTCAAAAGGCAGAGTTATAAGAACTCACAAATCACTAAATCACGATTTGATCACAACCGTTGATTGAAGGAGAAATTTGGACCGTTGATTGTCCACGGAGATATTGGGAGTTCGGATATCAGGAGAAGCGAGGTGAGAAGTCTTCCGACTTCGCGAAATGTGAAGTCTTGATTCATTAAGAGTTGATATGAGCCATCAGATCATGGGGAGTTGTGAACCATTGATTGTTGGACAACTGAGAGGGGGGAGGGTGAATCAGTTGTTACCGTGCTTAAACAATTATGCCTATTTAAAACTCATTACAGACCTCTCAATGATAATCATAGTAATGCAGGGAATTAAGCATTGTAACATTCAACATCATTCATACATATGAGACATACAGAGACAGATATTTCCTAAGGAAACCCATAAAGGGTAAAAACCTCTTTTTCTTTATATAATAAGTAATCTTTACATTCTTTACATTATCATACATATGAGCTCCAATTCATTGTGAGGCTACAACCTTTGTTTTTCAAGCTGCAACTTGCTGAGAGCACCAACTATCTATTTTCTCTAGCACCCACTAGAAGGAAGCACCAACTCCCTGGTTTCTCTAGCACCAACTAGAAGGAAGCACCAACTCCATGGTTTCTCTAGCACCAACTAGAAGGAAGCACCAACTCCCTGGTTTCTCTAGCACCAACTAGAAGGAAGCTACAATTCCCTGTGTTCAAGCACCCACTTGAACCTCTGAGGACACCAGTCCTCCCTAGCACCTCCCAACTACCCTGAAATATAAATTCCTTGTTACTAAAACTTATTACAGTGATATAAAGTTATTCAATGGCTTACCGGCCTTGTCACTGTTTTGTTACACTTCTCTTCCCTGTTTTCATCAGTGTCTTCTGCACACCCCTTGCACTTTCTGTTCTTCTGCCTTTTATGCTCTTTGCACCATATCCCTTCAATGAACCATTCCTCTACTGTGCATTTCTGCTCCTGCGCTCTGCCTCCTTGCACACACCTGAATTCTCCTACACAATGGCCACCCTTATCTCTTCTTTGTTCCACATTCTTATAGTATCTATGCTCTTGGTGCATGCAATATTATCCATGACTTTGCATGCTCACACACCTCCAATATCATCCACATCGGAGAGTTTTCTCCACTTCACTCTTCCACAACTATCCAATCTCTTGTGCGCCACGTTCTCTCTCTGTTCTGCATATTCTGTTGATTGTGAGTCCTCTGCTTGATCATCATGGTAACTCTTCATCTTCTCTGGCAGTTTCACCTATGCATCCATCATCACTGGGTGTTGTTCTAAGATTCCTTAGTTTCTTTGGCAGTTGAGACTCTACATCTTCTCTGGCATAGTCGAGCTTATAATTTTTGTTTCAGTTACAAACTTCAATGCTCATCCATCTATCAATCGCCTGTATCAATAATCCTCAATCCACTGGAATATTCCTTGAGACTCTTCATCTTCTTTGACGATCACACTCATTCCTCTTCGAGTCCTCTGGCAGAGATCATCATTTGTTTTGGATGTTACACTAAGAAGCACAAAAGTATCCCTGTGATCTTGTTCAACTTCACCTGCACCGTTGGATTGAATTCATAGAAACTTGCGTTTACTTTGCCATTTCTCACTTTGTCATTTCGGGATCCCTGTGGTAAATATTTCGTTACACTCCATGTCCCGATCCCTGAATGATCCAGGGGATCAATTTTTTTCTCAAAATGCAAAGTGCTCAGAATCGCTTCAAATCGAACGGGAGTGTAGGCCTTGTCGTCACGAACCCAACGCAACTCGTTCAGGTTCAAATAGACGTTGGATGAGAGAGATATCACATTCTGTTCAAAACGACAAACAGGCAAAAATATGTGTTGACTTTACAGTCCGTATAGTCCGTACGAATGGTGACGTGGCAGACCATATGACACGTGGTAGGGCCATACGACACATGGCAAGTGTGGTTGGCAGTCGTGTGGATGAGTCGACATATGAAACATGGCTTATTTGTGGCAAATGGGATGGTGACACATGGCCCAGTCAATGGCTGCCATGTGTCACCTAAACATTGGTTAAAACTTGTGTAGTCGGCAGGAATCGACCCCGTGACCTCCGGGCAGGGGTATGGCCTTGGGAAGAGCCGCCCAACCGACGCACCACTGTAGTGGTTCTTACCACTATATGATTTTGTTAATATTTAAATTGCAATGTGTTTTGGAATGGGCACGGAAAGGGCTGGGGCTAAGCCCGATCCCCCGTCCATATGTATATATATATGTGACTACCCGCGCGCATATTTCAAACAGAGCCATAACACATATAACCGGTGGGCCATAATACATATAACCGATGGTCCATACACATATGACCGGTGGTTAATGTATTGTGCGGGAGTTTTATTACCAACGGTTATAAAACCACGCCAACACTTGTCGCTCTATCATTTGATTTGGGACTTGGCCCCTTTTATATGCACGTGAGGTCATGTGGTGGCCCATGTGCCCACGGACTTGGCAGTTAGGGGCTAGCGCGTAACTGTCCTATAGTTCACACCATTTTTGTGGTTGCGCCTGGTGCTAGGTTTTAACACATATATGTGTGTGGGGGCTAGGTTGAGGAGCAAGAGGTGCATTTTGGCGATCCAGAGACAACAAGTTTGAAGAGGAACTTCCAGAAAGCCTATCTTCTTCAATTTTTGGCCAAACGAGGTGCCGAAAAAACCTAGCTAGGGGTTTTTGGATGTTCTAAAGCCATTGGAGCACATATTTTACCACTTTGAGCAAATAATACAAAAGATCCATTGGAAGCTGGACCGAGAGATGTAGCCCAAGAGAGGGGTGAACTCCTTTATCATTTGCTGTGTTATGTGTTTTCTATTCACTGTTATTTGCTGCTGTTTATATGCATCTTGAATGTGTAATTTCTATAAAAAATTATGTTTGCAAAATTGATCCATTTGCATTTGAACACATGAATTAAAAATTGCAAATATTTTCAAGAATACAAGTCTTCATCATTTTTAGATCAAGTTGGTATCAGAGAATAGGTTTTTGAAGACTTGATTATTTGCAAGTGTTTTGTTTTCTGATGCTCACAAGGTTGAAACTCACAAGAGGAGAAGGTCAACTTGTAGAGCCAAGTTCTCATCCTTCAAGAAGGAAGATTATATCATCACCACAAGCTTCAAGGAGGCATTCACCAAGTATGGATCATGAAGAGAGTCATGAACATATTCTTGCAGAAGATGAAGATCTCAGAAAGGATTTCATGGAAATGAGAGAAATTATGAAACTCTTGATGGAATAAAGGAATACAAGGTTGCAAGGTGAAGGCTCCAACCCTTCAAAGCACAAGGGAGACAGTGGTGATAAAACTCCAAATGGAAATGGAGGGAATGGTGCTTCTCCACCACCCTCACCTCCTCCTCCTCCTTCTTCTTCTTCTACC
>ML784966.1:165927-210794 GCA_009831015.1 Picea engelmannii
GTTTTGGCTATTTGCCCAAATCTCCTTTAGATTTTATCTTTGGGAAGTATATTGATATTGATGGTCAATATGACATTGATAGGGTAGAAAAGTTCATTGAACAAATTCAGTCGATATTTCAAATGGTACAAGAGCAGTTGGAAAATAGTCAAGCCAAGTACAAGACGAGACATGAAAAGCATCGTGTTGATCATAGTTTCCAAGTTGGAGATGAAGTTTGGATTTACATTAGTAAAGAGAGGCTTAAGGGAGAAGGTAAAAAACTGAAACCAATTCGATATGGTCCTTTTAAGATTCTTGACAAGATTGGTAACAATGCCTTCCATTTAGATTTGCCTCCTTATATGCAAATGTATGTAGTTGTTAATGTTGAGAATTTGAAATTGTATGAGCCTCGTTTGATTGATGATCAAGGAGAACATGTTCAGATTCCTTCTATAGATGATTTCTCCCCAGAATATCTTACAGAACTACATGAAGACACAACCCTTGACATGAGAATGAGAACTTCAAAACGAGGAAATGTGGAGTATCTTCGAGTTGGTCTTAAAGGAACAAATCCAAGCAAAGCCAAGTGGATTGAGGTTGGAAACGTGAGGGAACTTTACCCTCATCTTCAAATATACTGAGAATAGTCTTTTGGAGGTCCAAAAGCTTTCCAATGGGGAGGTGTGATCCAGGGGATCAAATTTTGCTCAAAATTCAAGGTGATCGAAATCGCTTCAAATCGAATGGGAGCGTAGGCCTCGTCGTCACGAACCCAACGCAACTCGTTCGGGTTCAAATAGACGTCGAATGAGAGAGATATCACGTTCTGTTCAAAACAACAAATAGGCAAAAAAATGTGTTGACTGTACAGTCCGTACAGATGATGATGTGGCAGATCGTACGACATGTGGCAGGGCCGTATGACACATGGCAGGTGTGGTTGGCAGTCATGTGGATGAGTTGGCATATGACACGTGGCTTGTTTGTGGTGAATGGGATGGCGACATGTGGCCCAATCAATGGCCGCCACGTGTCACCTAAACATTGGTTAAAACTTGTGTAGTCGACAGGAATCAACCCCGTGACCTCCGGGCAGGGGTATGGCCTTAGGAAGAGCTGCCCAACTAGTGCACCACTTTAGTGGTTCTTACCACTATATGGTTTTGTTTATATTTAAATTGAAATGTGTTTTGGAATGGGCACGGATAAGGCTGGGGCTAAGCCCTAGCCCCCGTCCATATGTATATATATATGTGACTACCCGCGCGCATATTTCAAACAGAGCCATAACACATATAACCGGTGGGCCATAACACATATAACTGGTGGTCCATACACATATGAAAGGTGGTCAATGTATTGCGCGTGAGTTGTATTACCAATGGTTATAAAACTGCATCGACACTTGTCGCTCTATCATTTGATTTGGGACTTGGCCCCTTTTATATGCACGTGAGGTCATGTGGTGGCCCATGTGCCCACAGACTTGGTGGTTAGGGGCTAACGCGTAACCATCCTACAGTTCGCACCGTTTGTGCGGTTGCGCCTAGTGCTGGGTTTTAACAAATATATGCACGCGGGGGCTAGGTTGAGGAGCAAGAGGTGCATTTTGGCGATCCAGAGATAACAAGTTTGAAGAGGAACTTCCAGGAAGCCTATCTTCTTCAATTTTTGGCCAAACGAGGTGCCAAAAAAACCCAGCTAGGGGTTTTTGGACGTTCTGAAGCCATTGGAGCCATATATTTGGCATTTTGAGCATTGTAAAACACATATTTTATCACTTTGAGAAAATAATACAAAAGATCCATTGGAAGCTGGACTAGGAGATGTAGCCCAAGAGAGGGGTGAAATCCTTTATCATTTGTTGTGTTATGTGTTTTCTATTCACTGTTATTTTTTGCTGTTTATATGCATCTTGAATGTGTAATTTCTATAAAAAATTGTGTTTGCAAAATTGATCCATTTGCATTTGAACACATGAACTAAAACTTGCACATATTTTCAAGAATACAAGTCTTCATCATTTTTAGATCACCAAAACTCCGAAATGGAGCTTATCTGAACTGACTCCTTCCCTTCTTGTGACCACCGGTGGTGACCACAGGCTGTGCCAAAAGGCGCTTCATATTTCGCGATTTTATAAACTTCATCGAGTCTGATCGATGGTTGAAATCTCCATAGATCCGATGGTCCAGATCTTATCACGATCTCGTATCTCGCGAGTTTCCACACCATGCTCCGTTGACTCCAAGTCAACGAAATTCCAATCGCTTGCCACTTGTCCTATGATTCGACAGTCCAGATCTGATCTTGATTCAACGGCTCAGATCATATCACGATTTCAACATTCTTGTTGCAAAGTGTTTCAACACTCCAACTTCCGGTATCCGAAACCCTGAAGTGGGGTTGGATCAACGGTCCACATCAAACCTCGATCTGACGGCTATAATTATTTTGCGATTTCGCATATCACGATTTTAGCATTCTTGTGGTGAATGTTCTTGACGCTTCCAACTACCGATCCGTGAAACTCCGAAATGGCATGGGATCAACAATCCCAATCAACCCTTGATCTGATGGCTCAGATCATTTTGCGATTTCACATACTGTGAGTTCGAGAGGTGAAAGGATGGAGCATTTCATACCTTTGACTTTCCAGTCAACGAAATGCTGATCTGTGTCCACGTGTCCTACCCGTAGATGGACGGTCCTCCTTCTTTCAGGATTTTGTATACCTTCTTCTCCTTGCACTTTAATGAACGTGCAGGTTCTCCCTGATCCAACGATGGTCGGAACTTATGCTCAGATATGACGCGTGAGATATGTCCTCCTCTTCTGTGTGTTCTTCTTGTCTACAATCAGATCTGATGGTCCTCCTTCTTTCGGGAATTTAAATGGGATCCAATGATCACTAACGCTTCTCCTTCCGAGCTTAGGCACTGCATTCGACTCTACACTAATTCCTCCTGAGCTTACTTTGTCCTTGTTTTGCCTTCGCTGCATACTCTGATCTTTCCATCAATGACAAGCACATCCTCTGCACTATCTCTTCTGATCTTATCAAGCTTGCTCTGCAGCATCTTCCCAAAATACTTCTGGTGCCCATCTGTTACATTCTTCCTGTACTCAATACATCATCGCTGCTGTACTTTCCATCAATGAAAAGCATATGCTGCCTGTAAAACATGCCAACAATCTCCCCCTTTGGCATTGATGGCAACAAAGGCACCCATATTCTTTTCTCCCCCTTTGACATCAATGTCAAAGAAGAGACATCCTCCCCCTGAGCTGTTGCAGTAATTTTAGGAGGCATTAGATATTCAAACAATACAAAACTCCCCCTAACAAGATGGACTCTTTTAGGTGTGAGACGAAATGACACCCAACTTCTGTCTGAGATATTCAAAAGGTGTCTTGGCTAGCGTTTTAGTAAAGATGTCTGCAATTTGTTCTGTAGTGGGAATGTAATGGACTTGAACAATCTTATTGGTGACCTGCTCTCTCATAAAATGATATTTTATGGGAATATGCTTGGTCTTGGAGTGGAAGACAAGATTTTTAGACACACTGATGGCACTAGTGTTATCACAATGAATTGGGATCGGTGTAGTGTATTTTACCTCCAAGTTTGCAAATGTCTGAATCATCCATAATAACTGAGTGCAACAGGTAGAAGCAGCAATGCACTCTGCCTCTATGGTTGATAAATAAATGGATCCTTGCTTTTTACTAGGCCATGCTACTAAAGAATCACTCAGGAAGAATGCTCCTCCACTGGTGCTTTTTCTCTCATCGACACAATTTTCCCAATCTGCATCTGAGTAAGCAGTTAACTGAAAATTCTGATTTCTGGGATACCACAAACCATAAGTCATTGCTTCTTTTAAATACCTGAATATCCTTTTGACAGCTTGCAAATGAATCTGTTTAGGTGCAGCCTGAAATTTTCCTACCATTCCTACAACATGCATTATGTCTGGGCGAGATGTTGTGATGTACAACAGGCTTCCTATCATTGATCGATATGAGCTTTGATCAACATCAGGTGAATCATCATCCTTGCTTAATTTACATCTAGTTACTATAGGTGTACCCACAGGTTTAGAATCTTCCATTTGAAACCTTTTCAACATTTCTCTTAGATATTTTTCTTGAGAAATGAACATCCCTTCGGACCTCTCAGTAATATGCAGACCAAGAAAAAATGACAGTTCTCCTATCATAGACATTTCAAACTCAGACTCCACGGAAAAAGCAAACCATTGTACAAATGAATCCTTATTATATCCAAAGATGATGTCATCTACATAGACCAATACGATGAGCAAATTATTATCCTTTGTTTTAATATACAGATTGTTGTCAGTTGTTCCTCTCTTGAACCCTTTGTCTTTGAGATACATATCCAGTTTGTGATACCAGGCTCGAGGGGCTTGTTTTAAACCATATAAATATTTCTTCAACTTGCATACTAAGTCAGGGTTATCATACAGTTTGAAACCCTCTGGTTGTTCCATATAGACTTCTTCACTTAAATCTCCATTTAGAAAGGTTGACTTGACATCCATTTGGTAGACTTTAAACCTTTTATGACAAGCATAGGCAAGAAACATTCTAATAGCTTCTAATCTTGCTACGGGCGCAGATGTTTCATCAAAATCCAGTCCTTCTACCTGAGCATATCCTTTATAGACTAACCTTGCTTTGTTCCTGATAACTTGTCCTTGCTCATTCAACTTATTCTTAAAGATCCATTTGGATCCATTGGCGTTTTTACCTTCAGGTCTTTGAACCATCTCCCACGTATTGTTTTTCTCAATCTGATCAAGTTCGTCATTCATTTCTTTAACCCAGTGGTCATCTTTGTTGGCTTCATTAAAATTCTTGGGTTCCAGCATGGATATGAAAGTTATATGAGATTGTTCGGTGTTTTTGATTAGCTTTCTTTTGGTTTGTACACCTTTGTCTTTTTCCCCAATTATCTTACTTGTAGGATGATTCTTTTGAATGATTCTAGAGGAGGAATTTGTAGTTGAATGTTGATTTGAGTCTGTCTGAGTGTCTGAGTCTTCATCTGATTCAGAGTCTTCATTTTCTGATTCTTGGACCTGTTCATCTTCAGCTTTAGCTGTGTCTTCTATAGAAGACTCATTATTGTATACCTCTCTTGCTGAGATTCCTTCATCAATTTTTACATCAATACAATCAATCATTTTATGCAACCTCTTATTATAGCATCTATATCCTTTACTGTTTGTAGCATACCCTAAGAAGATACCTTCATCAACCCTATCATCATATCTGCCGAGGTTCTCATCATTATTCTTTATGTAGCATTTACTCCCAAAGACTCTGAAGTGTTTGATTGAGGCAGGTATTCCAAACCATAATTCATAAGGTGTCTTGTCACTTTGTGGTCTGAGGTATTCTTTGTTAAGCACATGGACTGTTGTGTGTATTTCTTCTACCCAGTAGGTTTGACCAATGTTATTATCATTCATCATTGACCTGGCCATTTCCTGCACTGTTCTGTTTTGCCTCTCAACAACTCCATTTTGTTGTGGAGTTCTTGGGATTGTGTATTCTCTCTTGATCCCATGCACATTGCAAAATTCCTTGAAGTCTCTTGACATAAAATATCCTCCCCGATCTAATCTTACTGCCTTTAACTTCTTGCCTGTTTGAGTCTCTGTTAAAGCCTTAAATATTTTAAACTTCTCAAATGCTTCAACTTTTTCTTTGAGAAAGGCAACCCAAGTAAGTCTGGAGTAATCATCGATAATCAACATGATGTAGTTTTCTTTCCCTGTGCCTTCATGTCTTGATGGTCCACATAATTCCATATGAACTAGTTGGAGTGGTTTCTCTGTTGAAGTAAAGCTCTTGGACTTAAACTGTGTCCTGTTTTGCTTCCCTACTTGACAGGGTTTACACATTGAATCTTGGGGCTTTGATATTCTTGGAAGATATTTTACTGCCTCGCGGTTTTTGAGTTTGATTAAGTGGTCAAAGTTTATATGTCCAAGTCTCCTATGCCATAACCAACTTTCATCATGTTTGCTTAGATGATATTCTTCTCTATTTTCTTTTAGCACATATACATTATTTTCTGTCCTTATGCCTTTGGCTACCACTTGTCCCGAGTTTACAGACTTTATCTTGCAGTCCTTGGATGTGAACAACACTTCGCATCCTCTGTCACACATTTGACTTACACTGAGCAGATTATGTTTCAGCCCATCCATAAGTAGAACATCTTGGTCTTTTCCTTTTCCATTACTTAAGCTCACCATCCCTTTGCCCTTTATTTTCCCTGGAGCATCATTTCCAAAGGTTACGTTTCCTGATTTGCTTTCACTTAGAGATAGAAAATTGCCTTTGTCTCCCGTCATGTGCTTGGATTATCCACTGTCTATATACCAAGGGTTCATTTTTCTTTGAGCGGACAACACTAATCCACACTTGTCACTTTCCTTCTTCTTCCAAAACTTGACATTTTCAGCAGGGGATTTCGAATCTGGTTCATATTCCCTTAAACGACAGTCAATAGATTTGTGTCCATAGTTATGACAGATGTAGCATTCAATCTCATTGTTCAACAGGTCAAACTTATTGGTGTAGCATTGTCTACTCATTGACTGTTGATTATTTCTTGACCTCTTTAGTTGCATGTCCCTGGACTTAATTTGGCAATTGGCAATCAGTGAAGGTTTGTTACTTGGATGCATCATTCTTTGTTGTGGCAAGTATTTATTCCTTTGAAATCTTAATTTCTCATGTCTAAGTCTTAAGGAACAATTTACAGCTTTGTGACCAAAGTTAGAACAGTAGAAACAATAGTCATAGAAAAATTCTTTGTACCTGGAAAATGGTTGTCTTCTTTGAGCAAATCGATTTCTTCCTTGCTGATGACGTCTTTCAGCAGAGAGCACATTGTTTCTTCATTCTACAGATTTAGTCCTAACACCTTTTTATTTACTCATCCTGGGCGGCTGATTGTCTTCCTTTGTTTCTGCAGGTTTGTTGTTGTCATTGGTTGTACTTTTGACAAACTTGATGGGTTCTTCATTTCCTGGCTTACCACTGCTTGATCCCTCTTCATAACCCAAGCCAGTTTTCAGCTTTGGATTCCTTTGCTAATTCAGAATGGTGTCTAATCCTTCTGAAGATTTGATACTTGACAGATTCTGATTATACAAGGCTTGAAACTTCTCCATTTCTTTCCTCGTTTTCACTACTTCTTGTTCTAATGCTTCACATCTTGCCTTCTTTTCTGATGGCTGCTGTTTCAGAATCTCTTCGATTTTCTTTGCCTCTTCCAATTCTACTTTTAGTAGGACAAGGTCTTCATCATGTTCTTTACTGTCTTTCTCGAACTGTATCAACAATTGTCTTTTCTTTCTGTTCTTGATTCTTAGTCTATCAATCTCTTCCAATGCACTGATCAGTTCTCCTTCCATGTCAACCGCAACTTCTTCTTCATTAACATCACTCCCTGTGTTGTTATTGTCATAGTCCTCTTTGGCCATAAGTATGAAGTCATTTAGTTTATCTTCAATAGATGAATCATTGTCTTCATCATCTGAAGGATCATCATCATTGTTTACACAAAGACTTTTCTTCTTAAAGTTATTCTCTTTAAAGAAATTTATGTGTTTGTATTTCTCCTCATCATCACAAGTCTGATCCTTTCCTTTGTGGGGGCATTTATTAGAAAAATTCCCTATCCTACCACAGTTGAAGCATTTGAAAGGCAGTTTACCTTTGTATTTGCCTGATCCCTTCATCAGTCTCTTCACAAATTTTTCTTCAATTTCATCGGGCTCAGAATCCTCATTCTTGTCTGCCTTAAATGATGCTTCTCTAGAGGTGGATTTATCTTTAACTATTCTCATTTCATATGCAGTCAATGTTCCTAGAAGTTGATCAAAATCCAAGGTTTTTAGATCATTAAGTTCTTCTATAGCAGAGACCTTCGAGTTGAACCTATCTGGGAGAGATCTCAAGATTGTATGAACTAAATAAGGTTCCTCAATTGTTTCACCAAGTGCCTTCATTGCATTTACCATTTCTTCTACTCCCAGAAAATATTTTCCAACAATTTCATCTTCCTTCATCTTCAACTATTCAAATTGTATTCTGTAGGTTTGAAGCTTGGCATCCTTTACCTTTTCATTACCTTCATAATTGCTAATGAGTTTGTCCCACATTTCTTTGGTAGTTCCTAGGTGCATAACTTTCACGAATTATGCTTCTGCAAGCCCACTCAAGATAACATTCATAGCCTTAGCATTGAAGCTAAATTCTAGCTTGTCATCCTTATTAGCTAGCAAAACTGGCTTTACATAACCAGTGTCTACCACATCCCAGACATCTGCACCTAAAGCCATTATGTAGGTTCTCATTCTAACTTTCCAGAAGGAAAAGTTTGTTCCATTGAACAGTGGGGCCTTATTGGTTGAATTTCCTTCATGGCTTGACATGTTTAAGCTCTAGGATATACCTTTAGATAAAAGGGGCCGACTTTGATACCAATTGTTGGACAATTGAGAGGGGGGGTGAATCAGTTGTTACCATGCTTAAACAATTATGCCTATTTAAAACTCATTACAGACCTCTCAATGATAATCACAATAATGCAGGGAAGTAAGCATTGTAACATTCAACATCATTCATACATATGAGACATACAGAGACAGATATTTCCTGAGGAAACCCATAAAGGGTAAAAACCTCTTTTTCTTTATATGATAAGTAATATTTACATTCTTTACATTATCATACATATGAGCTCCAACTCATTATGAGGCTACAACCTCTGTTTTGCAAGATGCAACTTGCCGAGAGAACCAACTCTCTATTTTCTCTAGCACCCACTAGAAGGAAGCACCAACTCCCTGGTTTCTCTAGCACCAACTAGAAGGAAGCACCAACTCCCTGGTTTCTCTAGCACCAACTAGAAGGAAGCTACAACTCCCTGTGTTCAAGCACCCACTTGAACCTCTGAGGAAACCAGTCCTCCCTTGCACCTCCCAACCACCTTGAAATATAATTTCCTTGTTACTAAAACTTATTACAACGATATAAAGTTATTCAATGTCTTACCAGCCTTGTCGTTGTTTTGTTACACTGCTCTACTTTGTCTGCATCAGTGTCTTCTGCACACCCCTTGTGCCTTCTGCTCTTCTGCATTTTATGCTCTCTGCACCATATCCCTTCAATGCACCATTCCTCTATTGTGCATTTCTTCTCCTACGCTCTGCCTCCTTGCACACACCTGAATTCTCCTGCACAACGACCACCCTTATCTCTTCTTTGTTCCACATTCTTATAGTCTCTATGCTCTTGGTGCATGCAATATTCGTCATGCCTCTGCATTATCACACACCTCCAATCTCCTCCACATCGGAGAGTTTTCTCCACTTCACTCTTCCACAACTATCCAATCTCTTGTGCACCACGTTCTCTCTCCGTTCTGCATATTCTGCTCATTGTGAGTCCTCTTCCTGATCATCATGGTAACTATTCAGCTTCTCTGGTGGTTTCACCTACGCATCCATCATCACTGGGCATTGTTCTGATATTCCTTAGTTTCTCTGGTAGTTGAGAATCTACGTCTTCTCTGGCATAGTTGAGCTTATATTTTCTGTTTCAGTTACAAACTTCAACGCTCATCCATCTATCAATCGCCTGTATAAATAATCCTCAATCCACTGGAAGATGCCTTGAGACTCTTCATCTTCTTTGGAAATCACACTCAGTCCTCTTTGAGTCCTCTGGCAGAGATCATCATTTGTTTTAGCTATTACACTGAGAAGCGCAAAAGTAGCCCTGCGTTCTTTTTCAACTTCACCTGCACCGTTGGATTGAATTCATAGAAACTTGTGTTTACTTTTCCATTTCGCACTTTGGCATTTCAGAATCCCCGTGGTAAAGATTTCGTTACACTCCATGTCCCGATCCCCGAAACTCTGAAATGGAGCTTATCTGAACTGACTCCTTCCCTTCTCGTGACCACCGACGATGACCATAGGCTGTGCCAGAAGGCGCTTCATATTTCACGAGTTTATAGACTTCATCGAGTTTGATCGACGGTTGAAATCTCCATAGATACGACGGTCTAGATATTATCATGATCTCACATCTCACGAGTTTCCACACCATGCTCCGTTGACTCCAAGTCAGTGAAATTCCATTCGCTTGCCACTTGTCCTATGATAATATGTTCCAGATCTGATCTTGATTCAATGACTCAGATCATATCACGATTTCGTCATTCTTGTTGAAAAGTGTTTCGACACTCCAACTTCTGGTATCTGAAACCCCGAAATGGGGTTGGATCAATGATCCACATCAAACCTCGATCTGACGGCTATAATTATTTCACGATTTCGCATATCGCGATTTCAGCATTCTTATGGTGAATGTTCTTGATGCTTCCAACTACCGATCCGCGAAACTTTGAAATGGAATGGGATCAACGGTCCCAATCAACCCTTGATTTGACGGCTTAGATCATTTCACGATTTTTCATATCGCGAGTTCGAGAGGTAAAAGGCTGGAGCATTTCATACCTTTGAATTTCCTGTCAGCGAAATGTTGATTTGTGTCCATGTGTCCTGCCCGTAGATGAACAATCCTCCTTCTTTCAGGATTTTGTATACCCGCTTCTCCTTGCACTTTAATGAATGTGCAAGCTCTCCCTGATCCAACGATGGTTGGAACTTATGCTCAGATCTGACACATGAGATCTGTCCTCCTCTTCTGTGCGTTCTTCTTGTCTACAATCAGATTTGACAGTCCTCCTTCTTTCGGGAATTTAAATGGGATCCAACAATCACTGATGCTTCTCCTCCCGAGATTAGGCACTGCGTTCGACTCTACGCTAATTCCTCCTGAGCTTACTTTGTCCTTGTTTTGCCTTCGCTGCATACTATGATATTTCCATCAATGAAAAGAACATCCTCTTCACTATCTCTTCTGATCTTATCGAGCTTGCTCTGCAATGTCTTCCCAAAATACTTCTGGTGCCCATCTGTTACATTCTTCCTGTAGTCAAGCCATCATCGCTACTGTACTTTCCATCAATGACAAGCATACGCTTCCTATAAAACATGACAAGATTGATCTGGCGCACATGAATTTTGGGATATTGGGGATCGGAGGATAGAAGTGAATGATCTTCCAACTTTGTGAAACATGAAGTCCCGATACATGAAGGGGGAAGTAGGATCGTCGGATCATGTGGATTGTGGGCCATCGATCTGACACAAGCGAAGCTCGGAGTTCGAAACTTTGGGTATCATAAGGATGAGAAAGAAAAATTTCGGGAGATGCGAAGCGCAAAATTCCAAAGAACTCAGAAGGTTGGCCCTAGGCCATAGCAAGGGGTCATATTGGTGAAGGTTGAGTGAGGAGCTAGCACAAGCTAGGCTCTAACTCGGAGTTCAGGATTTTGGAGGTCAGGAGAATCAAGGTGAATCTCTTGCAAAGACCCAACATACAAAGTCGCGATGCACCTTTTGATTAGGGGAGTGGCCACAACTGTGGTCATGTAAAGGAAAGGGATTAGTAGAGAAGAGATAACACTCATTTGGTGTTGAGGTTCGAACAACGCTCAGGAGAGTGCCCGCGGGTCTCATACGACCTACGCATTTGGAGAAAGGACCTGTGTAAGTGGGTTTGGGGTCTAGCAAAGACCCAAAGAGTCGATCCGACTCAGTTTCTTGATTGATCCTAGACCGGGAGGTTGTGCAACCCTTCGGAGAGAAGGGGGGTCTGTATCAAAGAGGAAGAGGCAAAGGAGGTGATATAAAGTGTTATGATTGTGGAAAGGTAGGACAAATGTCTTGGGAATGTCCCGAGAGGAAGAAATAAAGAGGTGAAGCTCACATTTCGGAAGCACATAAGTGAGATGTTGATACATAAGGCACAGAAGATGGGAGATCTTTGATGACGAAGAAATTTCTCTTAAAACTATAGCCTGATATTGAAAAACCGGTGTAGAGGAACAATTTGTTCAAGACAACTTGCAAGACTAAAGACAGAGTATGCAAGGTGATCATTGATAATGGGGGCATTGATAACTTAGTATCCACAAATATGGTGGATAAATTGGAACTAGAGATGACTGTACATCTGATGCTGTATAAAGTCTCATGGTTGCAGAAGGGTCATCAGGTAACAATCACTAAACAATGCCTAGTTGAATTTAAAATAGGAGGATATAGAGATGAAATTCTATGTGATTTGATTCCCATGGATGTATGTCATGTTTTGTTGGGAATACCGTGGCAGTATGATAAGAATTTCATTCACTATGGGAGAAGAAATACTTATACCTTGGAAAATAATGGTAGGACACATATGTTGCTGCCAATTGAAGAGGAAAAAGTGAAGGAAGAAGCCAACACAAGCATACTTCTCATGAGTGGGAAGGAAATCCTGAGTGAAGTTAATAAAGAACATGAGATGCAGTTTGTTATCATGAGGAAGCCAAAATTTATCCTTACAAGTACTTCTATGGAGGATTTGCCCGAGGAAATTCAGGATCTGTTGGAAAATTTTGCTGACATAGTCATGGATGAGTTTTCGAGCTCATTGCCACCTATCAAAAGTATCAACCATCACATTGACTTGATACTAGGAGAAAGCCTATTGAACAAAGTAGCGTGCAGACTGAAACCTCAAGAGAATGAGGAGGTGAAAAGATAGGTTCATGATCTGTTAGACAAAGGTTTGGTTAGAGAAATCTTGAGTCCATGCGCAATACCAAATGTGTTGAGTCTAAAGAAGGATGGATGATGGAAAATGTGTATAGACTCAAGGGCCATAAATAATATCACCATTAGGTACAGATTTTCATTGCCAAGGATGGATGAATTAATGGATTGTTTGAGTGGAGCAAACTATTTTTCAAAAATAGATTTGAAAAGTGGATATCACCAGATAAGGATGAGAGAAGGTGATGAGTGGAAAACAACCTTTAAGACAAATGAGGGATTGTATGAGTGGCTTGTTATGCCATTTGGCTTAACGAATGCCCCAAGTACTTTTATGAGGTTGATGAATGAAGTGTTGAAGAATTTTATTGGCAAGTTTGTGATCGTATATCTGGATGATATAATGGTCTTCAGTAAAACTAAAGAAGACCATTTGAGGAACTTAACATTAGTGATGAAGAGGTTACAGTGGGAGAAGTTGCTGATAAATTTAAAGAAATCCTCTTTCATGAAGATAAAACTCATTTATTTGGGTTTTGTGATCTCTTCAAATGAATTGAATATGGATCCCGAGAAGGTGAAAGCGGGTTTTATTTGAGGTAAGAATCTTCCATGGATTAACAAGTTTTTACCGGAAGTTCATCATAAATTTTAGTGATATTGGTGCAAAAATGATGGATACAGTGAATAAAAGACATAAGTCTTTCAAATGGATAGAAGAGGCCAAGAAGAGCTTCAATATATTGAAGGAAAAGATAGCAGAACAACAAATTCTGGTATTACCATATTTCAGAAAGACATTTAAGGTGAGATGTGATGTGAGTGGAGTTGTAATTGGAGTGGTCTTAAGCCAATATAATAGGCCAGTTGCATATTTCAGTGAGAAGCTAAACGAAGATAAAAGAAAATACTCCACATATGATAAAGAGTTCTATGCCATAATTCAAGCCTTGAAGAAGCGGAGGCATTATCTCGTTCTGAAAGAGTTTGTTTTGTATAGTAATAATCAGGCTTTACAATTCATAACCAGACAAGAGAAGTCAAACCAGAGACATGCCAAATGGATAGAGTTTATGAAAAATTTCACTTTTTTCATTAAACATGTTTCTGGTAATGCTAACAAGGTTGTTGATGCATTGAGCAGGAGATGTCTAATTCTGCAGGAATTTCAAGTGAAGACCTTGGGGTTTGACCACCTTAAGGAAATGTATCATGATGATCCATATTTCAAGGAAGTACATGAAGCATGTGCGAATATTGTACTCAGAGACAGAAGCCAGTGGGCCAAATATCTGATTCAGGATGGGTTTTTGCTCAAAGGATGCCAACCGAAATGTTTGATGAGGGAGAATTTGCTGAAGGAAAATCATAGTGGAGGTCTAGCCAAACATTTTGGCCATGAAGAAAACATTTGAACAGTTGAACGGTTCATATTATTGGCTAGGTATGAGAGAAGACGTGAATATGCTTGTGAAGAGATGTAAGATTTGTCAGTATGCAAAGGGAAAGAGGTAGAATATTGGGTTGTATCAACCATTGCCTATTCTAGAGAGGCCTTGGGATGCAATAAGCATAGATTTTGTGTTGGGATTGCTAAGGAAACAAAGAGAAAGTGATTCCATATTTGTGGTAGTGGAAATATTTTCAAAGATGTCACACTTTATCCCATTCCCGAAGACTAGTGGTGCAACACACATTGCTAACTTGTTTCTCAAAGAAGTTGTGAGACTCCATGGATTTCCCAAGAGTATTGTTTCAGACAGGGATACCAAATTTGTTGGTCATTTCTGGAGAACGTTGTGGAAGAAGCTGGGAACAAAATTGTCCTTTAGTTCTGCATATCACCCTCAAACAGATGGACAGACTGAGGTGGTGAATCAAAGTTTAGGAGATTTGTTGAGGATTTTGGTCACTGAACATCATAGCCAGTGGGATCAGATTCTAGCACAAGTAGTGTTTGCATATACTGACTCAGTGAATAGAAGTATTGGAAAAATTCCATTTCAAATAGTTTATGGAATGAATCCAAGGGGAGTGTCAAATTTGAGAGATCTGGAGCAGAGTGAATTTAGGAGCGTTGGATTCGAAGACTTCGTTGCAGAAATACAGGAGCTTCACAATCAAATCAAAGAGAAATTGAAGAAGAGAAACAATGAATACAAACATAGATTTGATCGACACGGGATGAAACTTAAATTTGAAGTTGGAGATCAAGTTCTATCACATATTAGGAAGGAGAATTTTCCAAGAGGAACATATAATAAACTAAAGTTGAAGAAGATAGGACCGTGCAAAATCCTAAGAAAATTTGGTGAGAATGCTTATGATATAGAGCTGCTAGAAGATGTGGGTATATCGCCCATATTCAACATTGCAGAACTGTATCCTTACATGGAAGATGGAGCCGAAGGACCTGAAGATCAAAGGAAGATCCAGTGGAAAAAGCAGATGCATGTAGAAGAAAATCTATAGATGGAGTAGATCATAGATTGATGAATTGGTAAGAAGAATCGAAGGAAAACATATTTTGAATATTTGATGAAGTGGAAAGGACGACCAATAGAAGATGCCAGTTGGGTAAGTGAATCAGACATATAAAATCATGGAAGGTCAGTGCAAGAGCTCATGGCCATGATTCCATGAATTTTTTAGCCAGAGGAGTATGATGCAGGAGCATCACCAACAAAACATAAGTGATGGACAACTAGGCACACTAGCGCACATTTTGAAGAAATTTAATTTTTGAAAGAAGCGTATCACACAAATATTTTGAAAAGAGATTGTAATTAAATAATGTCTTTAATGCTATAGAGCTGGATAAGTTCACGAAGACATAGGATAGTGTAATTTCTTTTAATGTAGCTGAGTGTAGTACAGATTCAATGTGTTCGATCTGATCTGTCTGTTACAAATATTTATTGTAATAAATATTAGTAGTTGATAGCTTATAATTAGATAGGATAGCTTTAGAGTCGTTGGAGGGAAGAACTCGAAGATCCCTCTTGTATAAAAGCTTGTATTGTTTCCTAGTAGAGGTTGTTGGTAGGTTGTTGATATGTTGTTGAATCTATTGTATAGGTTGCCATTATAGAGAGGTTGTTGGCACTCGAGTTGTTTATGAGTTGTTGATAGTTGATGTAGAATCAATGTATGAACACACACACACACACACACATATTTCGGTTGAATGAATATAACAGAGGAGCATTGTCCCAAATGCATGGTGTTGATGCATCTATCTGAATGAATGAATGCTAGACCTTCTGTTTATTTGGAATTCTATGTTATTTCTTATTCTTGTGTTTATGTATGCATTTACATGGTCAAATGTATGAATTTATGAGGATTTATATAAGTTTCAATTGTTTCTCTTCTACGAGCTAGTGCAAGTGAATATTGTCCACAAGGAGTGCGTTGACAGAGTCTGTTTCGACTCATAAGATTAGAAGAGATAATGTGAACCTTATGTGTGCAAGGAGTGCATAGTGTCCACAAGGTGTGTGTGGTCGAGTCCATTTTTGACTCAGAAATTTCTGGAGAGATAGCTTGAAGGAAGTTTGTCTGCAAGGAGTGTGTGACCAAGTATTTTGAATTAGAGGCTTAGGAGGAATAGTTGAAGTTGTCAACCGAGTGGCTGGATTTTAGAGGAGAACCTGTTGCAAAGAGTGCATAGGCTGAAATTTGACTAAGTGTTGAAAGGAGTATTATATGGAGACAAGAGTGCAAGAAAGAACGAGCTCAGGAGAAAGAACGACGATAAATATTCTAAGGAAGGAGTCCTTTAAGGTTTCTCTGACTCAGTAAAGTGAGATCTATCCAGGAGAGATTGGGGTCGATCTAGACTGCTAGATCCAGGAGGAGTTGCACAAGGGTTAGGCGTGAGGTATTTCAAAGGTCGGAGTTTAGAGCTCGAGACAATTCGAGGTATTGAAAGGTGGGATCATTGAAATCACGAAGTCATTAGGTGACTCTTAACCACTGATTGTGAGGAGACACGTGGAAATAGATTAAAGAATTTGAAAGTTAGAGGTCCGGAGGAAGTAAGTGTGGGGTGAGTGAAGTTTCATGAAGTTGCGAAACTTGAAATACAACTAGACCGTCAGATCTAGGGAGACGCCTGGAAGATATCCATGGATTCAGAGGAAGTTGTTTCAGAAAGAAATAGAAGAGGAGGTTGTTGTATCGCTGGAGCCCAAAGTGGCGAAGGATTGGCCCGCGGTTACAGCCTGTGGTCGCATTAAGTGGAAGGAGTCTAGCGCGAGACTAGTACTCACTAATCGATGTCACCAAGTGCCGAAGAGCAGAGTTGTAAGTGGTATGAAATTACAGGCGACATCAAGGGGAATTGTGAGTGTATAAATTTCTCAGGGTCTATTGAAGGCCCGAAGAACCGATTCGGTTCAGGAAGTTTGAAGATCCAAGACCGGGAGGTCGCATAATCCCTAGGAGGGAAGGGGGTTTTGCAGTCAGTCAACATAAACCTAAGGATTCATGGTGAACAATTGAGTGTTCATTGGTTGTTTCCCTTTGTTAGAGAGGGGTGGTTCTTTTTCTGTGGCTTTATGATCAATATGAGTATGAGGAGTAGTAGAAGAATTGAGATATAAATAGACAATCATAGAAGCATTTGGAACATCTTCCTTAGGATTAAGGGCTTCTTGTACTTTGGTATTGACAAAGGGTGGATTGAGATCATGCTCACAACCATCATTGTTAGGTCAGTGAACAAGTTGGAATTCAATAATGTTGGGTTGAGGTTGAAATCTAAGTAAAATAGAAATAAGGATGGATGAGTGTTCTAGTCCCCTAGGAATACATTTCCATTTTTCACAAGTTACACAAACTCATTTGAATCTATGTCAATTTGAATAAAAAATCTAATCCTTTTCTTTCTTCCACCTCTCCAAGTGTCATGAGGCTTTTTTCCCTATCCTCTTCTAGGTCTATGTGATATGCAACTCCAAAATCTCATATATCATCAATCATAATATATAGTTACAATCCATTCATCACAAACAATTAAAATCAACAACCATAATTGAAATGAGTGGAATCAATGCTAATACAAACATTTGTTTTAAGTACCTATTCTGATCAATTATGACTAGATGGGAAGGTAGATTAGGTTGGTAGGTGTATAAGTATAGGGGGAAATTTTGGGCTAAGGGAGGAGGAAAAATATCATTACATATCGGTTTTATTGTCCATGTCAAGTGCTAGGTCATATATCTCAACCATAATTACAACAAGTCCATGCGAATTATTTACAATATAGGCATGAAACTCAACTTGTTCCAAATCACATATGTGTTTATCTCATCATTAAAATCATTCAAAATAGATGAATTTTGAAAATTAGATCTATATATAAACATTTCCAAGAATTAGGAGTGAATGCATGCATATATAGAAGGAAGGACAAAGAACATCCTCAAATCCTTAGGCCAAATATATTTTTGAAATGTTATGCACAATCTCAAAGGAGATATAATTCAAAATGCATACAAGCTTTATTTAATGCATGCATATATAGAAAGAAGGACAAAACACATCCTCAAATCCTTAGGACTTATATATTTTTGAAATATTATGCATAGGCTCAAAGGAGATATATTCAAAGTGCATACAAGATTTAAACGAATAGAAGATATGAGACATCTAACTTTCATTATATTTATTTTTAAGTCAATTGATTAAATATTTTTAATTCAATTGATTAAATATGAACATTAACCCGTACAATATCGACCATGACAAGTCAAGTAATAAGACTTAAATACAAACAAGTTTATGTACACTACCTGGAATTGAAGAAATACGATAACTCATATAGAATGGCCAAGATATATGATAACACCTACTAGGATCCATGGTGATGCTAGAAAGACAAATGCAAGGTTTTTGTTTAAGTTGAGAGGAAATGCAAGCGTAGTAGGCTTGCCCCTTTTTTCACTTAAACAAAAACAAAGATGAGATATGCATATAAATGCAAGAGCCACATTAGAAAAAATACAATCTATACTTGTGATGATGTGGAATACATAGCTCAGGATTTGACAGGTTGGTTTTTCAAATGATGATCCAAGGGCTATACTTAGCACCCAATACGATAACCAACCAAAATGTGCAAGTGTGACGTAAATTAATAGAAGATCGAGAAGAAGCATGTTCAATTGTAAGCCAAAACAATTGGGTATATAGGAAGTCAAACCCATGCTCACAAAATTATTAAGGAAAAAAAAAAACATGCTGAGGGCATTTCTCCATAATAAAAGAGATAAATGTATGGCTGAGTGCATAAATGAGCCAGGAAGAGTCCAAAACAATGTGATACCCAACACCCAACGTGTGAGATATAACAATAAGGGGTTAAGAAAACTCACAATCCTATGAACCTTGTATCAAGGTCAGAAGTGACATAAGGGGTATCATAAACAATTACAAACCAAACCCATGATAACACATGACCATACTAGTATATTAAGGAGAAAATTAGTGGGTGAGGGTAAATATTGCTTCCCTCCCGTAGAATAATAATGTATACCAATGACCTAAGAAACTTGAAAGTGGCACCCACATTCAATTTTTTCCACAGGGAAAATTCGGTGGGCTTAGAAAAGATAGTTGAGGAAAAAATATCAGAAGCAAGGCCCGAAATAGAGCTATATTTCAAATTCAGAATTGTTAACTCATTACCATAGCTAAATATGATAAAAAAAAAACTAGATATCATCTCACAGTGAAAAGAAGAGTAAATTCAAAGGTCAAGGTGGAAAATTAGTCACAATATCTAAAAGACAGGAATAAAAAATTCATGCTAAGACCGAACAATAAATTCAAATAAAAAAATCCAATGATTGCAATGTTACCTCACTCTCTACAACAAAAGAAACACCCTCTTTCTCATTCAAACCACATTCAAACCTTTCACCAAAATACTTAGGCTACCAATGATGCTCATATGAATGGATAAACAAGTATTAATGCAGAGCAAAAATGGTTATTACTAGTGCACGGAGCAATTGAACAAAACAACTAGATGAGATGGATCTAAGAATAGTGGAGTGAGGATGGTTAAATTGTAGATCAAAAGCATGAATTATAGGTAAAAAACCATCAAAAACCAAAATAAGAATCCACCACTGTCAAGTCAAATTTGACGGTCAAGTAAGTGTGTAGGTAAAAGTGTTCATGAGCTGTTAAATGAAGGTGTTAAATGTAACATCTAGATTTCACTGACTGCAATTTCATAACACTGATTATTCTTTGAGGACACTTGCATGCAAGTGATCTAGATAAACTTGGTACATTATGATTATTTGATTTTGTTTACGAATTTATGATATCATTGAGTATTGAAATTTTGATGTGTTATTTATATTGATGTATAGCAAATTGACAGGTATTATGATGAGGTTTCCTGAGTGTGCAAGAAATGTGACATGTTGAGGATGCTGATGGCATCGAAAGAATTCCTTGGACTCTGGATTGAGTCAGGGGGTGGACTATTGACTTTGACTATGTTGATTAATTGGGTTGGTTGTCATTGATGTCAACCCTTGAAGCAAGTCTGGTAGAAAATTACGGTAGCCCCAACCATATTGTTAAGGGACTTCAGTTTGATTTATGTATAATGGTATTGAGATTAATATATTTTCAAGTAAAACTATTCTACATGGATAGTACATGTCATGCCATTTCCGGTGATATGTGGAACGTCACATAACTCCTCACGGTTAGAGAGTTACGACTTTGTGAATTTGGAGAACTCTCATGAGTTATCTAGAAGGTCAAAGAAGTCAAATTATTCTAGAAGCTCCTAGAAAACGTTGACTAGTCAAGTGGGTGAAACTAGGAGTTAATCACGAGTTAAGTTGTTACAATAAGAAAATAATTAAAAATAATTTAGTTGCAACTAGAAGTGGAGAATTTACTATTTGTAGCAAAGTGGGTTAGAAGTGGACAAGTGGTTAGAAGTGGGTTAGCCCTAAAAGAAGGAAATTGGGTTAATTTTGTCAGAAGGTAATCCCTTGAGGAAGCTACATGGAAGTATAAATAAGAGAGAAACACTCTCCTATTAGCACCTAATGAGAACATTGAGTATCTATTATTGTGTAAGGTTTATTGTAGGTACTCATTCATACATCTGAAATTGCGCAAGTTTGAGGTAGCATGAAGGGTTGACGATGAAAGTTTCATAAATATAGAAAATACTGAAAAACCCTAGATTTTGAGGTGTACACAGGCTGCAATGAAGAAGAGAGTGTATGTATGAGGGATGGCAGTATAATAGGGCACATAAATGAGGGTAAAGCCATAAAAACTTGAGAAGATGAAGATGCTAGGTCTCTAGAGTCTAGAAACAAGATCCCATGAAGGTCTACAATGATCATGTACATCAGATCTATCTACAAGTTCAAAAGGTATGTCTTATTTCTATGAGTAGTTGGATTTTGTTGTCTACAAGAGAAATTGTTAAGGGGGTTTGAGGATTTTCCCTATATAGGCTATTGTCTACATGGGACTTACTATATAAGTCATATCTATAGAAATACAATGTTGGTATAATTTATCATTGGTACATCTTGTTAGTGTTGAGACACATCTTGTATTTCTTGGCATATGGTTAATGGTTTTTGTGTTACATGGTTGAGATCTTGTATTTATGAAGTGGTTGTAAAGTGGTTGATGTATTGAGAGGTCGTATATCAGTAATGGTTTGATATCTATTCCATGTGAGGGTTATTACACTTGTTCATGATTATACACACATGTATGACACATGACTATAAATATATATACGTACTTGGTTAAGGGATTTGTATGAGGATGTTTGCATAGGGCACAACTACAATATGGACACAGTGACAGGTTGCAGGTTGATGTGACAAAGGAAACAAAGGGTCAGAGTTCTGTAGGAAAGAGAAAACCCTATTTTTCAAAAGGCGTACGCATGCTACAATATAGAAAGGTCGCGTACAATATACATGGGCTGTAGGATAGAAATGGCATGTACATACACGTGCTGCAACATAGACATGTCACATACCAGTTGGGTTTTGATTGGTATAGGATGAATACAAGTAAAGGTTGGTTACAAGACAATGGCACATGTTGGTTATAGATTGTTGGAACATATTGATACATGTTTACAATGGTATATCTCACAGTGGAAATTTGGAAATGGATTCATCATTTGACACTTATATTTCAGGGCGACAGAACGGCGCAAGAATAATTGGTTGTAGCCACCTTCCAGTTGTAGCTGGAGAACATAGAAGGTTGTAACCTCGTGGTTGTATCCAGAGAATTGGGGAGTTGGAGCTTCCCTCAGGTTGTACCTTGAAAATATAGGGGTTCAGAGCCTCTTTACAGTTGCAACTGGAGAACAAAGGAAGTTGGTGCTTCCAATGAATGTAATTCTTTAAGACATATAATAAAAAACATTAAATGGTTTTCTCCTGCATTGGGTTTCCATGTAAAAATACTGGTGTACTGTGTATGTGTGTGATTATTCATTGTTTATGGTTTAGTTACTCTGCACTTATTGGATGATAACATTACAATGATCATAAATATAAATAACACTTACATACTGTGGTTAAAAGGATTAAAAATATTTATCACTGATTGTCACACACCCACTACAACAACCTAGATTTTTCATCTTTTCTTCGAGGGACAGAACCCCCGACCCTCGGGCTTGAGATCCGCGCAGGATCTTCACTGGACCACAACAATGGTTAATTAAACCCCTTGTCCGAGACCCCAATGATTTCGGGTCTCGCGAGTTGGGCAATCCAAGTGCAATGTCACAACTCTCAACAATCACTGAAACGCGAGATGCAAATTGGATAAGGTGTAAGCCCCCTCTCTTTAGTCCCTATTCTAATAGGACCACACTCGCGCCTAAATGTAAGTGCTTTTCACAACTCGTGACTTCGTGAGTCATGAGTCAAAGACCCTCGACTCTTCTTGCACTCCAAACCTCCGATACCCGAGTGTGAGACGGGTATGGCTCCCTCCTCGCTAGTGCCTGCTACATATAACCGTAGGCTAGGCTAAACACTAGCACTACTCGCAACTCGCGACTTTGCAAGTTGGAGTGTTGAGACCTCGTGATCCTCCTTTGAGAAACCCCGAAACATGATAAGTCAGTGATGGGTTGACTCTTTCCCAGGCGACATGTGTCCACCACCTGTCAACCATGCGGTCCCCACCTAACGAATGTGCCACGTGTTCACACGAGCCCTCGATGCTCGACACTTCATGACTTATGCAGTCGAAAATAAATTCTTTCAACCATTGAACCGTCGATACACGATACCACATAGAGGTTCTGATCCAATGGTTCTCCCGTGCCTTGGATCCAATGGTCTGGATCCTTTCGCTATTTCGCGTATCATGAGTCCTTAAAACTTTGCCCATTGACTCCTTTGAGTCGCGAGTAAGAGAAACATTGAGATTTCGCCACATGCCCTCCTTGATGGACGACTATGATCAAATCGGGATTTCTCACATCGCGAGTTTGAACAATATTTTCTTGACCTTCTTTCTCTATGAGTCAATGAAATGCTGAGCTCTGGCCACGCGTCCCTTCTGATGGACGAATCTGATGATTTCAAAACTTGTCTCGTGGACCTTCCTCCGGATCCAACGACTATTGGTCCACACACTTCAGATTTGACGGATCAAATCTATTTTCCTCATGTGCTCACTTCTTATTGTCTGGATGTGGATTTCAATGGTCCAGATCTCTCCTTTGTAGTTAATCTAACGATAGTTGTCGTTCCTTCTCCTAAGCTTGGGATTTCTCTCGTCTTGGAAGAATTATCTAAGTGTCGAAGGCTTCGACCTTTGATTCCTCTGCGATCCCTATGACTTTGGGTCTCATCTATGTTCCCCTTCACGCTGGTTACCTACACTCATCAAATCTTGCGAAGACTATAATATTCGAGGCGTTAATGCCTACACTCCTTCCTCAAATTTAATGGTCATGAAAGACCTTGGGTCCTCCAGAACGGATCTCATCTGTTCATCTTCCAAATGAAAGGAAATTCCCTTTCGATACTTGAATCTCACTGTCCTCCTGGAGTCTCGTCAATTACAAAGGGCTTAATAGCTTTGCGCTCTTTCTCCTGGACTTAACGCTTGGAAGAATTCTTCCGTGCACCCTTTACGTTCATTCATCAAGTCTAGAACTTAAGTGGTTCTTAATTTTTTCTTTCCTCATAGAGAGCCTGTGCGGATATGCACTAGCTCTCCTGAGGTTAATCCACTCTGTCGTCGAAGGGACTCAGAATGATAGGAGGATCGACGTGCATACAGGAAACTATACCTAAGGTTGATAAACTCACAGTTCACGACTCTAGCTTAAGACACTACAAAACTCAAGCATTTATGAGAACAAGTCATGTTCGAACCATATAATTTCTTACTTGCCTAATTATACAGTCAAGTAGAAATAGAAGGGATACAATATATCCATTAAGCATTCATTCATATTCCTGAAAACATTCACAGTATATCAATATCATACACAAGATATCTGATTACTTATCTATTCCAGGAGGTAGCCAACTAACTGACTGTGGGTGTTCATCCTTCCACCTAACCATAGGCACAGAGGCATTCATTCTTAGCACTCTGGCCATCCTCGTGCCAAGCCATGATATCACCAGGGAATTCTCACACTTCTTGAGGGTTCTTCCTCTGTTTTCTCTTCTGTTTGGGTCATGTTCTCTATAACTTAGAGCTTTCTTTCTCTCAGTTATGGCCTCGGTGAGGTTTCTCAGATGCTCCTCGACATCAAGCTCACAGAATTCAGTTCATGACTCGCTGGAGATCTCTACGCATCTCCCTTGCGAGCTTACGCTCTTTTTTTTTCCGGTCTCTCCTCTCTCGTGTGTATCCCTCTTACCTTGGAAGGTTTTTCTGACCTATCCTGTTCCTTCTGTCAGAAGGAAGCTCAGGTCTGCAGGTCCTTGCGGTACTTCGGGCTGACAGCCCATATTTCCATTCATGGGGGTGGTTGATAATTCAACCACCAGTCCTTTCTTCATTAACTGATTTCTCTCCTTGGGATTCGAAGGATGTTGTCATCCTCATTAAGGGAAATTTGGGGTTATTTGTCATAATGAACCCTCTCTTATAGTTTTCAAATTCTTCCTCTAGTGATATCATGGCCAGTACTTTCAAGGCTTCACCCCCACAATCAGTCATTGGCAACTCAAACAATAAGACATTTACATTGTCCTCATGCATTAGCATGGTAATTTCTATTTTATGATTAATTACGAATTGGGGGAAATAGGGTGTTACAATTCCCTCCCCCTTAAAGGAACACCATCCTCGGTGTTCTTTCTCAAAAACACCTGTCACGTCTTTCTCATTCATCCACTTCAGAAGTCTTGACCTTCGTCCTTGGTCAGGTCCTCTTTCAGGATCTTAGTCTTCATCACCTGCCTTCAATAATTCTTGGATAACAAGCACATTAATCACAATTTTGTGCGAAAACATCTTACTGTTGTTCAAAATTCAAAAGGAAAATTTCATAATCTTAGCACAATACTTATCTATGCAGTTTGTGGATCTGTATCCACATCGTAGTTTTGTTATCCATGCTCATCGCTTTCCTTGACATACCCATTGGGTGCATGATTCCAATTCAATAGTTCACAAGAGCTATCATGATTTCATCTTCCTTTCCAAGGTTTTTTCGCACGGGAAACTACCCACTGTGTGCATGATCCCAATAGTTTACAAGAATTATTAAGGTCTCCTCTTCCTTGCGTTCACTCACCCTCTAGGAATAGGCTCAGGCATCCCCTTCACTGCTATACAGTACCTCGAGCGATCCATCTTTCCCTACCAAGGTTTTCTCACACAGGAATTTTTTAGAGACTCTATCGAGTCTTATAGTCAAGGCGCCCCTTAGAATTTCTCTACCGAGGCGTACCTCTGGCTTGTGTTACCTCAACACAATAATTTTCAGGCGATCATGGCTTATCACGGGGTTTTCATGGCTTAGTAGTAGCCATGTTCATAATATTGAACTTGGATGGCCCTCATCTGTCCTTTCTGGACATGTCTTTTCTTCTCACCCGTATCACAGGTATACAAAATTCATTAGACATCATTATAAATTCTAACTTTCAAAATTTTATTGCAAATCTGTCACCCACAGATTTTCCAATCTCACGATTTGTTTTCATATTTGTTCTGCACAGGAACCAGATTCATAATTATGGTACTTTCCTTCCCATAATGGTTTGGCCCAGTAGGCAATTGGCCTTCCTTATGGGCTTACAATGCTGCCATATCCACGACCCCTTTTCTTCCTACACTTTCAACTTCAATCAACCAAACAACTTGTTAGATTTTCCATGCATATACATTTTATTGCACCTTTACAACATCGTCACAACAATTTCAGAATTGTGCATACTTAACAGTTAAATTACTTTCTCAAAAAGGAAATACCATTCCTTGCAGTTTGGATCAACAAGCAATCAGTCTTCCTTATGGACTTACAACACTGCCATATCCAAGACCCTTTCCTCCCTGCAATTTCATTCTTTACACAACCAAACAATTGTTAGTTTTTTGTGTACATTACCTTTTTTGAAAATCAAGTATACTAATAGTCCATGTCATTTCATCTATTCAAGGATTCAAAGTGAAAGGATACATCATCCCTTACCTATGCATCATTCTAGGCTACCAAATTTTCAAAATGTGATTCAGATATCAATTGATTTTAATGAATGCGCCAACATTTGTGGCCACATTCATACCCAATGCACCCTTGCATTGATTTCAAGTTTGTCACACTTTATGATAGGTTCGTGGCCATGGTGTGTTGGAACTTAACTAACCTCTCCACCACATGGCCTATTCGTTTTCATTCATTCTTACAACAAGACCATGCTTCCTGCTATAGGCCGATCACGATCCCAAATTAGTACACATGAAACTTAAAAATTCTGCATGAATGCACCCAAACATTATTCCTTCATTAATAACCGGGGTGCCAACACTCATGGCCAACCAAATTTGGTTTTCTCTAACACCTATACAATGTGAGTAGAAATGTTGGAAGGTCCTCCTTCCTCAATGGGAAATCCATTGTCTGTCCTTTATGAAAATATGCATTTCCTTGAAGTAATTCCATGCAACGTGCTATCTATGAGCACTTTTGTTTCCAATCGTTCCTTGATTGGTCCATGTGTTCATGAAATATCAGTTCATGGATTCTTCTGAGGGTTACAATTGATCTTTACTACCAGAGGTTCATGCCTCCATCATTCAGGTTCTCCTTCCTGAATCATACCCTACTTGGGTATCCATGGAATACCACTGCCCTTTCAATTTTCATGCATAACATGAGACAATAAAATATTTCGGAAGGGGTTCTCACCCGAATCCTTTCATACACTGAGTGACATAAGCATGAACATTTTTATACCTGTTCTTGGCTGCTAGCACTCTCTTTTTGATCTATACCTCATCAACAGTGCTTTAGTAGGATTTTCACAGTCCTGTCAACAATCTTTCAGCCACAACCTTCTCCTGGTCACCCTCTGCTTGAGGTTACCCGTCATTGGCAATTGTCTTCCTCAATAGCTCCAATTCTTTTCTATACATAGCATGCATCATCATAGTCATGATTATATTATTTGTAATATTAAACCAAATGCATGTATCATAACATTCGAATTCATAAACATCTTCAAAATGTCCTAGCATATCTTCATGCACTTCATCATATTATCTTCAAATGCTTCCACAAGTGCAACACAAACAAATTTCAATTGCATCTTCAGCAATACAATCCTTATCACTATGTGTCAAAACCTTTTCACTTTCATTGGCATACCAACCTTCTCATCCAAGAGAAAACATAATACTTAGCGAGGAAAGAATTGGGGACTCTCCCCTTCTTCCAACTCTTTCTACACCGCCAGGGCTAGAGTTCAGCCTAGTCGAGTTATCTCTAAAGCCTTATTGTCTTTTCTTAATCACGGCTTCAACCAAGAATTATCAGTTAAACATACTCATTTATTCATTTAATCATACTCGGGGGGTTTACTTGCCTCTTACCAACTATACTGGTTTCCACAATTGCTCTTTTTCTGAGCAGCCCTGGGTTAGGCTCATCCTAACTCTTAGGATACTTCAGCATGCTTTAATAGAAAAATATTTTGCCCATAATGAATCATGAACATGTGCATATTTCACACTACCATTCAGTTATCAGAATTGGTCAATATTCATTTATTAGTCTTCTTATTCATTACATGATATTTTTCAAAATGTAATCCAGGATTTTGGTGTATATATATAAGCTTGTGGCTTACTTCTTAATTCTCAGCAGTCATTAAGGTTGTGACTTCGTTTTCCTGACAGAGTATTCACATAGTTCCTCCACAATGAACTCCTTCAGCATGCAACTTTGTTATCGCATATCCATCACTATTTGTGATGGCCTCAGCCTTGAGTTAGCTTTAGCTGTCTACCAAATATTCCCTTAAGGAATATAAACATGCATCTTTGTCATGTACCTAATTACGTATTCTGGTTTTGTTAACTTACATCCATGATGTATTTAACCATATTCATAATCCTAAGCCTGCATGTAGCTATCATAGGTATATTTCACAGCCCACATACATCTTTACTTTTAAGATCAGTCAACTCAGGATTGTTCACAATCCTTCTCATGTGATTCCCAAAGGCATAATCATTTGCCTCTTATTATGACAACATAACATCTTTGCTCATTTACCCTTCTATCTAATCATATTAGTATTCCCTGAGAAAAGGGAATACAGTCCCCTCAAGCTATTACTTGGAACAAAACTTTCATGACTCTTCAGAATGGGGTTAGCCATGTATCCATAGTATTTGCTTGATCTGGACAAGAGCTATTCTTGCTTTATATTTCCCTCATTTAGGCAGTCACCTCATGTCTTTAGTATACCTATATTCTTACATTATACATGTGCTTGTACATGTAATATCATTCATACCTAACTAGTATTAAATCAGGCTTTATATCAAGAAGCTTCACAATGCATTAAATCCATGCACTCAAGCATAACACACACAAACCTAACCAAACATTTATCATGCAAGCTCATTGCTTGCACCCCTTCCATGTCATTCACACACATGGACATATCCGACTTCTATATCCTTTTTTTCAAAGGATCTTCCAAGCATCCTTATGATCACGTATACACATTCATGTATATGTAGGTTAATCTATTGCACCTTTTTAACTAATGCATTCACTTGATAGTTTAATTTCATCATTAGTGTCCTTTAGTTTGAGACTTCATTCACTTACAAGACTAATATCATAGTCATACTTCATGTTGGTGTTGTCTTCTCTCATGGCTATAACCAACCAGGGTCACTTTCCTCTTTATGCGACAACGTCTTAGCAAGAAAACCTCCTTGCTTCAGTGTCCATAGGGTCTTACCCATCTCACTTTTCTTTGGTCATGAGGAGTTATATACTCTGATTTTAATATAAATAAATAATTATACAACCAAGGATCCTACCTGATCCTCTCAGATTCCTTTAGGACCACAAAGGTATTAACCATTGTATAACCAACCATCATCAATGCCTAATGTTCTAACTTCCCATGCTTAGAGGCGACATCACTAACATCAAGTTTTTTGGATTTCGGGCTTCAACTACCCTTGACAGAACCCTGCCACCTTCAGCTATCCACATTCAAGTCTTATTATCAATGTTAATTAACTTATCCCTACTTAGGTAAGAGTAGTCGTCACTTTGACAAAGGGGTTAAAGAAATTCTTCTGTTGAAATTCAACAAGAATTCCCAAAAACACAAGTTTAATCTGCAGTCCTTCTCTTCAAGGAGGAAATGCAGATAACTATATCTCCTTACATGACTCGTACATGAGCCCAAGTAGGCCAAGTGTTGTAACCATGCTCTGATACCAATTTGTCTCACACCCACTACGACAACCTAGATTTTTCGTCTTTTCTTCAAGGGACAGAACCCCCGACCCTCGGGCCTGAGATCTGCACAGGATCTTCATTGGACCACAACAATGGTTAATTAAACCCCTTGTCTGAGACCCCAATGATTTTGGGTCTTGTGAGTTGGGAAATCCAAGTGCAATGCCACAACTCTCAACAATCACTGAAACGCGAGATACGAATTGGATAAGGTGTAAGCCCCCTCTCTTCAGTCCCTATTCCGATAGGATCACACCCACGCCTAAATGTAAGCGCCTTTCACAAATTGTGACTTCGTGAGTCGAAGACCCTCGGCTCTTATTTCACTCCAAACCTCTGATACCCGAGATGCAATACGGGTATGGCTCCCTCCTCGCTAGCACCTGCTACATATAACCGTAGGCTAGGCTAAACACTAGCACTACTCGCAACTCGCGACTTTGCAAGTTTGAGTGTCGATCCCTCGTGCTCCTCCTTTGCGAAACCCTGAAGCATGATAATTTAGTTATGGGTTGACTCTTTCCCAGGTGACATGTGTCCACCACCTGTCAACCATGCGATCCCCACCTAACGGATGTTCCACCTGTTTGCACGAGCCCTCGATGCTCGACACTTCACGACTTCTGCAGTCGAAAATAAATTCTTTCAACCTTTGAACCCCCGATATGCAATACCACACAGAGGTTCTGATCCAACGGTCTGGATCCTTTTGCGATTTTGCATATCGTGAGTCCTTAAAACTTTGCCCGTTGACTCCTTCGAGTCATGAGTAAGCGAAACGTTGAGCTTTCACCACGTGCCCTCCTTGATGGATGGCTATGATAAAATCGTGACTTCTCACATCGTGAGTTCGAAAAATATGTTCTTGACCTTCTTTTTATATGAGTCAGGGAAATGTTGAGCTCTTGCCACACGTCCCTTCTGATGGATGAATCTGATTATTTCAGAACTTGTCTCGTGGACCTTCCTCCAGATCCAACGAATATTGGTCCACATGCTTCAAATCTGATGACTCAGATCTATTTTCCTCATGCAATCACTTCTCGCTCTCTAGACGTGGATTTCAATGGTCCATATCTCTCCTCTTCAGCTAATCTAACGATAGTTGTTGCTCCTTCTCCTGAGCTTGGGATTTCTCCCGTCTTGGAAGAATTATCTAAGTGTTGAAGGCTTCGACCTTTGATTCCTCTGTGATACCTGTGACTTTGGGTCTCATCTATGTTCCCCTTCACGCTGGTTATCTACACTCATCAAATCTTTCGAAGACTATAAGAGTCGAGGCGTTAATGCCTACGCTCCTTCCTCAAATTTAACGGTCGTGACAGACCTTGGGTCCTCCCGAACGGATCTCGTCCATTCATCTTCAAAATGAAAGGAGATTCCCTTTCGATACTTGAATCTCACTATCCTCCTGGAGTCTCGTCAATTATAAAGGGATTAAGATATTTTCACTCTTTCTCCTGGACTTAATGCTTGGAAGAATTCTTCCGCGCACCCCTTACTTTCATTCATCAAGTCTAGAACTTAAGTGGTTCTCGATTTTTTCTTACCTCGCAGAGAGCCTATGAGGATATGCACTACCTCTCTTGAGGTTAATCCACTCTATCCTTGAAGGGACTCAGAACGATAGGAGGGTCGACATGTGTACAAGAAACTATACCTAAGGTCGACGAACTCACAGTTCACGACTCTAGCTTAAGGCACTACAGAAGTCAAGAATTTATGAGAACAAGTCATGTTCGAACCATATAATTTATTACTTGCCTAATTATACAGTCAAGCAGAAATAGAAGGGATACAATATATCCATTAAGCATTCATTCATATTCCTGAAAACATTCACAGTATATCAAATTCATACACAAGATATCCGATTACTTATGTATTACAGGAGGTAGCCAACTAACTGACTGTGGGTGTTCATCCTTCCACCTGACCATAGGCACAGAGGCATTCATCCTTAGCACTCTTTCCACCCTTGTGCCAAGCCATGATATCACCAGGGAATTCTCACACTTCTCGAGGGTTCTTCCTCCATTTTTTCTTTTGTTTGGGTCATGTTCTCTGTAACTCAGAGCTTTCTCTCTCTCGGTTATGGCCTCGGTGAGGTTTCTCAGATGCTCCTCGACATCAAGCTCATAGAATTCAGTTCATGACTCGCTGGAGAGCTCTGCGCATCTCCCTTGCGAGCTTACGCTCTTTTTTTGTCCGGTCTCTCCTCTCCCGTGTGTATCCCTCTTGCCTTGGAAGGTTTTTCTGACCTATCATGTTCCTTCTGTCAGAAGGAAGCTCAGGTCTGCAGGTCCCTGCGGTACTTCAGGCTGACAACCCATGTTTCCATTCATGGGGGTGGTTGATAATTCAACCACCAGTCCTTTCTTCATTAACTGATTTCTCTCCTTGGGATCCGAAGGAGGTTGTCATCCTCATCAAGGGAAATTTGGGGTTATTTGTCATAATGAACCCTCTCTTATAGTTTTCAAATTCTTCCTCTAGTGATATCATGGCCAGTACTTTCAAGGCTTCACCCCCACAGTAAGTCATTGGAAACTCAGACAATAATACATTTACATTGTCCTCATGCATTAGAATGATAATTCCTATTTTATGATTAATTACAAATTGGGGGAAATATGGTGTTGCACTGATTCACCCCCCATCTCAGTAATCCAACAATTGGTATGAGAGAAGGTTTCTTCAGGAATCAATTTAACCATTGAAAGGTAGATAATGGAAATTAACAATATGTATAAAAAAGGAATACCATAGTTTGATGGATAGAACTATGCACTCTAGAGAAGAAGGATGAAAATATATGTATAGGCACAAGGATTTGAGGTTTGGAAATCAATTGTAGATGGATATAAAGAACCAACAGTTCCACCAACAAATGAAAATGGAATAAAACTTAGTATAAACAATTCAAAAGCCAAAAATTCACTTTTGAATGGTCTTTGTGATTCAATATATGGAAAATTTATGCATTGCACCTCTGCAAAAGAGATTTGGGACAAACTTTAGAATATTTATGGAGGAGATGAAAAAGTCAAGGCAACAAAGCTTCAAACTTATAGAGGTCAATTTGAACAGTTGAAAATGAAAGAAGATGGGAATATTGCAACTTACTTCTTAAGAGTTGATGAAAAAATGAATGTAATTAGAGGTTTGGGAGAAAAATTTGATGAATTTATAATTTTTCAAAAGGTACTAAGATCTCTTCCAATGAGATTTGATCCTAAGGTCTTATCACTAGAATAAAAAACATATTTGGATTCAATAAGCATGGATGAACTACATGAAATTTTCATAGCCTATGAAATGAGAACTGGATAGGAGAATCCAAGTATAAAAGAAACAACATTCAAAGCATCCAAGAATTCAAAGGAAAAGGGAAAGAAAAATGAAAAATAAGATAGCAGCAACAATGACATCTTGAAAGATGATGAAGAAGTAGCCAACTTTGTTAGAAGACTGAAAAAGGGAACCGACGACATATATAGAGGTAAGCTTCCATTGATTTGTTTTAACTGTGATGGTATTGGTCATTTTGCTAACAAATGTCCTCATAAGAAAAAGAAAAGAAATGAAGAAGATGATTCAAATAGAAAACAAACATATAAAGACAAAATAACAAAAAACAAAGTCTTCAAGAAAAGATTATGCACCAAAGAAAACGACTCCTCATCACACGAAGATGAAGTAAATGAAAGTGAGACAAAAATATTTCTATTCATGGCAATAGAAAAGTCCAATAAATAAGACACAAAAGAAGAATATGAAGAGGCATAAGTTGACTAAAAAGAAGAATTGTTGAGTGCCATAAATGTTATAAAAGGGAAAATAAGAAAAACAAATCACTACAGGTATAAATAAAAAGAAAAGAGGAAACACAAAATTCCAACTATGAAGAATTGGAGTAGATGATCTCTAATCTAAAAATTCAAGTTGAAGAAGACAAAAGAATCAAAGAAGCACTTAAACAACGGTTGGAAGAAAAGAACATGATCATTGGAAATTTGGAAGTAGAGATTGTTACATTGAGAAAAGACCTTCAACATAGAAACATGCAATACAACTCAAAGGTTTTGGATAACATTATCCATAGTCAGATGCCACATCTTAACAAGTCTAGGATAGGATGCAATCAAACATAAAGAGGCTCAAGCTCCAAAACTACAGATCAAGAAACACAACCAAGAAGCTATGCAAAGACAGTCAGAGGAGAAAATAAGTTTTATAGGGAAGATCACATGGACACTCCTCCACCTAGAAGATTCAAATTTTAGAATCAATGACAGTCAGAAACAAGAAGGCCTTAGGAAGAAGAAGAATTCAAAAGAGTAAATCCTTTCATAATATCTTTAAATCCTAGGTATCAAACTATATTTTTTGGTTTATGTTATGCATGTAATAATTTTGGACATAAAGATGTAAATTGCAAAGCTAATAGCAGGAACAATTTTTTTTTTTGAAAATCATGCACAAAATGGTTATCCAAGAATCCCTAGTGAAACACAGAGAATAAGATACAACATATTTGAATCATTGAGCATTGCAGTGGAATGATACAAATGAAACAACTTTGGACACATGGCAAAATATAGTATAATGTCAGTCCCTCCTAGAGAATCAAAACAAAATAAAAACAATCACAGACAAGAACCTCAACATAGAATATGGATAAGAAAGAAGAATTGATATAACAATGAAGAATGCACACTCGCTCTACAAGATAAACACAAGAAACGTGGTTGGTATGTTGACAGTGGTTGCTCAAATCACATGACAAGTGATGAAAACAAGTTTCTAACATTGAGAAAGGAAAGAGATGGATCAATCTCCTTTGGAAACGATGACTCATCTAGAATCATTGGAAAAGGCACAATCAAAATTGGAAACAAGAATACCAAGGAAAAAAATGTTCTACTAGTGGAAGATATGAAACATAATATTATAAGTGTAAGTAAAATGTGTGACCAAGGTCACAAAATTATGTTCGATTCACAAAAGTGCGAGATAAGAAAAAAAGGTTCAGGAAAATTAATTGCAACATCTGTAAGAACTTCAAGCAACATATATGTACTAAGTGAAATTGTAAATGGAAAGTGTGTCTAGGAAAGGAAGATGAAGTTTGGATATGACACAGAAGAATGGGTGACATAAACTTCGATAACCTTGTCAAATTCAATAAAAATGAAGCGGTCAAATAAATTCCCCAGATCATGAAGCCAACCGACACATTATGCAATCATTGTCAACAAGGAAAACAAACAAAGACCAAGTTCAAATCAAAGGAATACTCCACAACAAGACCACTGGAAATTGTGCATACTGATCTAGTTGGAACAACTATAACAAAGGGTTTAAAAGGTGATAAATACTTTATGTTATTGGTTTATTATTATACAATAATGATTGTAGTTTGTTTTCTCAGGAAGAAATCAAAATAATTTGAAAACTTCAATGTATACAAGGAAATGGTTGAAAATGAAATGGATTCAAAAATCAAATGTTTGAGATCAGACAATGGAGGAAAGTTTAATTCAAAGGAATTTATGGATTTCTACAAAAAGAATGGAATAAAAAGAAAATTCTTTGTCACTAGGACACCTCAATAGAATGGAGTTGTTGAAAGAAAGAACAAGAAAGTGCATGAAATGGCTTGAACAATGTTAATGGATTCTAATTTGACAGATTTGTTTTGGAAACATGTAGTGCATACAAAAATTTATATTCAAAATAGATTAATGCTTAGAAACAACAGTGAAAAAACTCCCTATGAGTTATGGAAAGGAAGACCAAAAAATGTGAAGGACTTCAGAGTTTTTGGAAGAAAATGCTACATAAAAAGAGAAGATGGAAGAATGGGAAAGTTTGATTCTCATGCGGAAAAATGAATACGTGTTGGTTACTCAAGTACAAGGAAATCATACAAGTGTTACAATATAAGGATCAACAAAGTTGTGGAAAGCATCAATGTAACAATTGATGAAATAGGTGGATGAAAATTAAAGGAAAAAGAAAAGGAGTCAGTGGAACAGATTTAGGAAGAAGAAGAAAAGGATGAAGAAGAAACATAAGAGGAAGATTAAGAAGATCAAATAGAAGTAGAAGAGAAAGTACAACAAGTACCTCTAAAGACACCTAGAAAATTAATATAGAAGACTCATCCTTCAGATCGGATTATCATAAACAAAGATGGAGGAATTGAGACTAGAAGAAGAATTCATTCACTAGAACAACTACACCTAGCACTCTTATGTTCGATTGAACCAAACAGTTTTGAAGAAGACAACAATGATGAATTATGGAAAAGACCATGAATGAAGAGCTAGATCAAATAAAGAAGAATGACACTTGGGAATTGGTTCCAAGACCAAGGTACAAGAATGTGATTGACACAAAGTGGGTCTTCATAAATAAATTGAATGAATATGGACAAGTTACCAGGAACAAAGTTAGATTGGTATGTAAAGGATACACACAGGTTGAAGGTATCAAATTTGAAGAGATGCTTGCCCCAATTTCCAAAATGGAAGCAATTAGATTGATCCTAGCTTATGCATGCTCCAAGAATATTAAAGTGTATCAGATGGGCGCGAAATCATTCTTTCTGAATGGAAAACTTGAAGAAGAAGTCTACATTGAGAAACCAAAAGGATTTCAATTGTCAGAGAATGAAGATTATGTGTGTAGGTTGAAGAAGGCCTTGTATGGTTGTAGAGCCCGGTTATTTTGAGGACTCAAACTAATTAAAAATGTTTTCTAAAATTTAGTTTAGAAATTCTTTCAAGATTTTCTTATACTTGGTATAAACCAGGAACAAAGAGTAACAACATAATAATATCATCAACAACAACAGAATAATGATAACAACAATAGGATAATGATAAAAACAACATATACATACCTCCACCTGCAGGTTGGTTTAACTAGTCCCTTTTCTGTCTGATCCTGTTCTTGTCCTTGTTCTTGCCCAGACTGAATATTAACCTCCCATCCAACTAGGAACAACCTCTCCATCACCCTAGCTCTAGGAATCCTTGTGGTTTCTTATCCCCTGAGCCCAAAATTCCTAGCAACCACAGTGCCCTGTGAGAGTTCCACAAAAACCATTCCTCCAATTTCCTCCTCCTCTCCGTCTTAGAAATTCAGAAATCCTCAAACAAAAATTATATCCTCTTCCAAGTGCTCCCCTTATTTATTATCCTCCTCTCTCAAATCCCCCTCATTAATTATCAACAACCTCAAACTAGCAAATTTGGGTCATTTTGCGACAGCTATTTCGACGTTATGTCGTGGCTATTGCGATGAATCTTGAGTCTCTGAAACGTCTTTTTATGTCACGTGGAAATTTTGACGAACTTGAATTAACGTCGCAAGAGTGACGACCCTAGGGAACTTCTCACAATTGCAACAAAAAAAGAAATATCGTCGCCAATACAACAATATAGGAAAACTAAGTGAAACCAACATTTCGTCGCAATTGCGACGACCATTGCAACAACAATGGTCGTTGTTTATATAGCACATGCATTGCAACAATTTTTTTTGTCGTCGCACTTGCGACGACAACTGTTTTTTTTTTATATAGAGAATGCATCGCAGGAATGACAACATTTTGTTGTTTATATAGAAAATGTGTCGCAACAATTTTTGTTTTCGTCGTACTTGTGACGCCAATTTTTTTTGTTTATATAGTGAATGCATCGCATGAACGACAACATTCTATTATTTATATAGCAAATGTGTCATATCAATTTTGTTGTCGTCTCACTTGCGACGACAACTTTTTTTTTTTATATAGCAAATGCATTGCAGGAAAGACAACATTTCGTTGTTTATATAGCAAATGCGTCGCAAAAATTTTGTTGTCGTCACACTTGCGACGAAATTTTTTTTTTGTTTATATAGCACATTCGTCGCAGGTATATTATTGTCGTCGAAATTACAATGAAAAATATTTATTTAAAAAAAAAATTAAAAAATTATTTTAGGCTGCAATTTTAATTTTAATATTACCAAATTAATAACTATCAATAAAAAACATAAAAGAGGAAGGACTTCTAACATCCAAGGCCAAGGGAGGCCCGTTGTGTTTGAAAGAAATCGATCTAAAGTGTAAACCCGTGCTGCCCTAGCTGTGGCACCTTGGGTCATCCATGGCCGCCCTTGGAGGTGGGGAGCCCGGAGCCCTTCCCTCTCCCAACTTGGCCTTCAGTAAGATTCTGATCGCCCATGGAAATAAGCTCCCCTCCTCTGCTCCGCCCAGTTTTTTCAAACATCTGGAGTCGATCCCTGAAATCGACCTTCCCCTGGAGAATCAAAATCCCATGCGAGTAGCAGTGTCTCTATCAGAGTGTGGGCTGGTTGGCCAGTTCATGGGACTTTGGCCCTCCGTCAAGACCAAAGATAACTGGAATCAAAGGAACTGACGACCTTTAATACAAAATAGCGTAACTTGCTATGTGGTGGGAAGAGGCTATTACATCTTCGAATTCATCTTAGAATTAGATCGAGACCTGATCTTCAGAAATAGGCCCTATTTCATGGGAACCCAAGGGCTCTATCTGAACCACTGGAACCCTAGTTTTGATCCGGAGTTGGAAGTCCCCAAGGAAGTACCAGTGTGGTTCAGACTCCCAAATCTGCCAATACACTGCTGTAACACCTCCTCGCTCCAAGCAATCGGTAACGAACTCAGAAATTACATTGATAGAGCAGATACAAAAGACCAATATTCATGTGCTCGTATTTGTGTGGAAGTAAAACTCGAGGTTGGCCTCCCAGAGGTGATCAAGTTAAAGGTAGGAGATTGTTAGCACTACCAAAAACTTGACTATGAACAACTGCCATTCAAATGTAGGGGATGCCATGAATATGACCACTTTCAGAGGAATTTCCCCAAATATCTTAACAAGGACAGAGAAACAAGTGAAGGATGACAATAGGCGAGAAGAGGGAGACCCTCCTCAAAGGTAAAGGGCACAAGACCTGAAAAGACGGTCCATGCACATCCAATGGAGCAAGAAATCAATGAAGAAGCAGGAAAAAGTGGTATGAGGACTGACTTAGAAAAGGGGAAGGATGTAACAGAGAAAGAGCCATAGCCAAACCCTGAAGCGGATCCGGAACAACAGTGTCTTTCCTTAGAGCCGACAGAAATCCCAATGCAAGAGAGGGTGAAGGAACAAGGATCAAAATCAAAAGAACTCAGCAAAGATCCAGAGGTGGAGGAAGGCGAGGTTTTTTCAGACAGCAACACTGAGGAAGATAGCGACACCGACATCACTCCAAAAAAACCAAGCAGAGGCAGGAAAACAAAAAAAGCGGAAAGAGAAAAGGAGACCTACAAAGACGTCCTTAATGGATCGTAGCCAACTATTAAACAATTGATCAGTGTCTGACAAACCAGGAAAAAATCCAAGGCCCCCCAAGGAGGCCTCATCTCCCCCTCAGGTAATCAATGAAACTAGCCTCTTGGAATTGCAGGGGGGTTGACAGTAAAACGAAGGAAGAAGCGCTAAAAGAGATCATTAAAACCTCAAACGCTGAGATCCTGCTAATCCAAGAAACCAATATTGAAGGACAAGAATTCATTAGAAAAGAAAAATCTAGATGGAGCACCAACAAAGGAATCGTTGAAAGCATAAGAAGCGCCTTGGGTAGACTGGGCACACTATGGAACTCAAATAAATATGACCTTATCAAGCACGAAACATGCAAACAATAGATCTTCACTAGCCTTCTCCATCTGGGAATAGATTGTCAGGTAAGCCTTTTTAACCTCTATGTGCCTGCTCTTCTAGAAGATAAGAAAATTTGTTGGGAAACCTTAAGGGAATTCCTGCAACAAAGTGATTTGGAAAACATCATCCTTTGGGGGGGACCTCAATCTAACCCTTGCAGCGACTGAGAAAAAAGGAGGCTCGATCGTTCAAAACCCGGCAAGGGAATGGGTAAAGGACTTAATGTCTTCCTGGGAATTGGAGGATATAAAGCCAGCTAAAGGGAAATACACTTGGACCAATAAAAGGGTGGGACCGGGGCATATTGCAGCTAGGCTAGACATATTCCTATCCCAAAGCTCTTTCTTAATGTTGGGACTCAACCTTTCGTCTACCATTCTCCCGCACAGTGTATCATATCACAAGCCAATCACCCTTGATCTTTCCTTTGAAACCAACCTAGGCCCAATCCCCTTCCGTTTCAATCCAAAATGGATCCAGGAGGCAAGCTACCCAGCCCTGGTCGCTAGAATCTGGAATGGAACAGTGAAAGGTTCCCCCTTCTTTGTTTGGTAAGAAAAGATAAGAAGACTAAAGGTGGCATTAAAGCTATGGGCCAAAAACCTCTCTAGTCCAATAGTTGATCATCAAGAAGCGCAAAGGTAGCTCGAAATCCATTAGATCAGAATGGAAGACTCAGAAATCACCCAAGAAAGCTTGCAACAAGAGGTAAAGCTGCAAAAACATTGACACCAAGCTTGCAGAGAAGAAGAAAAGTATTGGCATAAAAAATCTAGGTGTCTGTGGCTAGAAGCAGGGGATAAGAATACAAAGTACTTCCACAAGCAAGCAGAGGCCCGGAAGTAGTTTTAAAAGGTAACGGAAATCCACACTTAGGGCCAGACCAGAATGGATTTTGAAGGCATCAAATCGACAGCTGTGCAAACTTTCTAATCCCTCTACACAGAAACTTAGGACGCAACCATCGACCCTACTTCTTATCCTTTGAACTTGATTCAGAATTGTGTCCATGAAGGCGTCAACAACAAGTTAACCACATAAGTGGATCAACACGAAATTAAAGAGGCCTTAGATCAATTGCATCAAGACAAATCCCCTGGCCCAGATGACTTCACGGCCAGGTTCTTTCATAACAGTTGGGACATCATCAAGTCAGACCTCACGAAGCTCATCAATAAGTCCCAATCCTGCGTTAGAATTGGAGGAGGAACTAACTCTTCCTTCTTAGCGCTGATCTCGAAAGAAAGAGGAGCAACTAGCTTTGACAGGTTCCGTCCAATCTCCCTTTGCAATACTAGTTACAAAATCCTCACCAAAATTATAGCTAATAAAATAAAAAATACTCTCCTAGCAATCATACCAAAAAATCAAGGTGGTTTCATTAAAGGTAGGCATATAATGGACAACATCATCCTGGTTCAAGAGGCTCTGCATTCGAGTATCCGATGGAAGGATAAAGGTATGATAGTCAAGCTCGACTTAGCAAATGCGTTTGATAGGGTAAGACACAATTTTATGTTCCACGTAATGGGGAAGTTAGGCTTTCACACCTCCTTTCATAAATTGGATCAAAGCTTGTATCGCCTCCCCCTGGATAGACCCTCTATTTAATGGAAGAGCCACTAAATTCTTCCAAGCCTCCAGAGGCCTTAGACAAGGTTTCCCCCTCTCCCCCCTTCTTTACGCCATCCAAGCTTCTATACTAAGATTTCAGCTCGATTATGGTCAAACACACCACAACCTTTCCGGTCTTCGTATTGAAAATGGAGTAAAGGATATCAATCATGCCCAATTTGCAGACAACACGTTTCTCCTCGGAGGTGCGAGTTCAGTGATAGCCAAGAAATTCAAAAAGGAGTTGGATACCTACACATAGATCTCAGGCAGTTTGATCAGTTTGATCAAAAGTAAAATTTATGGATGGAACATCACCCCAAGGGAAATGCTCGAAATCTCAAGAATCCTGGGAATGGAAGGTTGCACCAATTGGGACGAGTTCAAGTATTTGGGAGTTCCTATCTTCAAATCCACCCCTAGAGCCTCGCATTGGAATCAGTTGATAGAAAGGATAAAAAATAGAATTAACTCCCGGGGAGATAATTGGATGAACATAGTAGGCAAAGTGGTACTTATCAAAGCAGTGCTGGCCAACATTCCAATCTACCAAAGCTCTCTTCTTCTGGCCCCTAGTACAGTTACTCAAAATATAGAAGTAATGATTAGGCAGTTTCTGTGGGAGGGAGGGAAGCAAACGGGAAGGAGACTGCATCTTATAAGCTAGGGGAAAATCTCCAAGCCTTATCTAGAAGGCGGCCTCTAGTTCAAAAACCTCCATACTCAAAACTTAACATTGGGGGCAAAAATCTTATGGAACACAATTACAGGGAAACCCAATTGGATCAAAAGAGCCCTTTGGAAGAAATATTTCTGAGGGCCAAGGAAAAAATGCCTAGAAAAACCAGCAAAAGTTGGGAAAGGTTCCCCTATATTCACCCTTTGCCAGAAAGAAATGCAACCTTTGCAAGCCCAAATCACTTGGATTCCAGGAAATGGGAAAGATATCAGCATATGGGATGACTCCATCCTAGGAGAAACACCAATATCAGCATAGCAATATCTAAGGCGACTTAGGGACTGGATGCAAACTCAAAATCTTTACAGCCTGTGGGACATTTCATGCTGGGGAAATGATGAGAAACGCTCCTGGTTAAGTTCGAAAATTACAAACCTCCCCCAAGAACTGGAAGAATAATGGTCCACCCTAAAGAGAATGTTGCAAGGTAAATCCCCTCTACAGAAAAAGAAAAAAGACCAGAGAGGTTGGGGCCATAGTGTTGGACCTTACACTACAGTAGCAAGGTATCTCCACTTCGCCTCAATCCCTCATGTTTCCCCAAACCCTGTGATCTGGAAAGATGTTTGGATACCAAAGTCTATTCCGAAAATAGACATGTTTATCTGGACAGTGGCACATAGGGGAGCTCTCTCAGGGGAAAACCTAAGACGAAGAGGGTGGGAAGGGCCCACTAGATGCCCGCTCTGCCGCTAGGAAGAGGAGATGACAGACCATTTGCTGCGGGACTACCCTTACGCTAAGGAGGTATGGAAGACTACCCTAGGTATTGGAGATCTAGGCCCTCCTATTACAAAGGAAACTCACTCATTGTTGGCGGACTGGATTTCCCTCTTTCCTTTCCGGACAACTAACCAAGGCCATCTGTTAGATCTTTGGAAATCGATCCCAAAATTTATCCTCTGGAAGATCTGGATCAAAAGGAACAATTGGATTTTTAGAGAGACCAAGAGGACCCCGACTCAGGTAGTCACAAGGATTAAGGCTCTCTTCAGCGAGAGTGCCCCTCACTTTGTCAAGGCATCAAATTTTGAAACCTCTAGAAAGGGATGAAGAAGATTGGTTGAGGCACCTTGGTATCCAAAATCCATCGACTCCATGCCCATTAATCTCTCCCACTTGCAGTTGGGAGCTCAGGATGGGGAAGCAAGATCTGGAGGAGTGGAAAACTTCTAAGAACTCCACTTTACTCTCCTTCGATGGAGCCTCAAAGGGGAACCTGGGGGTGGTAGGTGGAGGAGGGATTTTATTAAGACCTGATGGAACTACCATCCTTCGGTTTGCCTGGAGAATTGGTGTTGCCTCCAATAACAGGGCATAAGCCCTTACCCTTTGGAAAGGGCTCACCCAAGCCTTAATCCTCAATGTCTGAGAGTTGGTGGTGCTAGGGGACTCGAGAATTATCATCCAAGCCTTAATTCAACGCACCACTCTGACAAACGCCCATCTCCAACACTCTCTAGAAAAAATAAAGTTACTTCTAGGGAAATTTCACTCTATTCATCTCTTCCACGTCCTTCGTGGGAAAAATTCTCAAGCCGATGAAGAGGTCAACTTGGGGGAACGATTGGGAAAAGGGAGTCTTCTCCTCAACGACGTTATGGTCAATTGGGAAATTCCGTAATCTCTCAAAACAAAATGGCTCTGCAAATGGTCAATCGGACAAGATGATCAACAAGAGAAAGGACAGATACGCATCAGCCATAATGCATGGGCTTTAAGTGGAAGGAGGATGACATCATTTGGTTGTTGAATTGCAGACGCCCACCCATACCTCAGTACTGCGACTCGTGTGGAGCAAGGATTCAAATAAACCGTTACTTATTTCATGTAGAAGGGAAGGGAAAGAGCAGCGTAAGAGAAGTGGCATTCAGGAAGGAGTAAAAGAAAGGGCGAAGAGAGAAGTGGCAGGGAGACTCGAATTAGCATAAGCAACCCAATAGAGACTGTCCAGATGGCCTCAAGCTTGGGTAATAAGCCAGTAGTGGAGGAAAGAATTTCGACACTTGAAGAAAATATGCAGAAGCTCTGGAGCATGCTGAACAACTTGGACGACTTTCTCTAGAACTTAGATGGAGAGGCAGGAAGAAGAATGGAAGTGCTCGAGCTTGACATTATACACACCAGATCAGGGTTGTTTGAGGAAATGGGGAAGCTGAAGAAGGAGCTGAAAGACCCGCAGCAAGAAATCGAAGAGAGGGTCAACAGCCTGGAGCAGCAAATGGAACAAATGAATCAGGAATGGAAGCTGGAAAGAGACCAGGCCAAGAAGAAAGGCCTGGAGTAATCAGAAAACAGATCCAGTGTGACTCAATCATTGTGTATTGGCATTTGTATTAGCCACGCAAGGCATTTAAGTGTTGTTAATCTCTTTTTAGATGTAGTATTTCTAGCCTGGTGTCTCTTGTAAAAGCCTTGAAAGGCAGTCTAGTCTAGTCTTGTAGAGAAATACCCTTTGTAACTGGACCAGTGGCTCGCCACTATTTATCTAATACAATCTCCATTAACCATTTTTGTTTAAAAAAAGAAAAAAAGAAAAAAAACTATCAATAGAAAACATTGACATTATTTATTATTTATATTAATAAATTCTTTTTCATGGGGACTTGGTGTTTTTTCCAACAACCAAGCAAAATATTATGCACTTTGGAAAGGATTGAAAATTTCTAAAGGTTCATGTGCTCAATTGTTGGTTGCAGTGAGAGATTCAAATACAATCATTAACCATATGGAATTCATTGTGCACTAAAATAGTCTCATTCAAGGTTACAAGGTTACATATAAAATAAATAATGCAATATAGAAGATGAAATACTCAAAGAAAATGTGTCTAAACTGAAATATGTGCTCGGGTGGTACAACAACTCTTTGATAATACTTATTTCAATAGGTCAATGACAATGTATGGATTTAATGTAAGAGTTTCACATGGTTTATTTTACAAATACAAAACACAATCCTAAGACTCTAACACAACACTAATGACCTTCACTCAAATAGTTAAATAGTAATTAGGCCTTCCAAGTGCTTCAATGTATGGTGATGCAACCCACCAT
>ML784966.1:214451-244470 GCA_009831015.1 Picea engelmannii
AATCTAGTTCTTCATAATTGCGAGGGCCAAATGAGGTCAACTTTTTTTATTTGCTCAAATCTTCTCCTTGAACTCCCTAGTCAACTTTACCAATTGGAGAAGCCCCAATCAGACCATTAATTGGGAGTCACATGAGCTCTCAAGTCACAAGAACCATGGATCTATTTTTTTCTCTGGGCAAAAATAGTAATTCTTGAATTTAAGGTTACAACCATAGCTACTGATAAAAGAGACCCACATGTATTATGATGCTCCACAACCACACAATGAGGTGACAATATAATAAGGTATCCCAAACCATATGAGGAAGATTAGAAAGGTGTTTGCATCAAACAATGACCAAGGCCCTGGGTTCTATTGCAACCTATTGCATCTATGTAATTGGCTAAGAAAATGTTTGTGAATTTACGGGACATAACATCTAGTTTAGAAAATGAATATATGCATGGATGGTTTGTGAGTTTGCATTTGGGGACTCGTCTAAGAAAATATGGAAAGTTCAAGGACTGCTACTCCAGGAGATGTTACCTTAGAGGCAAAAAAGTCTTCAAGATTTGTTGGAGCAACAATATTTATCCCATGACTTTGTGGATTTCTTTTGGATTTCAAATTTGGAGCGACAATATTGATCCCGTGATCTTAAAATAGCTTCTCATTTTGGATTTCTTTAATGGAAATAACATGTCCTATATTGGATCTTGGAGGTTTAAATATAGTTAATATTAGCCTTTTCCATAGTACAGTTGTTTCAGTTACCACATAGAACCAAAAATAAACTCTGGCATTCCTTGGAAGGATAAAATAAAATGTTAGTATATGGAATGAGCCTAATGTTACTTCTAGGATACAATCTTGGTGGACTAGAAATTTAGCTATTGATAAATAATTTTGCATTGATCTCTTAAAGCATGGGATCTATACCATGAATTGCACCTTAACTATTTCATTTCACAGTTACTATTGTTAATAGGATTATTGTTAAAAATATATATATTAGGTGTGTTTTAACTTTTAGCGGTGCTTCCAAATAATTGACATCCATATTTTATAATAATTAAAATGAAACTACAACATGCATGCTTTATTTTATATACCTTGCATAAATCAAGAAAAATAATATTGTAACAGTGACTATGCACAACAAATCTATTGGAAACCAGACTGCACAAAATAACTCATAACCATTATTTGGTCTCATAAAACATCCATTGATTGATTGATATCACGAGTCATACCTTTATATGCCATCTAGTTCTTTTGGCTTTGGATTGATCTCTCAATTGTATTTTCAATCTTAGATTCAAAGCTCAAAACTCATTTCCAGAAAAAATCCTCAAAAACTCAAAGGAATATTCACCACAAAAGAAAGAGGATATGCATGCATTCAAATAAATTTCCTCTTACAATAAAACCCAAGTGTAGAAAAAAAACTTTGTGCCCTACAATTGCTTCAAATTATAGGAAATTTGTGAAAGGATTGCATGAATCCCAATCCCACATTGGAGCTTCTTTCCTTGATTTTGCATTAGGATCGAGAGATATTTAGGCCCAATTGAATCTACCTTAGGTACATTATGTATATTTACTTTGAAATAACACCCAATAGTTCATGTTATTTGAAATTGGATAGGAGTCCCACTATTCTAGCCAACTCGAAACCTTGTGATTACATCCTTGTGCGTGTGCCATAATGAAATCTAGTGACCGTTATCTTTCCTTCCAATAAAAGAAAAAGTACAAATCCAACAAAAACATTAGTTAAATACACATTGTATTGCATCATATACCTTCTTAGGTTGTTCTAGAGGCAATCAAAGGTTACACACAAAGGAAAAACACTAACAATGGTGATTGTTAGGATAAAGGCGCCCCCAGAGAAATGATTACATCTTTGTGCTTCTGTTAGAAGGAAAGATAACAACCACAACCACAAACACTATCTTTTATTCTAACAAAAGTACAAGAACAATGTTGATAACAATATTGGGGCACTAACCTTTGTTTAGGTGAATCACCTCCTTTCTTTGTCTAGCAACCAATAAGAATGGTTCATCACATAGGGGAATTGAAAGTATGGTGAGGGTGTATCATGTTCATACTACTACATGAGCTTGTGATAAAAGGGAATGTGAGGAAAAAGGACAACCTTGAGCAATGATTGCATACTTGTTCTTTTTCTTGAAGGAAAACTAGTCACATTTTTTTTAATTTTTCAATGTAGGAAAATGAGATAGCCAATCATTTCACATTTGAGGTTGTATAATTCACTTGGTTTCAATCATACAATTACAAATCAACACCTAACCAAAAGAAAGCATTTGCTACTAGACTTGCTTGACCAAACAACAAGCATTTGCAAACTAGACTGGGACTGAAAGACTAAATTACTAAACAAAAAAGTTGAGAGGATTTCCCAACCATTTTATAACATGCAACCAAAGCATGATTTTCATCTTATAGGTTGTCCCTTGAACACTCTATGATACATGCCAACAACTAAGGCAACACTTATTTAGACAATTTTAACATATAGAACTAACAAAATGACAATTTATACAAGAGCTAGGCTTCTCTAAAACCATTTAAACTATCAGACTTTGTCTATGCTTTTGCAAGCATCAAGCATTAAGATTATGTGACTTTTTTACAACATTTAAGATGACTCAAAATTATACAACATCTAAACATAATTCCCAACAAAAATTTAATGACTTTCTTTTGTTGCATCCATGAAACTCTATCAAATGGCCAATTTTCAAAGATAATACTATTATTGAACATCTATAAAATTCACAAATCCAAACAATAAACTTAAGTAGCATGGTTCAAATGTAAGGTTAAGGTAGCTTTCTTTTGTAGCACATTGGAATGCCAATCAACCATGTTTTCCAAGTCGTGAAACCATTATGCCACCATTACAAAGATAGGCTAATTCACATGGATGTACAAATGCATCCAAATAGTTGATTACGATGAAAATAAACTTATGATCCCATCAATCAAAACTCGAAATTACCACAAATGTGTTTTCATCATGCCAAGACTTGGACAGTATTTAAATGTTAGATATTAACTTGCAAAAAACACTGCAAGCCAATCCAACCTTTTCGATTCATACTAGGGTATATAAGTTTCCTTCTTGCACAAGCACAGACACATCTCAAACAACATCATTCCACTGTGGAGGAAAACTAGCACGTGCTAGCTTTCTTGCTTACACAAGAACAAGTGCATTTCAAACAACATCATTCCACTATATAGGAAAGATAGTGCATGGTAGTTTCCTTCTTGCACAAGCACATGGGAATTTCGAACAACATCATTCCACTGTGGAGGAAAGATAGCGCATGGTAGCTTTCCCTTTTGCACAAGCATAAGTGCATTTCAAACATCATTACATTAGAAAGGAAATATAGCTTGTGGTAGTTTTAATTCTTGCACAAGCACAAGCACATTTCGAATAACATCATTCCACTGTGGAGGAAAGCTAGCACATGCTATCTTACACAAGCAAAAGCACATTTCGAACAACATCACTCCATTGTAGGGGAACCCTATCTCGTACTAGTTTTCCTTCTTGTACAAGCAAAAACGCATTTCAAATAACATCATTCTATTGTGGGGGAAAACTAGCGCACAAGCACAAGCGCATTTCAAACAACGTCATTCTACTGTGGGGGGGAACTAGCATGTGCTAGATTTTATTCTTACACAAGTACAAGCACATTTCTAACAACATTATTCCACTGTGGTGGAAAGATAATGCATTCTCGTTTTCTTTCTTGCAAAGGTACAAACACTTTTAGAACAACATCATTCCATTGCGAGGGAAAGTTAGCTTTCTCTCTTGTACAAGCACAAGCGCAAGTGCATCTCGAACAACATCATTCCACCATGGGGGGAAGCTAGTGTGTGTTATCTTTCCCTCTTGCAAAATCACAAGTGCATCTCAAACATCATCCCACCATGCACAAACACAAATGCATCTAAAAAAACATCATTCCATTGTGAGGGAAAGCTAGCACACTAGCTTTCTCTCTTGCACAAACACAAGCACATCTTGAACAACATCATTCCTCCATGGGGTAAAACTAGTGCATGCTAGCATTCCATCTTACAAAAGCACAAGCGCATCTTGACCAACATCATTCCACCATGGGGAAAATCTAATGCATGCTAGCTTTCCCTCTTGCACAAACGCAAGCACATCTTGAACAACATCATTCTAGCATGGAGGAAAGCTTGCACATGCTAGCTATCCTTCCCTCTTACATAAGCACAAGTGCATCTCAAAAACAATTGTTCCACTATTGAGGAAAGATAGCGCATGCTAGCTTTCCCTCTTGCACAAGCACAAGTGCATCTCAAACAACATTATCCCACCATGGGGGAAAGCTAGTGTGTTATCTTTCCCTCTTGCACAAGAACAAGCACATCTCGAGCAACATGATTCCACCATGGGGGAAATCTAACACATGCTAGCTTTTCCTCTTGCACAAGCACAAGTGCATCTCAAACAACATCATTCCATTGTGGGGGAAAGATAGTGTGTGTTGGCTTTACCTCTTACACAAGCACAAGCACATCTTGAACAACATCACTTTCTCTCTTGCACAAGCACACAAGCATCTCGAACAACATCATCCCACCATGACGGAAATCTAGTGCGTGCTATCACTCCCTCTTGCACAAGTAGGAGCACATCTTGAACATCATCCCATAGTGGGGGTAAACTAGTGCGTACTAGTTTTCCCTCTTAACAACATCATCCCATCATGGGGGAAATCTAGTGCATTCTGGCTTACCCTCTTTCACAAGCAGGGGTGCATCTCAAACAACATCATCCCACCAAGAGGGAAAGCTAACATGCTCTAGCTTTCCATATTGCACAAGAAGGAACACATCATGAACAACATAATCCCACCTGTGGGGAAACCTAACACGTGCTAGCTTTCCCTCTTGCACAAGAAAGACCACATCTTGAACAACATCATCCAAACCTAGGGGAAATCTATCACATGCTAATATTCGCTTTTGCACAAGCAAGAGAACATCTCGAACAACGTCATCCAACCGTGGGCAAAAGCTAGCACATGCTATATTTCCCTCTTGCACAAGCATGAGATCATCTCAAACAACATCAACCCACCATGGGGGAAAGCTAGTGTGTGACAACTTTCTCTCTTACAAAACCACAAGCTTATCTCAGATATCATCATCCCACCATGGGGGAAAGCTAGTACATGCTATATTTTCCTCTTACACAAGCATGAGCTCATATCGAATAACATCATCCCAACATGGGGGAAAGCTACCTCTTGCACAAGTACGATCTCATCACGGAAAACATCATCCCACCATGGGGGAAAGCTAGCATGTACTAGCTTTCCCTCTTGGACAAGCACAAGCTCATCTCAGACAACATCATCCCACCATCGAGGGAAGCTAGCGTGTGCTAACTTTCCCTCTTGCACAAGCACAAGCTCATTTTGTAAAACGTAATCCCACTATGGGAGAAAGATAGTGCGTGTTAGATTTCCCTCTTGCACAAGAACAAGTTCATCTCGGAAATCATCCCACCATAGGGGAAAATTAGCTCATGCTAGCTTTCCCTCTTGCAAAAGCACAAGCTCATCTTGGAAAAAATCATCCCACTGTTGGGGACAACTATCTCTTGCTATATTTCCCTCTTGCACAAGCATAAGCTCATTTCTGAGAACATCACCCCACCATGGGGGAAGCTAGTGCATGCTAGATTTCACTCTAGCATAAACACGATCTCATCTCGGAAAACATCATCCCACTATGGGTGAAATCTAGTGCGTTCTAGCTTTCCCTCTTGCACAAGCACGAGCTCATCTCAGACATCATCCCATTGTGGGGCAAAGCTAGTGCATGCTAGCTTTCCCTCTTACACAAGCACGAGCTCCTCTCGAACAACATCATCCCACCGTGGGGAAAAGATAGTGCATGCTAGCTTTCCCTCTTACATAAGAATGAGCTCATCTCGGACAACATCATCCCACCCTAGGGGAAAGCTATCTCGTGCTAGCTATCACTCTTGCACAAGCATGAGGTCATTTTCGACAACGTCATCCCACCATGAGGGAAAGAAAGCTTGTGCTAGATTTACCTCTTGCACAACCACGCGATCATCTCGGACAACATCATCCCACCGTCTAACTTTCCCTCTTGCACAAGCATGAGCTCATATGAGATAACATCATCCCAATGTGGGGTAAAGCTAGTGTTTGCTAGTTTTCTATCTTGCACGAGCACGAGCTCATCTAGGACAACATCATCCCATCGTGGGGGAAAGCAAGCTCGTGCTAGCTTTTCCTCTTGCGCAAATCGTGGGGGAAAGCAAGCTCGTGCTAACTTTTCCTCTTGCGCAAGCATGAGCTCATCTCGAACAACATCATCTCACCATGGGGGAAAGATAACACTTGCTAGATTTCCCTCTTGCACAAGCATGAGCTCATCTCGGATAACATCATCCCACCATGGGGGAAATCCAGTATGCACTAGCTTTCCCTCTTGCATAAGCACAAGCTCATCTCGGACATCATCATCCCACCATGGGGGGAAATCTACCGTGCACTAGTGTTTCCTCTTGCACAAGCATGAGCTCATCTCGAACAACATCATCCCGTCGTGGGGGAAAGCTATCTCTTGCACACGCATGAGCTCATCATAGACAACATCATCCCATCGTGGGAGAAAGATAGCACATGCTAGCTTTCCCTCTTGCACAAGCACAAGATCATCACGAACAACATCATCCCACTGTGGGGAAAAGCTAGAGTGTGTTAGCTTTCGCTGTTGCACAAGCAAGAGCGTATGTCAGACAACATCATCCCACTGTGGGGGAAATCTAGTGCATCCTAGCTTTCCTTCTTTCACAAGAACAAACTCATATCCGACAACATCAACCCATCATGGGGGAAATCTAGAATGTGCTATCTTTCCTTCTTGCAGAACCACGAGCTTATCTCGGACATCATCATCCCACCATGGGGGAAAGCTAGAGTGTGCTAGTTTTTCCTCTTACACAAGCATGAGATCATCTTGAAAAACATCATCCCATCGTGGGGGAAAGATACCTCTTGCATAAGCACAAGCTCATCGTGAACAACATCATCCCACCATGGGGGAAACCTAGCATGTGCTAGCTTTCCCTCTTGCACAAGAACAAACTCATCTCGGACAACATCATCCCACCATCGAGGGAATTTAGCACATGCTAGTTTTCCCTCTTGCATAAGCATGAACTCATCTCGTACAACATCATCCCACCATGCGAGAAATCTAGTGCGTGAAAGCTTTCCCTCTTACACAAGCACGAGCTCATCTCGGACATCATCTCATTGTAGGGGAAAGCTATCTCAATTCCCACTTGCAAAAGCACGAGCTCATCTCGGAAAACATCATCCCATCGTGGGCGAAAGCTAGCTTCTGTTAGCTTTCCCTCTTATACAAGCATAAGCTCATCTCCGACAACATCATCCCACTGTGGGGGAAAGCTATGCATGCTAGCTTTCCCTCTTGCACAAACACTATCTCTTCTCAGACAATATCATCCCATTGTGGGTGAAAGATAGCACGTGCTAGCTTTCCCTCTTGCACAAGCACGAGCTCATCTCGAACGGAATCATCCCACCATGGGGAAAAGCTAGCTCATGCTATCTTTTTGTCTTGATCAAGCACGAGCTCATCATGGATAACATCATCCCACCGTGGGGGAAATCTAGCATGTGCTAGCTTTCTGTCTTGCACAAGCACAAGCTCATCACAAACAACATCATCCCACCATGGGGGAAATCTAGCGCATGTTATCTTTCCCTCTTGCATAAGCATGAGCTCATCTCCGACAACATCATCCCATCATGGGGGGAAGTTAGCGCATGTTAGCTTTCCCTCTTGCACAAGCACGCACTCATCTCGGACAACATCATCCCACTGTGGGCGAAAGTTAGCTTCTGCTAGATTTCCCTCTTATACAAGCATAAGCTCATCTACGACAACATCATCCCACTGTGGGGGAAAGCTAGCTCGTGCTAGTTTTCCCTCTTCAAAAAACACGATCTCTTCTTAGACAATATCATCCCACCATGGGTGAAAGCTAACACTTGCTAGCTTTCCTTCTTGCACAAGCACGAGCTCATCTCGAACGAAATCATCCCTCTATGGGGCACATGTTAGATTTCCCTCTTGCACAAGCACGAGCTCATCTCAGACAACATCATCCCACCGTGGGGAAAGCTAGTGAGTGTTAGATTTTCCTCTTACACAAGCACAAGCTCATCTCAGACAACATCATCCCACCATGAGGGAAAGCTAGCTCATGCTAGATTTCCCTCTTTCACAAGAACGAGCTCATCTCGGACATCATCCCACTATGGGCAAGCTAGCTTTCCCACTTGCACAAGCACAAGTGAATATCGAACAACATAATCCCACTGTGGGGGAAATACAGTGTGTGCTAGCTTTCCCTCACGAAGGGATGATGTTCTCAGAGATGTGCTTGTGCTTCTATGCTAGCTTTCCCTCTTGCGCAAGCACAAGTTCATCTCAAACAACATCATCCCACTATGGAGAAAAGCTGCTAGATTTCCCTCTTGTAGAAGCATGACCTCATCTAGAATAACATCATCCCACCTTGGGGAAAAGCTAGCTCATGCTAGCTTTCCCTCTTGCACAAGCACAACCTCATCTCGGACAACATCCCACCATGGGGGAAAGCTAGCACATGCTAGCTTTCCCTCTTGAACAACCACAACCTCATCTCGGACAACATCGTCCCACCATGGGGAGAGCTAGCTCGTACTAGCTTTCCCTCTTACACAAGCATGAGTTCATCTTAGATAACATCATCCCACAGTGGGTGAAAGATAGTTTGTGCTAGCTTTCCCTCTTACACAAGTGCGAGATCATCTCAGAAAACATCATCCCATCATGGGGGAAATCTAGCATGTGCTAAATTTGCCTCTTGTACAAGCATGACCTCATCTCGAACAATGTCATCCCATCGTGGGGAAAAGCTAGCACATGCTAGCTTTCCCTCTTACACAAGCATGAGCTCATCTAAGACAACATCATCCCACTGTGGGAGAAAGCTAGTGTGTGCAAGCTTTCCATCTTGCACAAGAACAAGCTCATCTCAGACATTATCTCACCATGGGGAAAAGCTAGAGCGTGTTAGCTTTCCCTCTTGCACAAACACGAGCTCATCTCAAACATAATTACACCATGGGGAAAAAATAGAGAGTGTTATATTTCCCTCTTGCACAATCACAACCTCATCTCGAACAACATCCCACTGTGGGGGAACGCTTGGGCGTGCTAGTTCTCACTCTTACACAAGCATGATATCATCTCAGAAAACATCATCCCACTGTGGGGGAAATGTAGTGCACGCTAAGTTTCCTTCTTGAACAAGCACGAGCTCATCTTGGACAATATCATCCCACCGTGGGGGAAAGCTACCTCGTCCTAGATTTCCCTCTCGCACAAGCATGAGCTCATCTCAGACAACATCATCCCACCATGGGGAAAAGCTAGCACATGCTAGATTTACCTTTTGCGCAAGAACGAGCTCATCTTGGACAACATCGTCCCACCATCGGGGAAACCTAGCATTTCCTTCTCACACAATCACGAGTTCATCCTGAACAACATCATCCCATTGTGGGGGAAAGCTATCTTGTGCTACCTTTCCCTCTTGCACAAGCAACAACTCATCTCGGACAACATCATCCCACCGTGGGGGAAATCTAGTGTGTTCTACCTTTTCCTATTGCACAAGAACAAGATCATCTCGGACAACATCATCCCATTGTGGGGGAAATATAGTGCATGCTAGATTTCCCTCTTGCACAAGTATGAGCTCATATTGAACAAGATTATCCCATCGTGGGGGAAAGGTAGCACGTGCTGTCTTTCCCTCTTGCACAAGCATGAGATCATCTCGGACAACATCATCCCATCGTGGGTGAAAGCTAGCACATGCTAGATTTCCCTCTTGCACAAGCACAAGCTCATCTCAAACATCATCCCACCATACAAGCTCATCTCAAACATCATCCCACCATACGGGAAATCTAGCTCATCCTAGCTTTCCCTTTTTCACAAGCACAAGCTCATCACGGACAACCACATCCCATTATGGAGGAAAGCCAGCATGCTAGATTTCCCTCTTGCACAAGCACGAGGAATTCTTGGAATGAATCATCCTACAATGGGGGAACGCTAGCGCATGCCTCTTGCAAAAGCACGAGCTCATCTGGGACAACATCATCCCATCGTGGGGGTAAGAAAAAGTGTGCTAGTTTTTCCTCTTACACAAGCATGAGCTCATCTCAGACAACATCATTGCATTGTCGGGGAAATTTAGCGCGTGCTAGATTTCCCTCTTGCACAAGCAAGAGCTCATCTCAGACAACAACATCCCACCATGGGGGAAAGCTAGCTTTCCCTCTTGCATAAGCATGACCTCATCTCGGACAACATCATCCAATCGTGGGGCAAATGTAGTGCATGCTATCTTTCTATCTTGTACAAGCTCAAGCTCATTTCGGACCACATCATCCCACCCTAGGAAAAAGCTAGCACATGCTAGCTTTCCATCTTCCACAAGCACAATCTCATCTAGGACAACATCATCCCACCATGCGGGAAAGCTAGCGCTTGCCAGATTTTCCTCTTGCACAAGCACGAGTTCATCTCGGACAACATCATCCCATCGTGGGGGAAAGCTAGCTCGTGCTATCTTTCCCTCTTCCACAAGCACGAGGTCATCTTGGACAACATCATCCCACCATGGGAATGCTACATTTCCCTCTTGCATAAGCACGAGCTCATCTCAGACAACATCATCCCAATGTGGGTGAAAGCTATCATTTGCTAGCTTTCCTTCTTACACAAGCACACGCTCATCTCGCATAACATCATCTGTCGATGGGGTAAAGGTAGTGCATGCTATCTTTTCCTCTTGCACAAGCACAAGCTCATCTCAGACAACATCATCCCACAATTGGGGAAAAGTAGCGCGTGCTAGCTTTTCCTCTTGCACAAGCACGAGCTCATCTTAGACAACATCATCCCACTGTGAGGTAAAGCTAGCTTGTGCTAGCTTTCCCTATTACCCAAGACAAGCTCATCTCAGACAATGTCATCCCACCATGGGGGAAACCTAACACTTGCTAGCTTTCCCCCTTGCACACACACGAGCTCATCTTGGACAACATCATTCCACTATGGGGGGGAAGCTAAAGCGTGCTAGCTTTCCCTCTTACACAAGCACGAGCTCATCTCGGACAAAAACATCCCACCATGGGGAAAATCTAGTGTGCTAACTTTCCCTCTTGCACAAACACATGCTCATCTTGGACAACATCATCGCACCATGCGGGAAATCTAGTGTGTGTTCTTTCCCTCTTGCAGAAGCATGAGCTCATCTCAGACAACACCATCCCACTGTGGGGAAAAGCTAGCGCGTCCTAGCTTTCCCTCTTGCGCAAACACGATTTCATCTTGGACATCCTCCTAGTGGAAAATATCATCCCACTGTGTGAGAAATATAGCTCGTGCTAGCTTTCCCTCTTGCACAAGCTCATCTTGGACAACATCATCCCACCGTTGGGGAAAGCTAGCACGTGCTAGCTTTCCCTCTTGCACAAGGATGAGCTCATCTCAGACAACATCATCCCATCGTGGGGGAAAGCTAGTGCATGCTAGCTTTCCCTCTTGCACAAGCACAAGCACGAGCTCATCTTGGATAGCATCATCCTACCGTGGGGGAAAGCTAGTGTGTGCTAGCTTTCTCTCTTACACAAGCATGAACTCATCTCAGACAACATCATCCCACCGTGGGTGAAAGCTAGCACGTGCTAGCTTTACGTCTTGCACAAGCACGAGCTCATCCCATACAACATCATCCCACCATGGAGGAAAGCTAGTGTGTGTTGGCTTTCCTTCTTGCACAAGCACAAGAGGGAAAGCTAGCACGTGCTACCTTTCCCTCTTGCATAAGCATGAACTCATGTTGAATAGTATCATCCCACTTTGGGTGAAAGCTAGCGCGTGCTAGCTTTCTCTCTTGCACAAACATGAGTTCATATCAGACACCATCATCCCACCATGGAGGAAAGCGAGCGTCTGCTAGCTTTCCTTCTTGCACAAGCACAAGCTCATCTCAGACAACATCATCCCATCATTGGGAAAAGCTAGCGCATGCTAGTTTTCCCTTTTGCACAAGCACGATCTCATCTCAGACAACATCATCCCACCATGGGGGAAATCTAGTGCATGCTAGCTTTCCCTCTTGCACAAACACGAGCTTGTCTCCAACAACATCCCACCATGGGGGAAAGCTAGTTCGTTATAGTTGTCACTGTTGCAAAGTCATGAGCTCATCTTAGACAACATCATCCCACCCTGGGGGAAAGCTAGTGCATGCTAGCTTTCCCTCTTACACAAGCATGAGCTCATCTCAAACTACATCATCCCACCGTGGGGTAAAGCTACCTCTTGCACAAGCACGAGCTAATCTCAGACATCATTCTATCATGGGGGAAAGCCAGTGCATGCTAGCTTTCCCTCTTGCACAAGCACGAGCTCATCTCTGACAACATCATCCCACCATAGGGGAAAGCTAACGTGTGTTATATTTCCCTCTTGCACAAGCACAAGATCATCTCAGACAACATCATCACATCATTGGGGAAAGCTAGCATGTGCTAGATTTCCCTCTTGGACAAGCGCATGCTAGATTTCCCTCTTGGACAAGCACAAGCTCAACTAAGACAACATCATCCCACAATGGGAAAAGCTAACGCGTGATAGTTTTCCCCTCTTGCACAAGAACATGCTCATCTCAGACAACATCATCACACCGTGGGGGAAAGCATGCTAGTTTTCCCTCTTGCACAAGCACGACTGCATCTCGGGAAACATCATTCCACTGTGGGGGAAAACTAGCACGTGCTAGCTTTCCCTCTTACATAAGCATGAGCTCATCTCAAACAACATCATCCCACTGTGGGCATACTAGCTTTCCCTCTTGCACAAGCACGAGCTCATCTCGAACAACATCATACCAGCATGGGTGAAAGCTAGTGTGTGCTAGCTTTCCCTCTTGCACAAGCACGAGCTCATCTTGAACAACATCATCCCACCATGGGGGAAAGTTGGCTCGTGCTAGCTTTCCCTCTTGCACAAGAATGAGCTCAACTCGGACAACATCATCCCACCATGGGGGAAAGCGAGCGTGTGCTAGATTTCCCTCTTGCACAAGCACAAGCTCATCTCGGACAACATCATCCCATCATGGGGAAAAGATAGCGTGTGCTAGTTTTCCCTTTTGCACAAGCATGAGCTCATCTCGGACAACATCATCCCATAGTGGGGGAAAACTAGCGCGTGCTAGCTTTCCCTCTTGCACAAACATGAGCATGTCTCCGACAACATCCCACCGTGGGGGAAAGCTAGCTTGTGCTAGTTGTCCCTCTTGCAAAATCATGAGCTCATCTCAGACAACATCATCCCACCCTGGGGGTGCTAGCTTTCCCTCTTACACAAGCATGAGTTCATGTCAACAACATCATCCCGCCATGGGGTAAAGCTACCTCTTGCACAAGCACGAGCTAATCTTAGACAACATCATTCCATTGTGGGAGAAAGATAGTGTGTGTTAGCGTTCCCTCTTGCACAAGCACAAGCTCATCTCTGACAACATCATTCCACCATAGGGGAAAGCTAGCACGCATTAGCTTTCCCTCTTGCACAAGAATGAGCTCATCTCAGACAACATCATCACATTATCGGGGAAAGCTAGTGCGTGCTAGCTTTCCCTCTCGGACATGCCCATGCTAGCTTTCCCTCTTGGACAAGCACAAGATCATCTAAGACAACATCATCCCACAATGGGAAAAGCTAGCGTGTGCTAGCTTTCCCCTCTTACACAAGAACAAGCTCATCTCTGACAAAGTCATCGCACTGTGGCAGAAAGCATGCTAGTTTTCCCTCTTGCACAGGCACGAGTGCATCTCGGGCAACATCATCCCATTGTGGGGGAAAGCTAGTGCGTGCTAGATTTCCCTCTTTCACAAGCACTAGCTCATCTTAGACAACATCATCCCACCGTGGGCATACTAGCTTTCCCTCTTGCACAAGCATGAGCTCACCTCGAACAACATCATACCAGCGTGGGTGAATGCTAGCATGTGCTATCTTTCCCTCTTGCACAAGCACGGGCTCATCTTGAACAACATCATCCCACCATGGGGGAAAGTTGGCTCGTGCTAGCTTTCCCTCTTGCACAACCACGACCTCATCTTGGATAACATCCCACCATGGGGGAAAGCTAGCACATGATAGCTTTCCCTCTTGAACAAGCACAACCTCATCTCGGAAAACATCATCCCACCATGGGGAAAGCTAGCCCGTGCCAGCTTTCCCTCTTGTACAATCATGAGTTCATCTCAGACAACATCATCCCATAGTGGGTGAAAGCTAGCTCGTGCTAGCTTTCCCTCTTACACAAGCACGAGCTCATCTTGGAAAACATCATCCTATTGTGGGGGAAATCTTGCACGTGCTAGTTCTCCCTCTTACACAAGCACAATCTCATCTCAGAAAACATCATCCCACTGTGGGGGAAATCTAGTGCGTGCTAAGTTTCCTTCTTGAAAAAGCACGAGCTCATTTCAGAAAATATCACCCCACCGTTGGGGAAAGCTACCTTGTCCCAACTTTCCCTCTTGCACAAGCACGAGCACATCTCAGACAACAACATCCCACCGTGGGGAAAAGCTAGGCCATGCTAGCTTTACCTTTTGCACAAGCACGAGCTCATCTTGGACAATATCGTCACACCATGGGGGAAAACTAGCATTTCCTTCTCACAAAAGCATGAGTTCATCCTGAACAACATCATCCCATTGTGGGGGAAAGGTAGCTCGTGCTACATTTCCCTCTTGCACAAGTAGCAGCTCATCTCTCACAACATAATCCCACCGTGGGGGAAAGGTAGCGTGTTCTACCTTTCCCTCTTACACAAGAACGAGATCATCTCGGACAATGTCATCCCATCATGGGGGAAAGATAGTGCATGCTAGCTTTCCCTCTTGCACAACCATGAGCTCATATCGAACAAGATGATCCCATTGTCGGGGAAAGGTAGTGCATGCTGGCATTCCCTCTTGCACAAGCATGAGATCATCTCGGACAACATCATCCCACCATGGGCAAAAGCTAACACGTGCTAGCTTTCCCTCTTGCATAAGCACAAGCTCATCTCAAACATCATCCCACCATACAGGAAATCTAGTGCATCCTAGATTTCCCTTTTGCACAAGCACAAGCTCATTGCGGACAACCACATCCCATTGTGGGGGAAAGATAGCGTGCTAGCTTTCCCTCTTGCACAAGCACGAGAAAGTCTTGGACTACATCATCCTACAATAGGGGAAAACTAGCACAAGCCTCTTGCAAAAGCATGATCTCATCTGGGACAACATCGTCCCATCGTGGGGATAAGAAAACGTGTGCTAGTTTTTCCTCTTGCACAAGCACGAGCTCATCTCAGACAACATCATTGCATTGTCAGGGAAAGTTAGCACATGCTAGATTTCCCTCTTGCACAAGCACAAGCTCATCTTGGACAACAACATCCCACCATGGGGAAAGCTAGCTTTCCCATGCTATCTTTCCCTCTTGCACAAGCATGGCCTCATCTCGTAACAAATCATCGCATCGTGGGGGAAAGGTAGCGCGTTCTAGCTTTCCATCTTGTACAAGCTCGAGCTCATCTCGAACGACATCATCCCACCCTAGGAAAAAGCTAGCGCATGCTAGCTTTCCATATTGCACAAGCAAAAGCTCATCTAGGAAAACATCATCCCACCATGGGGGAAAGCTAGCGCTTACTAGCTTTCCCTCTTGCACAAGCACGAGCTCATCTCATACAACATCATCCCATCGTGGGGGAAAGCTGGCTCATGCTAGCTTTCCCTCTTCCACAAGCACGAGGTCATCTCAGACAACGTCATCTCACCGTGGGAATGCTACCTTTCCCTCTTGCACAAGCACGAGCTCATATCGGACAACATCATCCCAATGTGGGTGAAAGCTAGCATGTGCTAGCTTTCCCTCTTACACAAGCACGAGCTCATCTCGGAAAACATCATTTGTCGATGGGGGAAAGGTAGTGCATGCTAGCTTTTCCTCTTGCACAAGCACAAGCTCATCTCATACAACAACATCCCACCGTTGGGGAAAGGTAGCGCGTGCTATCTTTCCCTCTTGCACAAGCACGAGCTTATCTCAGACAACATCATCCAACTATGAGGTTAAGCTAGCTTGTGCTAGCTTTCCCTATTGCCCAAGCATGAGCTCATCTCAGACAATGTCATCCCACCATGGGGGAAAGCTAACGCTTGCTAGCTTTCCCCCTTGCACATGCATGATCTCATCTTGGAAAACATCATTCCACTATGGGGGAAAGCTAGAGCGTGCTAGCTTTCGCTCTTGCACAAGCACAAGCTCATCTCGGACAAAAAAATCCCACCATGGGGAAAATCTAGTGTGTGCTAGCTTTCCCTCTTGCACAAGCACAACCTCATCTTGGACAACATCATCCCACCATGGGGGAAAGCCAGTGTGTGTTCTTTCCCTCTTGCACAAGCATGAGCTCATCTCAGACAACATCATCCCACCGTGGGGAAAATCTAGCATGTGCTAGCTTTCCCTCTTGCACAAGCACGATTTCATCTTGGACATCATCCCACTGGACAACATCATCCCACTGTGTGGGAAAACTAGCTCGTGCTAGCTTTCCCTCTTGCACAAGATCATCTCGGACAACATCATCCCACCATTGGGGAAAGCTAGATTTCCCTCTTGCACAAGGACGAGCTCATCTCGGACAACATCATCCCATCGTGGGGGAAAGCTAGTGCATGCTAGCTTTACCTCTTGCACAAGCACAAGCACGAGCTCATCTTGGATAGCAACATCCTACCCTGGGAGAAAGGTAGTGTGTGATAGCTTTCCCTCTTACACAAGCATGAGCTCATCTCGGACAACTTCATCCCACCATGGGCTAAAGCTAGCACGTGCTATCTTTACGTCTTGCACAAGCACGAGCTCATCTCATACAACATCATCCCACAATGGAGGAAAGCTAGCGCATGTTGGCTTTCCCTCTTGCACAAGCATGAGCTCATCTCAGACATCATCAACCCACTGTGGGGGAAATCTAGCATGTGCTACCTTTCCCTCTTGCACAAGCATGAAATCATGTTGAACAATAACATCCCACTGTGGGTGAAATCTAGCGCATGCTAGCTTTCTCTCTTGCACAAACAAGAGCTCATCTTGGACACCATCATCCCACCGTGGAGGAAAGCGAGCGTTTGCTAGCTTTCCCTATTACACAAGCATGAGCTCATCTTAGACAACATCATCCCATCATGGGGAAAAGTTAGCGAGTGCTAGTTTTCCTTTTTGCACAAGAATGATCTCATCTCAGACAACATCAACCCACTGTGGGGGAAAGCTAGTGCGTGCTAGCTTTCCCTCTTGCACAAACACGAGCTCATCTTCGACAACATCCCACCGTGGGGGAAAGCTAGCTTGTGATAGTTGTCCCTCTTGCAAAACCATGAGCTCATCTCAGACAACATCATGCCACCCTAAGGGAAAGCTAGTGTGTTCTCTCTTTCTCTCTTACACAAGCACGAGCTCATCTCGAACAACATCATCCCACCGTGGGGTAAAGATACCTCTTGCACAAGCACGATCTAATCTCGGACAACATCATTCCATCATGGGGGAAAGCTAGCGTGTGCTAGATTTCCCTCTTGCAGAAGCACGAGCTCATCTCTGACAACATCATCCCACCATAGGGGAAAGCTAACACGTGTTAACTTTCCCTCTTGCACAAGCACAAGCTCATCTCAAACAACATCATCGCATTGGGGAAAGCTAGCACGTGCTAGCTTTCCCTCTTGGACAATCACATGCTAGCTTTCCCTCTTGGACAAGCACAAGCTCATCTAAGACAACATCATCCCACAATGGGAAAATCCAACACGTGCTAGCTTTCCACTCTTGCACAAGCACAAGCTCATCTCAGACAACATCATCGTAGCGTGGGGGAAAAAATGCTAGTTTTCCCTCTTGCACAAGCATGACTGCATCTCGGGCAACATCATCCCATTGTGGGGGAAAGCTAGTGCGTGCTAGCTTTCCCTCTTGCACAAGCAGAAGCTCATCTCGGACAACATCATCCCACCGTGAGCATACTAGCTTTCCCTCTTGCACAAGCATGAGCTCATCTCGAACAACATCATACCAGAGTGGGTGAAAGGTAGCGTGTGCTAGTTTTCCCTCTTACACAAGCACGAGCTCATCTTGAACAACATCATCCCACCATGGGGGAAAGTTGGTTCATGCTAGCTTTCCCTCTTGCACAAGTACGAGCTCATCTCGGACAACATCATCTCACCATGGGGGAAAGCGAGCGTATGATAGCTTTCCCTCTTGCACAAGCACAAGCTCATCTCGAACAACATCATCCCATCATGGAGAAAAGCTAGCGCGTGCTAGTTTTCCCTTTTGCACAAGCACGAGGTCATCTCGAACAACATCATCCCACTGTGGGGGAAAGCTAGCGCGTGCTAGCTTTCCCTCTTGCACAAACACGAGAGCGTCTTCGAAAACATCCCACTGCGGGGGAAAGCTAGCCCATGCTAGTTGTCCCTCTTGCAAAAGCATGAGCTCATCTTAGACAACATCATCCCACCCTGGGGGTGCTAGCTTTCCCTCTTACACAAGCATGATCTCATCTCGACAACATCATCCCACCATGGGGTAAATCTACCTCTTGCAAAAGCACAAGCTAATCTTAGACAACATCATTCCATTGTGGGGGAAATCTAGCGCGTGTTAGATTTCCCTCTTGCACAAGCACAAGCTCATCTCTAACAACATCATCCCACCATAGGGAAAAGCTAGTGCGTGTTAGCTTTCCCTCTTACACAAGCACGAGCTCATCTCGGACAACATCATCACATCATTGGGGAAAGCTAGCGCGTGCTATCTTTCCCTCTTGGACAAGCGCATGCTAGCTTTCCCTCTTGGACAAGCACAAAGCTCATCTAGACAACATCATCCCACAATGGGAAAATCTAGCGTGTGCTAGCTTTCCCCTCTTGCATAAGCACAAGCTCATCTCAGACAACATCATCGCACCGTGGGGGAAAGCATGCTACTTTTCCCTCTTGCACATGCATGAGTGCATCTCAGACAACATCATCCCATTGTGGGGGAAAGCTAGCATGTGCTAGCTTTCCCTCTTGCACAAGCACAAGCTCATCTCAGAGAACATCATCCCACCATGGGCATACTAGCTTTCTCTCTTGCACAAGAACGAGCTCATCTCGAACAACATCATACCAGGGTGGGTGAAAGATAGCATGTGCTAGCTTTCCCTCTTGCACAAGCACGAGCTCATCTTGAAAAACATCATCCCACCGTGGGGGAAAGTTGGGTCGTGATAGCTTTCCCTCTTGCACAAGCACAAGCTCATCTCAGACAACATCATCCCACCATGGGGGAAAGATAGTGTGTGCTAGCTTTCCCTCTTGCACAATCACGAGCTCATCTCAAACAACATCATCCAACCGTGGGGGAAAGATAGCACGTGCTATCTTTCCCTCTTGCACAAGCATGAGCTCATCTCAGACAACATCATCCCACCATGGGGGAAAGCTAGAACATGCTAGATTTCACTCTTGCAAAAGCACAAGTGCATCTCGAACAACATCATTCCACCGTGGGGGAGAGCTAGCACGTGTTGGGTTTCCCTCTTTATTATGTTAGACTATGATTACATTCATATCCTTCAACAACATTGCATGGAGCAAAGAGAGCAATACCCTTGTGGTTGCTCCTCGAAGAATGCTAACATGCTACCTCAAATTATGGATTTGTTGTGAAAAAGGCATAAAATACTGACCCTTTGACCATGTCAAGGGGATATGCCAAATCACTTCCTTGAAACATTTGATCCATGCCTTGATAAATTTCAAGAAGTTTCAGCCACACTCTAAGTCCATGTTGGCTTGACCTCTACCATCTCTACATCAACCGGACTTGTCATCTCCAACTAGTAAAGGAAGAAACTTTCCATTTAAGGGCCCACTCGATAAGACTCACCCCAAACCTCTGAGCAATATAATGTGAAATTGAGATCACCACCCAAGATGATAAAATTTTGAATTAAAAGTCTGCGATTGAAACAAGCATTCCTAGTAGCCTAGTTTATTCTCATAGGGCCCATAAAGATTCAAAAGAACTAATGAGAACCCCAACTCTTTAGCCTTAAACTCCGTACTCAAACCATAATTGACATAAAAGGAATTAAGAAGTTTTATAGTGTCATTCTAACCTGTAAGCAAACCTTTAGAGAGCCCAACATAATCCATCGACAAAACATGTCCAACTCAAATAACTCGTCGATGGTCTATAATGGGGTAGACTTCCATTTTTTCTAGATGACTCTCAATCTTGGGGCATTACCCTATATTTTTTCATTTAAGAAAGATAAGCTCTTAGTCATTTAAGAGAAATATTAATCTTAGTCTCAACCACATGCATTTCAATCTAATGCATTTCCTTGGTGATTGTGAACATGATTCAAGATCTATATGGAAACAATAATGTAAGGTTTTTCATATACTAGAATAGAGGCATGTATTTATAACAATAGTAATGATACATTCTAACATAGGTGGGTCAACAAGATCTTGTAGAAGGAGGTTGTTGGAAGATTGATAACTGAAATTAAAGACGAACAATAATTGGAAAAGGAAAAGGATCAACGTTGCCCCTTTAAACCACCTAGGATTAGTGCCAAATGTCTTACACTTGCTCCCCTAATGTTCTCAAGAAGGATTCACTCATAGCATAGTTAAACTACGTGCCTCTCCACTCTCTTGAGAGTTTTGCTAGATAGTTAGCATTTGCCCAAGATCACACATCTGAGTCCCTTCAGTGTAGGGTTATCTCTAGATTGACTCATTTTCTATAAATGATGATTCTCTTGGAGCACCATCTTCTTCTTCCTTCCCTCATTCTACTTCTAGCTCTGATGTGTCTTGATATGCTCCCTCTTTCCCCTAGTTTGACTAGAGAGGGGTGGTCATTTTTGTTTTTATTTTGTCATTAACATATTATGTTTAACGTGGGTATTGTATCTATATTATTTATGGCTACTATAGTTTAGTGCTTTAGCTATTTTTATTTTTTGTAGATTAGTGATTGGAGTTTCTTTTGCACTCCCACCCTATACTTGCACTAGATTGTACTTCTAAGTCCCATTGACTTACTATTGTAGTCATTTGTAGGAAGGAGATTAATAAAATCATCTTATTAAACAAATTTTATGAATTGACCTGCACAAACGATGTCATGCAATGCATATCAGCTAAGTTTCTAACACACAAATTCTTCACGTAATATGCAACACTTGTTCCATTGTACCCAAATGCTCTTCTCTGCAAGTTCGACCTATCATCACTTGAATCAGTGACACAGTTGATTGCAAATGTTTTCCAAACCAGTTCAAAGAATGCAGAGTATTCAGAGTGTTACCTTGATTTGTGGATGGATGGATATTGAAGTTCGGATCTCAAGTGCATGCATGAGCCCCTAAAATGGAAAAATGGACTCTAAGTTGATGTGGTATTTCAACAAGATGTTGAGAATCCCATGACAACAGATTTTGTTTGAAAAAGTGTTTAAAAAATAGATCAAATCTGCAATCTGTCTTACTAGTTTATGTGATCAAGGATGGGCTCAAAATACACAAGAATTGCTCAATAATGTTGTATTCACTGTTATACATACATTGAATACAACAACATTATTCCAAACTTGGTGAGACCATACCATATCCCCTTGCCTTCTTAGCAGTTTCAGCATCACTGCTTGTCTGTCACCTGAGAATTCGAAATGTAGTCCATATCTTTGTTGCTACAAATTTGATGTAAAGGTTGTATTAGATGAACAAGGATCTGTTACAAGACATGTGTCATGATTGTCCCATAGGCTCTTAATATGTATCAAACTGTCAAATTTCTTTATTCCGTCCATAAACAAAGTGTTGTCTCTATCAATTTGTATGATCCTTCCTATAGCATACAGGTCATATTTCAAAAATATCTCAATGACACCAACACTGTCTATCCTCATGTCATTATGGGTTATCATGAAATTGGCTCCATCCTTTAAATATAACAAACAGGTGGGAGTAGTTTCATTAATTTTTTGTGCTCCAAGAACATTGTAGAGAGCACAAAGAACTAAATTTTTAATTCCAAGTGCTTATTGAATGTTGTCCCAAATACTCAATACAATGTGCAATTGACTCCCACAAATTTTGACATATATGTCAACTCTCAGATCGAGGTGCATAGTAGTTTAGACATCAGATTGAACTATGGGTTGTGCTTCCTGATCCCCACAGTAACCTTTTATCACCTTTATCTTAATATGTTCAAGCCTTTTCCACCTGGGCCGACAACAACTCTCGGCAACACCCTTCGTGTAATCTCCTATAATATGTATTAGATGGGGTGCGAACCTGTTCACCGCATATCCTAAAGTTGTGAGGAAACCAACATTTCCCTTCTTCTGAGACTCATGCTTCAATGATTGCAAACAACCCCCAAGCTATCTCTTTCATACATGGATTGGAGACCATCACCACGTGATCCATCGACGGTCTCAACATTTTTAACCATGTGGTATGGAATTTCATCATCTGATTGGGAGCATATATTTTCTCCCTATGTCTTTGGCTGGCCAAACACTTCATTAGAAGATTTATAAAAGCAATTGTGGGAAATCCTTGTCTCATATTCGATGATACCGGGCTTGTTTTCATTATCAATTTTTAGTGTTGAGATCAAAAAATTGATGTGGCATTAATGAATTTGACCCTTACTGCGATGTGTGGTTCTATATGATAGCTGGGTGAAGATCGGTTCCTACCCTATCAATTTGGAAAATAAGATGGGTGTAAAACTTAGGCATGATAATTTCGTAATAAACCACAGCTTTTTCCTGGTCAACAATAGCCCTCTCCAGACAAATTGAGCCATGCATAAACTGAGAAGGGTTTTCACTCAAGTTGTTTTGTGATGAAGAATTTATTGCATTAGTCACCTTGGATTGCCTACCAACCACATAATAAAACCCTTTGTAACAGGATACTCTGCACCCTTTTCTTCGTTGTAATCAAAACCTGAGACAGACGATCTCGGATCACTCTGCTTAGTGGTGATGGTAAGAAAACCGTTAACATATGAATGGTAGCTGGGCCTCAATTTGGGTTTATGAATGTTTTTTGGATATGAAAATGCTCCAGCCAAAAAGTACTGTTGTCAATAGATTGGAAGGGGTCAAAACTCTTTCCAAGAAATTGTCCAGGTCCAATCTTGTGAACAACAATTATTTCAGTGGATTCTGAAAGGCTTTGGTTATAGTTTTTTTTTCGAGGTGATAGGTTCTTCTATCTTCAACCAGGGGGGAAATCAAATCAGTTTTGTTTTTTATGTTTCTCCCATTGAGTGATGCTAGATATCATAGTTAGAACACATCTGGAAATCAAATCTATCCCCTTGCTGGTGGTTTATGAACTACAAAAAAAGGCTGGGAATAGCAAAGACCCCTTTCAAATCATTTATGTAGTCTTGGAGGGAAACCTCAAGCTGTTGTAACACATCACACATGCCTTTTTTGTGTGTTGGAATTAATAATGAGCAAATGTATGAAGAGTGTAGAAGTTCTATTGATACTACAGGTCTGGGGTAACAATACTCACAACATGATATGAATAATGTCTTCAAAATATGTCTCCCTACAGTTTGTACTTGATCACAAGACCTATTGTTGAGTACTCTTGACACATTAGCTTCTTTGATCATCTAATATTTTTCATATCATCAGCCTGCAAGCTAGGCACTAATCTCATGGATTTACTCACTTTTGAAGACATCAATAACAACAAAACAAAAGGCATTCCATTCTTTAAGGAATCTTCATAAACTGAAATACCCTTCAAAAGAGATTCTCAAATCTGCATTAAGAACTTCTAATGTATCCACATGCTTTCCATTGGATTTCAGAAATGCACTTCTTTTGAATTATGGGAAAGGATGAGCCATATTTTCTTGTGCCTTCATGATCATCGTAACAATACCTAAAAGAGAAATTCCCTAGTCGTCAGCAGATGACCCCGGAATACCCAAAAATGACACTGGCAGGCTGAAAGGAATCCTTAAAAAATGCAAAGGCTGAAAGGAATCCTTCAAATGCATCTCGGGCATCCATTCTTCATATTCCTCTGAAAGAGGCAGTACGACATCATATGACCTTCCGTATAAGTAGTATTGCACAATAGAGCCTTCATCGTCAAGGTTTTCTGCACTTGTACAGTCATGTTCACCATTCTCAAGGATTGCCGAGACAATATAGTGCCCTTGTTTCCAATCACTCTCACTTGAAATTTTATCGAGCTCTGAGACATAAACCTATTCTTGGATAGAGCATGGTTTTTCTCTAGGGCTAGGTTGCTCACATGATTCACCACTAGTGTTAATGTTAGGATCTGGGGCCAAAACCCTGCCCATAACTAAATCTGGGCAATCTTCTTCGGTGACATCTTCAGTACTGTGGCCAACAGTGCTACCCTGTACAAATTTTGGGTGCAATTTTGGACGTAAAAAAAGTATCATTGGTTTGCATTCCACATTCTTTAGAGGTGTCCTTATATCTAGCACAATCATCTCCATGTCATATCATACGAGAATCACCACGATCCAAAATTGAAGACTTGTCCATGTTCAGATTAAAACCATTATGCAAACCTGGGCTAGCATCAACATCAATGGCCTTGTAAATACTTCCACCTACATTTAGGATTTTATGATTTTCTGGGACAACATGGATTTGTTCTGTTGATATCGCGTTGATACTATTAATGGCACCACTAGAAAATCTATGATCGTCTACATTAGATCTGCAACGTGAATGTTCTTCCACAAGACCAAGAATGTTGTGTTTATGACAAGCCCTACTCACAATGCAAAGGCCAGCTTCTGTTTGCATTTCATAATCTTTATCCTTGTCCTTGTCTTCATGACAATCATCAAAACATAACAATAAATCTTCCTTACCTTCCAAATCTTGAGTGAACATCCGATATTTAAACAACATGCCTGTAGGTGGATGATGCGTCAGAGAGGTTTCTCTAAGAATCCAAAGACCAAAAAGTATATCCTTTAGATGGATTCCATAGAAGATCACAAATTACATGACTATAGGGTTCCTAGGATTCTTTTTGTAATATGGAACCAGAGGCAAGCTGAACCCCTTTTGACAGTGTTAATCATATTACAGGGTTGAACTCAAACTTATGAGCTCCATTTCTTTACTAATAACAGATTTTCCACCCCATGAGATTGGGTAAAGTACCCACTTATTAAACATATAAATTCCAGCTAAATTCCAAAGTGGAGCTGGTGGAAATAAAGTCAATGCTCTGTTCTTCATAGAATTTGGAAAAAAAAATGTAAGGAATCCATTTACATTAACACTCCCTGTCAAAATGTTTGTAGTCTAGAAATTTTGTTGCATGGGGCTCCATTGAAATGATCTCAATTTAATTCCTATGAAATCAACATGGAGCCAGACTTCAGGATGAATATGTTTAGTGCCTTTATCCATTACCCAGGTTTTAATTATTTTTTTTTTAAATTTTATTGTTTTCTGACCTAAGGTTTCATCTTCTGCTTTTTTTTTTTCTTTTTTTTAGATCATAGATTTTAGTTAGCAGCCAAGTAATGGCAATGCTAATAGATGCTAGTGGAAGTTTTTATATTTAGTCTTCTATCAAGACTCAAATTGTAAATTTATTCCAGCTTACATTTTAGCCGATAAAAATAACCCTAGCTAGACATCACTTCATCAAACCCATTTATTACAATGTACAGGTCAACAAGGTAGACATTCACTGAGAATAAATAGCATCTACTTTCAATGACTTGCAATATAACACCCATATATGTAGTCACAGAACATAAGTAGATAGCATAAATGAGCTTACGACCTTAGAATATGATCTTTAAACATTAAATGTTGCTAAAAAGTTAAAAACATATATGATTCTATCTTCTAAGGAGCATTCTTTGAATGTAAAAGATATTTCCAAGTTGGAAGAGAAATCCATGTAAAAGATATTCCCTCATATAAATCTTACTAGGATGAAAGTATTTTAGTGAGCAATATATGCACATTGCATGCATAAGTTGTTAAAAGTAAACAGCGGATTGATCATAGTAAAATGTCCAATGGCATGAAACATAGTAGTAAGAATCTCTAAAGACATGGAACAAAGTGGATACACAGTTGTTTTGATCACCTTCAGGCATTCATGTTGAATGTGCAAGTGTTTATGAAAAAAATATGAAAATTATTTTACCAATATATAACAATGCAACTAGGGGATATATTACTCCACCTTACTCTTGAACACCAACAGAGCATATACCATGAGAGACAAGATCTAGGCAATATAAAAAAAATTGGAACAAACTAGAGAACCTTGTATTCTAAAAGTAATAACAAGATATCTGGTGAAGACAAGAAGAAAACAACAATGACAAATATGGGCAGAGATTCAAGTGCCAAAACTCTGTATTATAAATCGACCAGATTGTCCTTCTTGGGCAGGTAAAGTGCACTAGAAAACAAACTACTTCATGTGATAGTTAAGACTGCTCTTTTAAATGATATCGAAGCTTCTTCCCACTACAGGTAGACTTTGAAGAAAGTGTATGTATTAACAACATAATATATAAAATATCCCAATGGGAGATATCAAAATTAGCATAATGTCATGTTTGATTGTTGCATCCAATTAAAGAGAATAAGAGCATCCTTACCGTGACCATGTTGGGTGTAAGCAACAATCATTGCATTCAATGAGACCACATTTTTGTGAGACATTTTTTTAAACATTTGGCGTGCTTCCTATATGATTCCACATTTGACATATCCAGAAATCATAGCAATCCATGAGAAAACAACTATTTGAGAAATTTTGTCAAATACGTCGAGTGCATTTGCTATGCTACCATGTTTTTCATATCCTGTAATCATCCTGGTAAAAGAGATCACTCACATTTTGTCAATATGAAAACATCTTTATTTGAGAAATTTTGTCGAATACCTCGCATGCATTTGCTATGCTACCATGTTTTTCATATCCTGCAATCATGCCAGTAAAAGAGACCACATCGCGCCGAGATGTTTTGCTGAATGCTTGGCAAGGGAGTGGATGGTACTTTGAAAGAGATCAATCCTGGCGAGCTTGGCTTCAAGGGTTGCGATATTGGGTATAAGGCGAGGAGGCAGAGGTGAAGCGAGCAAAGGAATCTCATTTCATTTCATGTATAAAATTTTCCGAGCAATTTTATGTATATGATTATGAGCGACATTGGGTGAAAAAACACAGAAAGGGATCCCTCACTGAAGGGAGAGGTGCCAAATGTTCTCATTGGAAATACATAGCATATATAGAATGAAATCATCGGGTTTCTCATGGTAATTTGGGTTGACCATAACTATTCAGTTAGAATGGACCCTTATTTTCCCATTTCTTAATATTTTTATTACATGTAGAACATTTTTTATTATTTACTACTCTCTTTAATAATTTAAACTGGATGAGATGACATAGTGTGGGTTCATCCATAAGGGATTTGTAATGATGAAATTTTGAACAAAGATAGAGCTTTGATTTTTTAATTTATTCTAATTTTTTAATATAACTCACAAATCCTTAAATCTTTATTCCTTATTGTTCAAGCCCTCTTTTCCACATCGTAAGTTCCATGGATCCTAGTCAAAGAGACTCCCAAGACTTTAAGCTTACCTAGGTCTTGGTCAACAAATGCAAGAGAAAAAATGTAGATTCCCAAGACATCAACCTTACCTAGGTCTTGGTCCACCAAATACAAGAGAAATAATGCTTATTAATATAAATCCTTATTACTTTACAACAACAAGAAGCCCGAAAATAAGAGTTACAAGATACAATCATGCATGATATTATAAGTATGTCTGAAAAACTCATCGTCGCTCAGTAACAGGCCTAGCCATAACCTCAGCTTCAACACACTATTCATTAGGTGGTTCCCAATATCCAACAAAACCTCAAGATGGACATCGAATTGTTGGTGCCTAAATCTAATGGGGTTCTCAATAATGACAAGCTCAATTATAATACATCCAACTAACAAATCAATTTGGTATCAGATTAGTTTATTACACTAGTTATATTGTTGTAGAAGAGATTGGAAGGTGACTACTAGAATTTGGTACCATGCAAGTGGTATTCAAAGAACAAAGTCTAAATCAAAAGTCAATATGGCAGGAGAAGAAGACCACATCATAACCAAAAGGGAAGAGTTTGTGTTTCCTCGTGTAACATTGATCACTGTAGAGTAGGAGGTCTTGTCCCTTTGATGAAATATGTAACAACAATTGTATATTCTTCAACAATTGGTTAATTCAATGAGTTTAATGGTCATACCCAATCCGGTGAACATGTTTTTTTCATCTCCACCCAATTCCGATTCATTTTCCAATAGTATGGAAATACTTTCTAGTATTTTTAACACCAACACAGATAGTTCAACACCATTGAATTCTATTCCTCATTTGGGCATGGTGATTTCTAAAAACACCACTACCTAATGTATGAATATGATACACTCACCATTTGGTCTACAACAACCTTTCATAATGGAGACAACAACAAAGATTGGGGCATTTTATGGATCACTTGTTGGCATATGAATTGACATAAGGTGGATATGGAAAAACCATGTTCATCGATTGGGTAGGATCATCAAACTTGTAGTATGGGCCAATTGTTTAAAAAGAGCCAATTGTTGTTGCATGTCTCAATGAGGGTACAAAAGATCCTTCTCTACACTCACCCATCTTGCATGAGGATACCCAAACTCTTCTTCTTTGGCTACGATGTGGTCTTCTTATTCCACAATAACCTCTTCATGTTCATACTTTGTTTTACAAATGCTATCTATTGGTCCTCCCTATAATGACTATCCACTTGCATGATGTTGACTTATGGTATTCACCATCCAACTTCTTCCACGCTAATATAACAAGTGAAACAGATTGCTCTAATACCAAATTGATCCATCAGTTGGCCATATTATCCTTTATTTCTTCTCACTATAGACTAGATAGTAAATCTACTAACCATTTCTCCATAATCTCGTTGTTTATAAAACATAGTGTAAAGCATAGTTTTGTTGCATCTTGGCCGTGACTTGTAATACTCCTTGAAAACCCCCAACCATAAGCCCATATAAAAATTTTATTAATTGTTTTTGCATAAGCTCACATAAGTGATGGACAACAACCATGACCCAATAATGATTGACATAAATCCCCAAGCAATTATAGACAAAAGCCAAATTTAAACATGATTCAAAATTTTGTTTGGGTATTCCTTCAAACAGTTGGCATGCATCCTATACAATGCTTACTTGATTAGATAACATTGATCTAGATCTAAATCAATACATCCTCTATTGCAATTCAATTCTCTATCACCATGGGTTTTTGATACTTTGTCACTGTGTGTTCTGCCAGGTCACCATGTCAGTGTTATAGTGCATAATGTTTTTTATCACCATTCATCACAATTGTTAGTTCACTGTGGAGTATTCTTAGTAATGCCATAGAAATCAAGGAGGGAGGTAGGGAGGGAAGTCATGGTAGGGAGGGCAGTTGAGGAAGCATAGGTCAAGGTAGTCGGGCATACATAGTGGGGGAAAAGGATTATTGTCTAGTGGTTTGGTTTTTTTATTCAATGGTTTTGTTTAGTTCTTCTTCTTTTTTCCTTTTTTTTTTTTTT
>ML784966.1:244483-254787 GCA_009831015.1 Picea engelmannii
TATTTGTTTTTTTGATATGTGGATTTTTAGTTCTATCTTCTAGCTGAGAATTGAGTGTTTATGGGATTTCTGGCACAAATTTTGGTTGAGAAAAATCCATCTATTGATCATTCAAACCTTGATTTCAAAGAATTCAGTTTGAGAAACTAGTGCCCGATACTAAGGTTGATATTTAAATCCTTTGTACATGAGATTCCATGGTCATTTTAGTGAGTTGGTGCGTTGGTCATGTGTGTTGGTTGTGTCAATGCATGGGTTAGGGATAAGGGGTAGTGGGTTAGGGAGTTAGTGGATACAATTTACTAATGTGTTAGATATTAATATTACTTTTGGTTTTCGTGTCCCTATATATTCCATGACATCACATATATAAAACCACAAGCCAAATATGACCAACATGACACATAAACAATTATCAATGTTCTTACTAGATTAAAGAATGAATCTATCACATAAACTATTTACATGGGGAGTTCATGGATAATGAATTTAGATTCTGTTATAACATGCAATGTTGAGTCCTATTTTGGCACTTGATCTTTGAAGGACATTGATAGTCCCAAGGAGAAATATGTTTGCAAGAGGGGAGACATAACACCATATAGATGTTGACCCAATCTGAAACATCCAACTTCTAAATGGGAACAACCAAGCATGATCAAAAGGACTAGGGTGTCCTGCTCAATGACTCATGCCACCTTTAATCCATTGAAATACTAGTGCCTCATGATAATTACCCTTCCAAAAGAGTTAGACAAGCGAGTATGACTTGCCATCGCTTGAAACCAATGACCAAAGGTAATCTTACTATAGCCAACATCGAAGAAACTAATTCAAAGGGGAGATTGCATCAACGATGACTGGTAAATGTTACGAGTCCAAAAAAATTGACCATTTGTTGATCCCACTCTCAGTTATTATTTTATGGAAAATTCCAACTAGCTTCCTAAAGCCATGAAGGGACAAACAAAGAATTTGGTCTGGGGGCATAAAAACCAAACTTTACAGTAAAATCGAGTGCCATAAGCTCCTGTAATTGTTCTTGGGAAAGGTCGATGTGAGCACTCTATCCCCAATCACCCAATCTAGAGTTTTCAAAAGTTAACTCCTTAGTGGATCATGTTGTGTGTGTGTGTGTCTAAATAATAAATAGTATATAATAAATATTGAGAATGAATAACATCCAGTTAGACACCTCACCCTACACACTCCTAATGCACACACTTGACCCAACCTAACAACTAACATTCCATTAACACTTGACTCTATACCCTCCTAAAAACCTAATACATAACCCCAACCCCTAAACATTGGTCTATTATTGACACCTAATGAACAACAAGAGTGAGGGAGGATGTTATCACACTATCCTAGAGACTTTCACCCTAGATCCAATTTCTAGATTATTAAAGCTTTTGGCATTGATTGTAATGTCTCTTAAACCCACACAAATTATTTCCTTGTATCCTCATAAGAAGGACTATATATGTCATTTGAAACTTCAAGAGACAATGCATTATTGTGCATTGTCGTGTAATTAGTTGACAGCAAGAGGTTTCGACTTCCATCCTCCTCAATGTCTCTACTTTTTAGAGTGGAACACTCCTAAAACACTGGCCCAATCAGATTAGATCCCCTCAATGTTGGACGTCTCTTTATCAAGCTAGCCAACTTCCTCAATTCGTGGATCTAATCTGGATTTGTGCTGAGATAGGTCAAGGGAATTTCCTCAAAATATGGGCTCATCTTCCAACCTCCTTAAACTTTTTAAATTTGTTACAAAAGTTGTCTTAGAATTTTGTTATGCTAGTTGCTCCACCATCCTCTTCAACCCATCCTTGCTTCTTGTACATAAATTTTTTTTGACCATGCATTCGAAGTTTAGCTGCCACTTATGTCATTTTAAGTTCAGGCATTCATGAGTCTTTAAACCCTCCCATAACATCAACGCATGTGTCTAGTCTAACCATGTCAAATTCTGATGCATACAGGCACAAACTAAAGAAATTTCAATGCTGGCCCCATTCACTGCTCATTGTGAAGGGTCGGTGGAAGACAATATTTGTGATGGGTGTATTGGAAGTTCCATGGAATTTCAAGAGATCAGTTTCGACAAAGATTCTACATATGGAAATGACAGATGATGAAAATCAGGCATAGACGATCTCAATGATTATGTGTAGGGTTGATGGATGTCATTAATCCCTTGACCATATATAATCCCTAATCAATTAACCATTAAACTACCTTACCACTAAGCCCCAAATCCATCAACCATTGACCCTTAATCCCTTAAACTGTAACCACTGATCCCTTAACCCTTAATCCCTTAAATGGTAACCCCTAATCCCTTAACCCTTAATCCATAAATAACCTAATCCCTAAAGCCCCTATCCACTTAACCCCCCAAAACTCAACAAAATTACTATTTAGGCACATTGGGAGTTAAATTGGAAGCTAAAAAGGAAGCTAGTCTGGAAGCTAAACTGGGAGCTAAACTGAGAGCTAAACTGGGAGCTAAATTGGGAGCTAAATCAAGCGCTATCTGGGGCACTAAAAAGGGCACTAATAGTGCCTAGTTTAGTACCCACCTGTGTTGCTCAGCACAAATAGCTCCATAAATAGTGCCCTCCCGATAAATAGCGTCGACTTTAGAAAAAATGTGGATAAAAATACATTAAAACAACCAATGGAAGAAAAAAAGGGATCTAAAAAGGGAGATAATCATAGGGATTTGTTGTAGTGTTGGGACATTGCCTTTGGAATATAACCTGGGCCAGAGCTTGAATCCGCCACACACATTTGAAAGGAAATCATTTTGGTGACACATTTAACTAGAGATCAAAGGTTAAATGAGGCACATTTTCGGGGCCTGTTTTGCATGAGATTGTTGTTGTTCCAGAACAGAAAATAGGGTCAGCATATCCCCCATTCCAACATGACAAGTTATAGACTGTGAGCTAGTTTAATGCTATCATGAGAAGATACAACTAACATGTAGAGGGTTGATCTTTAGTTTTTATTTATCTTAGGCAGATTCCTAGTTGAGCCTGAAGAGGGGTTTAATCAAGAAGAACATTTCATAACCTAAAGGATGCAGGCCATAAAAAAGGTTTATGCTGCACATGAACAAAATATATTGAACATCAACAGGATAGATCTTGCCTCTTCTATCATGGTCCATATGTTGAGCATACTCTTCAACTGAGAGACATGCTTTGAAATCCATTCCATTCACTGCAGACTCTCCTTATTTAGAATCCCTTCATTGCCACTCGACAGTAACACCATCTCTTCCTCTATCTCCAATAATAGTTTATCTCAGTCATGAAACCTTTTAGAAGCCCAAGATGACACTTTTTCCTTGACCACCCTTAGGAATTTGATAAACTTCTCATTGGGAGACAAACCACTTGATTGATCAAAGCTAGTCCAAGAAGACTTAACCAAATCAAAAAAATTCTCCTCTACACTCCACCTAGGATTATACTTGAATGAGGCTCCAGGTTTCTTCATTGAATGGCCCAACTCCAACATAATCGAGAATATGATCAAAAAACATACACCCTAAAACTCAAGACCTCACCTAATGAACCTGCAACAAAAGATCTTCATGAACAAGGAAATGGTCTAATCTCTTAGCAATACCATCCCCACCCCCCTTGGTTATTAGTCCATGTTGGCTTGACCTCCCGGCTCTACATCAACCAAACTTGTCATCTCCAACTAGTAAAGGAAGAAACTTGCCATTTAAGGGTCCACTCGACAAGACTCACCCCAAACCTCTGAGCAATGTAATGTGAAATTGAGATCACCACCCAAGATGATATAATTTTGAATTAAAAATATGTGATTGAAACAAGCATTCCTAGTAGCCTAGTTTATTCTCATAGGGCCCATAAAGATTCAAAAGAACCAATGAGAAACCCAAATCTTTAGCCTTAAACTCTGTACTCAAACCATAATTGACATAAAAGGAATTAATAAGTTTTATAGTGTCATTCCAACCTGTAAGCAAACCTTTAGAGAGCCCAACATAATCCATCGACAAAACATGTCCAATTCAAATAACTCGTCAGTGGTCTATAATGGGGTAGACTTCCATTTTTTCTAGATGACTCTCAGTATTGGGGCATTACCCTATATGTTTTCATTTAAGAAAGATAATCTCTTAGTCATTTAAGAGAAATATTAATCTTAGTCTCAACCACATGCATTTCCTAGGTGATTGTGAACATGAGTCAAGATCTATATGGAAACAATAATGCAAGGTTTTTCACATACTGGACTAGAGGCATGTAGTTATAACTATAGTAATGAGACATTCTAACATAGATGGGTTAACAAGATCTTGTTGAAGGAGGTTATTGGAAGATTAATAACTGAAATTAAAGACGAACAATAATTGGAAAAGGATCAACGTTGCCCCTTTAAACTATCTAAAAACATTATATAGATTAAACTCAAAAATGGAAATTGGACAAATAATTCCCACCAAAATATAACTACCCCTTTAAGCCACCCAAAAAATTATATAGATTATACTCAATAATGTCAATTGGACAAATAATTCCCACCAAAATAAATTTTATAGGTAATTTTTTTTTTTAACAATTGAGCAATTGGAAAAAAATGAACGGCTTGGCATAGTTTGAATTGGGGTTACACAAAATTCATTGCTTGCTGATGTCTGAGTCCTGTTAAATAATTTTCCCACATTTCCAGTGAGCTTCAGTTGGGGTTGCACAAAATTCATTGTTTTGAAGAAGCTGATGTTCGAGTCCCGTTAAATAATTTCGCCACATTTCCACCTGCTCACTGATGCAATCATAGAGAAGCTAGGTTGAAATGTATCAAACCCCAAATATTATTGGCTGACAATTCCTTAACATCTTAGGTTTTGTGAATCTTTTTCACACTAAATTAATGCAACAACTCGTGGATTTTGTCATTCCTGAACCCGTGATCAAGAGAAGGAAGTTGGTAACATCACTTTATCGACCACATCTCATACGCTCCCAAAGTTTTCAATCGAAACACCTACTATAGTATTGCCTGGTTGTTAAGCATTGACGCAGAATGGAGTAGTAGGGATTTTCCCATATAGATTGGTGAATCTCATCATCACACCTAGCAACTCCTAAGGGAGATGTTCAATGTAATACTAGAATATGCATGCAAGGAGCAGGTCCGCATATGTTTTAAAATCTTTGCCTCTATTACTTTAGCATCGAGTCTGAAGAAACTGATGCTTGAATAGGGAGACTCCCTTGACAAGGAAACATGCTGACAGGATCTCGAATCGTTGCGGACAAGATATTGATTCCCATTGAATCGCCGATAAGGATTGTGGAGGTGCCAAGTTCATTTCAGAAGGATGCAATGGCTATTGAAAATGAGAGTGAAAAATAGATTTAAGCACCCCTCGATCGATACCACTTCCTACTGGTGATTTACAAGAACTACAACAATGTTGAGGACATGGAATGATTACGAATAACCAATAATGTTAACATAATAATCAGCTTGAGGGGTTTTGGAGTTGGAGCATTTGTTGCGTATTTGGCATAACAACTTTCATCTTCAGAGTTTGCGTCATGTTTGACGAAATACCTGAATAGGGTTTTGGTTCGACAAAAGCCCTATTTGCAACATATTTGACAAAATATTTGAACAGGGTTTTGTCTTGACAGATGGTTTCAAATATTTATGAAGTCCCTGGCGGGGTAAACCATCATTCTATAGGTGAAATCTATTGATTCCATCTCCATTTTAAAGAGAAAGGTGTGCTTAAGGAGGGGATCCCTGCAAATCTGCCATTGTTTCTCTTCTTTGGTAAGTAATTCACAGATTTTTTGTGTGGTTAGAAGATTTACGATAAGTTTCTTGTTTTTAATTGGTGTTCACTGTAAGCTAGGTGGGAATTGGTTTTGTAGACATGTATGCAAAGAGTGGGAATGTTAACATTTCCTGCAAAATGTTTGAAAGAACACCTCAATGAAAATTGGTTGCATGAATTGTAGTAATTGTTGGTTACGTTACATGTGAGAATGTATACTCTTCCCACAAATTGTTTGAAAGAATGCCTCAACGAGATATTGTACCATGGAATGTTTTGATTGCTGGTTGATATTTAAATTATCAGAAAAATGACAAATGCAAGATAGTATATTCGATGTTTCTTTCATCTAACTCATATCTTTAACAAGATGACATAATAGAGTCAAATTTTAGAACATGCACCCACATCGAATATCCTTTAATGCTAGCATAGATCCTTTTTAACTCTAGATCTATTAAGCACCAAGAGGGATAAAAATAAATTGATATGTAAATCTCTCGGCATTTAAAATATATGGATCTAGGCTAGTAGATGGACAACAACTCAACTGCAAGTGACAATAGAAGCTAGTAAAACTCGGCGGGACTCAGCCGAACTAGAATTGGGGACCTCACAATGAACTCCACCTCCGCCTTGAAACAATGAGTTTGAACTAACTACAACTGGAGACCTCCATCCTAATTCCGCCTCCTTGTTCAAACCAACTAGAACCACAAACCTCCCAACAAACTCCACCCATCACCTTGAAATAGTCCATTTGAACCCATTGGAGGGGTGGGATTTGATCCACTCGTGTGTGCACAGGTCACTAGATCATTTAATATAATCTATTAGGGTGCAACCATAGGTTCGACCACTACCTCAAGTTGATCCCATTGCTTTAGGAAAAGTTCTCATGGAAATTGAACTTGCCCACTAATGAAAAAATTCCTTTCTCCTCACCATTGGATCCAACCCTTAGGGCAGGTGTGTGTGTATGTGTATTAATGCTTGGTGTGTTTTTCATAAATTTTCTTTTTATGTTATACATGTCATCTACACAAGGCTTTTATGCTTTCAATTTTTTTTTTTAAATATGATATTATGACAACTTATATCACATGTCATGTTAGCCTTAGGCATGGACATTACATATCTCCTTCACACTGGCTATAGAATGTAGTTGGTTTCCCTGGGCACAATGATGTACATGTACTGATGATATGTACTTCCAACATGGAATGGAGTTCAAATCACGACTGAATAAATGCAATGCTGAAAATAGACCTTAACTCAAGAAACATTTTCATGTAAATATGGCAATTAAAGAAGACAAAACTCTTTCTTAAATATGTAGAAAAATGTTGGAACCAACATATTTCCAGATCTAGTATAAATCTTACCATGGCCTTGGTCTTCGAATAGAAGGATCCAGTGAAGTTCGATTTGTTTTCCTTCATAAGTCCAATATCATTTCCTTCAAGATGAACATCATCATCCTAAAAAATACGACCAGTTTCAAAATTCACAAGCAAAAGACCATGCTCCTTGCAAACATTAACCAAAGTTAGAGTTCCTGCCACATTGGTTTTTATAGTCTTAGGCTTGTGAGATTCACACCAATCCACATTAGGCATACTTGTCACACTTGCAATATTAAGAACATGGGTAGGCTTGATGTTATGTATGTCCATTTGGATCTGGGTCCTATTCTCCAGTCTCCCATTTCCATATTCATATAGTATGCCTTGCTTCTTACAGATTTTCCCAAGAAGCCCTCCAATCCATCCATTCTTCCCATAGATCAAGAAATTCGAGGTAGGTTTCTGAATAAGGCCTTTGGAGGGCTCTAGCATGCAATTCTTCTAGATGACATTTGGTAAGGGAGATGTCATGGGAACAACATCACAAACTTCTGTATACCTCTCAACCCCAACCATTGCGAGCATCCGTGGATGAGGCAATAGAGCCCCAGACACATCACCCCACCAATCAGGTTGTCTTATGTACCAATCCATTGTTTTCTTCAATCACACTTCCCATTTAGTCCTTTTAGAGCACCCCCGATCCTTTAGTTTCTTATCATACAAATAATATTCTCCGCTCATATCTCACTCCCTACTACTATACCTTCCTTCACTTTATTTTCTGGATCTTGCCTTTTATAAAAAACTTTTTGACACTCCTACTTTGTAATGACATCATTGTACTCAACAGTCCCTTCGACCTACTTTTGTGGTCACTAGTCGAACATTAATAAAATTATCTTATCTTATATCTAGTCATTGAAAGGCCAGTTATCTACAAACTTTATAAACCTCCTCGGATCCAATGAAAACAACTTACTGATATCCTTAACCACATCAATGACCCTTCTTTCCTTATGTGTACCAATACTATTCACATGACCAACTTCACCTTTATGTAGAACAACTTCAAAAGCCTCAGCCACATCCTCATAGTACAAATAACTCCTAACATTGGATCCATCACCATGAATTGGGAATGACTTACCTTGCATTGCAAGAATAATGAACTTGGGTATGAGTTTTTCAGGAAATTGATTAGGCCCATATACATTGTTACCTCTTGTGGTGATCACAGGCAAGCCATAGGATCTTCCATAGGCCATGAACAACGTCTCCTCTCCTACCTTTGTTGCAGAGTAAGGATTGGTGGGTAGAAGATGGCAGGCCTCATGATTTCCCTCAATGGAATATGTCATTGTTTCACCATAAACTTCATCAATGCTCACATGAATGCATCTTCTTATCAGTCCAGTCACTTTGCATGCTTCAATAAGGACATGAGTATCATAGATGTTGTTGTTCTTAAACTCAAAGTTGTTCCTGAATGAATTTTCCGTGTGAGTCTACGCTGCAAAATTCATTATAGTATCAATTTGTTCTGTGATTAATAGATAATTTTCTAGATTTGCACTCCCAATATCTCCCTTCACAAGCTTGAAATTGGGAGAAGAACTGGAGGGTAGAAGATTCTTCAGGTTTGAGCAATAGTTTAGTTTTTCCAGTACCAAAATTTTGTATTGTGAGTATTTCCTCACGAGTCTATTGGCTACATGAGATGCAATAAATCCAACGACACCAGTGATACGAATATTCTTGGGCACATATCCTCCATTACCATTTTCTATTTTTTCCACAGATCACTGTTTAAATCACAACCAAATAAAAGAAATGAGAAAGCTAATTGCAAAGCTGGATGCAATTGGGCCTAAGCCTTGCAATGACAACATAGGCCTTCACAGTTGCAAAGTAATGCAGACCAACCAAATACAAGAATTGAACGATGTGGGTGACCTCATCGTTCACTGTAAATACCTACGACCCAAATATGCATACATGATGATGCAAGCCTCTGCCTTTAAATAAGCTAAATTCAGTTTTCGGGCTTTATTGACATTTTTTGTAGATAAGGATTTCTGCTAGGACCTCAATAAATCCAAACAATGATGGCCAAGCTCCAAAGCCCAACATAAATTTATGCTAGGACCTCAATAAATCAAAAAAATGATGGCCAAACACTAGAGGAAACACACATATCGTTGACAGGACATGCTTAATATAATCCTTTGTCAAAATCTTTGGCCACTCCACTTCAAATATAAAACAGAGTATAGGGATCCACTTTTATAAATATTTTGGAGTCTAGTTCCTCAACATGATTGATTATTTTATCTTTAATGTCCATTTCCAACGTTGAGTTTAAAAAATGCATCTTCCATGAACATAGCAATGGTGACAACATTTCTTACAATATCCAAATCTTGAATATTAGGGGAACTCACTAATCCTTTATGTCTTTGGGTTAAATGATAACTCCAGAAATTTCAATCGGACAACTCCTTAGTCCTATTTTCTTACACACTCAATTAAACCAAAGGGTGAACAACGGGATCTTGAAAAGACTCAAACATCTCATACATGCTGTAACATCCCGCTCTGGCGCACTAAGACCACTTATTAATTGAGGACACTTGCTCGCAAGTGATCTGGACCCTTTTTGATGTTAGACCTTTTGTATATGATTATGATGTGATTGACAGATGACATGATGTGTTACTATTTGATGTAGACGGGTGCTATTGACTCAGTTTTGTTGAGTGTGCAGGGTTTTTGACCTTGAGGATGCAGAGGCATCGGTAGAACCCCCTTGGACTCCAGACTGAGTCAGGGAGTGTGCTTTTGGGTTGATATGTTATTATGATGTTTTATTTGATTGATGATTTGATGACGACTTTTATGACATGATTATTGGTGATGCAGGCTGATGATAGCTTGCCAACTTGACTCACATATGGAGTAAAGGGTCCACACACGATTGTAGAGAGGTTGAGGGAGAGGGGTGGACAACAGCCCTGCCACCGCCTGCTAGCACTCCCGCCGTGGCTCGAACTGTAGGTTAACGATTACCTAGTTCGAGAGGACCCACGATGCCGTGAGGGCCGACTGCGACAGTCGCT
>ML784966.1:269990-300313 GCA_009831015.1 Picea engelmannii
ATGGTTAAAATCGATGGGAACCCGGGGCTTGAGCGTTACTTATGGGTCTTGGAGGTCCTAACTATCGCAGGGTAGGACAGGCGGGTAGTCAGTACTACTTATCGTCGTGTGATCGTCGATTGTGCATACAGATACTGGTCAGGTGTCCTTGTCGACTTTTTATGTTCATCATGGTTGCGTCTTATTCGTCGTCGGGTGGCGACGCCGAGTCGAATGCGATGATGTTTCCTTATACGCGCGCACCCAATTTTTAGACGCACACAAAAAAAATTTGCACTAGTTACTAGGGTTGGGTCGTCGTAACGAGGAGGCTGTTACACATGCTGGAAACAAACACAATCGATTCAAACTAGGAAATTCTTAGCCAAAATCAATCCAATTATCTGCATTTCATTGATGTTCCTGAAGAGAACTTCATATCACACTTTTATAATTGGTGGTGAAAATGTCATTTCCCTGGAATTTGTGGGTATCGGGTTGGCATCTCCTACCAGAGAGAAATGATGCTGCAGATATGATATTACCAATTTGCTCAATAAAGTTGGGTTTGGCTCTGTACATTGTTTAGGCATCATTTGTAAACCTTTATCCCAAACACCATGGAAACTATATGAGGTTAAAACCTTCCTTCCCTTAAGTAAGGTAAAAGATGGTCATAATATAAACCAAAGTCACAAAATTGTGAGCAATGTGCAGGATCAAGGATGGTCCTGCATTCTGATCTCTTTTAAACATGATTTGTTTTATCTCTATTCAGCCGAGAACCTAAATAGGGACTTTGAGGAAAAGTTGGTCGAGCAAAGCATGCAGACATGTTAAGTTTCACAAATTAAGTTATAAGACAAGTAGGACTTACTCATTCCAACATGCTGGACTCAAACTTATGAATTAACAGTGACACTGTCTTCTTCAACATTGGGGTTATGTGCATTTTTGAAACATTCACTTAGCCATATCATGAACACCATACCAATAATTCCTTCTACTGCAAATAAAAATGACCTCTTTGTTGTTGATAGTTGGTTCCCAATGATACCCAAAACTAAAATTGTGATCATATCACCTTCAGCAGATGTCAGATGCTAGATTTCTTGAATGAATGACTTCATAGAAACAAGGGTATGCAAATAAGAAAATTTCAATCTAATGACCATATATATTATTTATGATGTTGTCATTATTATATACTGAGGTACCTGGAAAAGAATTGATATTTTATTTTCCTTTTAATTTTGGTAAGCAAGGTTGAACAATCCCAAATGATCCTTATTCTCAAGCTTGGAATCTGAGATAATGTTAATATAAGATGCGATGGATCTTGAAGTGATTCTCTTATCAATTGATAATTGGAGCAACCCTGATATAAAAAAAAATGCAACAGAAGATAGCAGCATGCCCAAAATCAACCTTCTTGCTTTCATAGCAACTCCATGCTTCTCTAAGAAAGGATAAATAACTTGGTCAAAATTCGGAATGAAAATGAGGACAAGGAGTAGATCAAGAGCCTTTGGTATTGATACATCTCCAGGCCATCTAAACAACCTCATGTTGATGGAAAATTTTCAGGTACTGTATCTAATGTGTAATTACCAAGTCATTCAATTCTGTAAAGGTTAAATACCTTCCTAACACTTTCCTCCTTTCACTGTCATCATGTATTCCCAAATCCTTTTGTAAGGTAGCAAGTTGAGTATTTATTAGATTCTCAAGGCTGTCCTCCTTTTCTAGATCATTTTCAAATGATGCAAATGTCTTAAAGAGAGGTCTACAAACATCAAATACAACATTATCCTAGCAAAACATAAAACAGAGATTCGGTTGTCCTCAAGAATTGTAATTTACATAGGAAACACAATTCTTTTTACATATTCATACATATAGGTCCGTAACTTGTGAATAAAAATGAGAATGCATATGCACATGGATTAGCAACCTTTGAAAAGTTACATGCCTTTGTGAATGCTAGATTACTTAGGTCACACATACAATTTATAATAACACTCACCAATCTGCTAATGCATACTTCAATATAGCACTAATGATGTTTAACAGTTATAATAGTCCTGCATTAAGCTGTGTAAAATAACCCACACTACACCTTTTCCATATTTATAAATGTGCACATTGATGAAAAATACAGAAACCATGCGTTTGCTTTGGGAATAAAGTGCAACATAAATTATGTGATTGGTTATGGATCAGTCTCCCCTTACCCTCTGCAAAAATAAAATTGCGTCATGTATGTTGGGTGGGGTGGGGGAATAAGTAAATTGATGGACAATACAGTCTGCTCAATTGTTTAAGGGAAACTGGCTGTGTTTTTACAATGGAAACCTCCAGTCAGAAGATAAAGAACACCCAACACATAATCTTCTGCAGCAAAAATAACACCCTCTTGCAATGGCCAAATATTGATAAATGGATTCTTCCATTGGTTTGTTTCATCATTCTATTAAGTATTTTATTTCTCTACTCCATAATTTTTTTTTTTTTTTGGTCCAAGCATACTAGATCACGTGTTCCTTGTTCTACCTCTTCCACCGAGGCATAGCTTGGTAGTATATTGTCAAATATGATATTCATTATTTAAATAGCTTGCATAAACAAACTGGTTGCATTTTTGCAGGGGGATAAACAGGAAAAATCATCCAAAGATAACCCCAATGAACATACCAACAATTTTTTTTAAATGCAATATCACTGACATAGGCAAACGTAGAGAAAGACAACAAAAATCCCATGTATTGAAGCATGGTCTCCATCCCCTATTGAAAAATGTATGCATCAAATTCAACTTGATGGGTTTCAATTCTTTTAAAAAAGCACAATAACAGAAGAACATGATGGATGCATTCTCGCTCATGCACCAGGAGCTTCAAAGACATTCCTTGTCACTAGCTTCACTCAGAGTTTGTTGACAAAGTATTCAGAAGAGATGCCCTTGATTGTAGTACTAAAGATTATGTTATGGTCATTGATGAAGGAATTAAAGGATTGGGAAGTGGAGGAGGTTCCTCTATAACACCTCTATGAAGTATACAACAAAATAAACATAAACATTATAATATCTAACATTATTAGATAAAATAAAAATTATAATATCTAACAATCTCTCTGTTATAACTCTTCCATCGGTGATATAGTTTGAAGCATTGTCCACCACAATTTGGACATGTTCCTTCTTCACCTCCAATGCTGATTCAACAGGTTAGTGAGCATTTAAGAATTTCTTTTACATGGTCAGAAGAATCAAAAGATTGAAGAAACATTGCTCCCTTGGGGAAACCGATAAGGAAATTCAACAATGTTCTATTTTTCCCATCATCCCGACCTTTGGAAATAATGGGGCAACCTGTCTTTATCCAAGAACGGTGCTTAGTAAGGATTTTAACCACAATCTGGACAACCTCTGTCAAAATCCTACTTGTAATTATTTAGAACTAAGGACTCTGAAAATTTGTCTACTAGTTGCAATAACACCAACCATGACCTGCCAATATGGGGATCAAGTAAACATCAAAATACAGGTCTTTAATCAAACCAAAAATTTCCTAAAGACCTCTCAGCTTGCTAATGGACATGTATCATCTGTGTCTGTGCTTTCAAGTCTATACTGAGTTTCAGGTGTAGTACCGGGAGACACAAATCTATATATATAACCTTTGCCAGTATTAGGAAAAGCTACTAGTTTATGTGTGAGGGAAAAGGAGGGAGATGTAGGATGGTAGAAGTAGTGGTTTTAATGATTGGACATAGACAAGATGTAGAAGAACCTTGGCCAATTTTATTTCTCATCTTTTTCTCTTTTGTTTTGCAGCTTCAATAGCATTTAGATTAGCAATGGTTATATGCTTAACATATGCTAGGCACAAGATAACTCTTGAAGGTAAGCATTCCATCCCACAAGCAAGTTGAAATCAACTTCAATGAAGGTGCCATTCTTTAGCCAAGATTAGATATATATCATGCTGAATTTACCCTTCATAGAAAATCCTTGCCTGAGGTCAATTTTGGATGCCATAGATGCTGAAAATATCCTTCAATAGCGTCTAGAATCATGTTAAAAGGGGTGTCCAACCTCTGTTAAAAACATAAAGAAAAAGAACTCACAAAAGGCAAGTAATCCACTCTTGGGAAAAGGCACTCTGTAGTGGTCTAATATTATAATATTTTGGAGATTGAAAATAAGATTGCTTGGTAGGCAATGCACCATCCTCCTATCATATTTCATTGTTGGTAGTCTGGTCTTCTTAAACAACACCCCAATAGATGGCTAGCTTCTACAAGGCACCCTCTATTAATCTGTAAACTAGATCACTTGTTTAAGAAGGCATCTCTAAATATGGGCAATTAGTCATTCATCACATTAATCTCAATCCTTCACAAGAGATTTTTTTTTGACTTGAATTCAAAAAATATCTTACTTACAAGTAACCAGGGAAACAAGCCAAATCAACCCTCAACGTGGCTCTAGATTTTATTCATAAATTTAAGGCCTATGACTCTCAGCTACAGGATACAAAATTTGTGTAGCCTTTGTGATGAAAACCCAATCACTACTTTTACGACTAAATCCTTTCCTACTGAGAGGCACAACTATTACATTTTCACCAAAGACATCAGGATGCAGTAAACAAAACATGAGGGGATACTTGAATACCGACCTCACTATAATTGTTGATGTTAATGACAATGGTTTTTTCTACATTTCTGTCCATAGTGCCAGTGACCATGTCCACCTCACCTGTTTTGAGAAATTTGACACTAATCTCCACGAGGAGGGATATAGCTTCCTAGGGTTTTACACCTTTAGAAAACACTTGTACTCTACTCCTTAGCCATTTCTTCATGGAGGATGAACCTTGAAGGGTTGTATTCTCTCAACTATCAATTTAATCTTGAGGGTTTCTTCTTCAAGCTCAGATCCTTTGTTGGCACTCTGGTTTCCTGCATAATTGAACTTCTATTAATTTGTTGTAAGTTGACGTTTTCCATTTCCCTAAGAAGAGATTCGTCTCTTATTATTTTTAACAGCAACAAGGAAGTTATATATTAATTTGTAGAAAAGACGAATACACTGTCCATGCCTATATAAAGGTAGCCCCTTTTTTAGAAAAAAGATTCTTGTTTTTTCCCCATCTCCATCTGAAGTTGGTTGATGGAATCATTGCAAATCTGTCACATACAAGGTGAACCATACCAGTTGAATACCGAAATACATTGATAGATGTGTCGTGGTCACTAAACTATTATATGAAAAAAGAAGTGCACAAGACTCATAGGATCTGCTATAGGTAAAAATTGTATCCACCCTTAGAGGGGTCATTTGAAGCTATGAATTTTGTGGTAGAGAGATGTACAGGACATATGTCACAAGATATGATCATAAGAGTGAGATATTTCAAGCATCCTCTCTCCTTTGAACCAAAGAATTCTTCTTTTTGATAGCTCTGAGACCTCATTCGCAAGAGAGTCTTCCAACTCATTATGTTTTCTCAACACATGTGAACGTTGAACCTATGTGAATCTCTATTGCTTCCATGACCCTCTCACATAGTTTCTGGAGTTGCAAGTTCAAGGCTAATATTTTCCTTGAGAGCAGTTGTATGATAAGGAAAGAGTAATCAACTAAAATGATATGTCCAAAGGTTAAGGCATGAAAAAGGAATCTGCAATGTCATTTTTTAAATATAGTAGACCCCATGCAAATTTAAATGTCAATCTCCCATCAACATTCCTCCCCAAGTGGATTGTGTTCCTTGGATTAGCCTTAGAAGCCCCACCAAAAAGAAAAAAATGATTTTTTCTGTCTCGAGATCCAGACACTGATGTTTTCTTTCACTGGGATGAGCCTATAGGGACATCCCTCAGGGGTTCTTTCTTTTCTTAGGGTTCACTGTTTTGAACCAGTTCCACAAATTTAAGAATTTTAGCCACCTAATTTCTTTGAGAGTGAGCTTTGGATCCTAATATTTGAAAAATCAACTACCACTAATTCTTTTAAAAGGGAAGAAGTAGAGGTGATAGCTATCTAAGGAGATGGGGATTTTCCTTTAAAGATTCTAATATTATGAGCAACCAAAACCTACTGAAGGATGTAGGTTGGAAGACAACTCTAGAATTTTGACAATATTGGCGTATCACCCAGCGAGAAGGGGCAAAGAGTTTTCCATTGCTTAAATATTGTATTATAGTTCTATGGCCTTATGCTTTGCTATAAATTTTCCCCTCTTTATTTACTACCATATTTGTTTGAGGAAGCTACAATCAATAAAGATGTTGTTTGAGATGCACTTGTGCTTGCGCAAGACTGAAAGCTAGCACGTGCTAGATTTCCACACGGTGAAATGATGTTGTTGGAGATGTGTTTGTGATTGTGCAAAAGGGAAATCTAGCATGCGTTAGCTTTCCCCCACAGTGAAATGATGTTGTTCGAGATGCACTTGTGATTTTGCAAGAGGGAAAGCTAGCAGACACTAGCTTTCCCCGATGATGAAATGATGTTGTTTGAGATACACTTGTGTTTTTGCAAGAGGGAAAGTTAGCATGGATAGATTTCCCCCATGGTGGAATGATGTTGTTTGAGATGAACTTGTGCCTGTGAAGGAGGGAAAGCTAGCACACACTAGCTTTCCCCTACGATGGAATGATTTTATTCGATATGCACTTGTGCTTGTGCAAGAGGGAAATCTAGCATGCACTAGATTTTCTCCCGGTGGAATGGTGTTCAAGAAAAGCTTATGCTTGTGCTAGACAGAAAGCTAGCACACGCTAACTTTCCTAGACAGTGTAATGACTTATTCGAGATGAACTTTTTCTTGTGAAGGAGGGAAAGTTATCATCCTCTAGCATTCCCCCACGATTGAATGATGTTATTCGATATGCACTTATGCTTGTGCAAGAGGGAAAGCTAGCATCCATTAGCTTATCTCGATGGTGGAATGATGTTCTTCGAGATGTGCTTGTGTAAGAGAGAAATTTAGCACACACTAACTTTCCCCTACAATGGAATGATGTTGTTCGAGATGCGCTTGTGCAAGACGGAAAGCTAGCATGCGCTATCTTTCCCTACAGTTGAATGATGTTGTTGGGGATGTGCTTGCGCTTTTGCAAGAGAGAAATCTAGCATGCGTTAACTTTTCCTGACGTTGTAATGGTGTTGTTTGAGATGCGCTTTTGCTTTTGCAAGAGGGAAAACTAGCATGTACTAGGTTTCTCCCACAGTGGAATGATGTTGTTCAAGATGAACTTGCACTTGTGAAGGAGGGAAAGCTAGCACACGCTAGTTCCCCCCCCACAATGGAATGATGTTATTCGATATGCACTTGTGCTTTTGAAAGAGGGAAAGCTAGCACATGAGAAACACTTGTTCTTGTGAAAGATGAAAGTTATCACGCGCTAGCTTTCCCCAATGGTGGAATGATGTTGTTCGAGATGAACTTGTGCTTGTGAAGGAGGGAAATATAGCATGTGCTAGCTTTCCCCCACGGTGGAATGATGTTATTTGATATGCACTTTTGCTTGTACAAGAGTGAAAGCTAGCATAGCTTTCCCCCATGGTGGAATGATGTTGTTCGAGATGTGCTTGTGCGTGTGCAAGAGAGAAAGCTAGCACACACTAGATTTCTCTTCAATGCGATGATGTTGTTCAATATGGGCTCATGCAATATAGAAAGATAACACACACTAGCTTTCCCCGACTATGAAATGATGTTGTTCGAGATGCGCTTGTGCTTGCGCAAGACGGAAAGCTAGCATGCACTAACTTTCCACATGGTGGAATGATGTTGTTGGAGATACATTTGTTCTTGTGCAAAAGGGAAAGCTGGCTTGCGCTAGCTTTTCCCCATAGTGGAATGATGTTGTTCGAGATGCACTTGTGCTTTTGCAAGAGGGAAATCTAGCATGCACTATATTTTGTGAGTGATGGAATAATGTTGTTTGAGATGTGTTTGTGCTTCTACAAGAGGGATATCTAGCACACGCTAGCTTTCACCCATGGTGGAATGATGTTGTTTGAGATGAAATTGTGCTTGTGAAGGAGGGGAAGCTAGCATGTGCTAGATTTCCCGTACGGTGGAATGATTTTATTCAATATGCACTTGTGCTTGTGCAAGACAAAAAGCTATCACGTGCTAGCTTTCCTAGACGGTGGAATGATGTTGTTCGAGATGAACTTGTGCTTGTGAGGGAGGGAAATATAGCACATGCTAGATTTACCCCACGGTGTAATGATGTTATTTCATATTCACTTATGCTTGTGCAAGAGGGAAAACTAGCATGTGCTAGCCTTCCCCCACGGTGGAATGATGTTGTTTGAGATGTGCTTGTGCTTGTGCAAGAGATAAATCTAGGACGCGCTAACTTTCCCCCATAATGGAATGATGTTATTTGAGATGAACTTGTGCAAGATGAAAATCTAACACGCACTAGCTACCCTCAAAGTGTAATGATGTTGTTCGAGATGCACTTGTGCTTGCGCAAGACAGAAAGCTAGCGCACGCTAGCTTTCTACACGGTGGAATGATGTTGTTGGAGATGCGTTTGTTCTTGTGAAAAAGGGAAAGATAGCACACACTAGCTTTCCCCCACAGTAGAATGATGTTGTTCAATATGTTGATGTAGGAGCATCGCTCCAATGTCATCAAGCGCCAGCCAGTCGACACATCAAGCACGCATTCAATGGAAGGAGAGAGGCACAACCCTCTCGTTTTCAAATTTTGAAAATGTAATTAAATGATTGTAAGGTCGAAGAGCCAAGCTGTGCCTTTGAACAGAATGTAGTTAGTGTCACATTTAATGGCTGACATGTTGATGCGGATCTAGATACAATTCGGATTAGATGGCCCATTCAATGTAATTCATTGTAATTAATGAGAGTTGGTGAGGATGGAGGAAAGCGCTCGAGGAGCCCCCTTTTTGTAAAAAAAACCTTTGTATCTGTAGAAGTTAGTCGGTAGAGAGGTAGAGAAGAATAGAGAGAATAGGGAGAAGATAAGAAGCCCTGACTATGTTGCAGTCCGGGCTCACATTGTAAAGAGGCATTTCATACTAATACAATCAGAGCAGTTTTTCTTGCATGTTATTTTGTGTATGTTGATGAATGTCTTTATGTGTTTATGATATGCTGTAGATGTGTGTTGGTATGCATTTGTAGGTTATAGACAAAAGTTGTTGTCTATTGGGTTCTTTGATTTTAGGTTTGGTTCTTTATGGCTTCATGCAAGAGGTTGCATGACAGAACACTGAGGGTTCTGTAAGCCAGTGCATAGAGTGCACTTCTGAATTCTACGGAATTTGGATAGAGTTGTGCCAGGAGGGTGCACCAGAGGAAGTATTAGATCCAGGGAGAAACCACAAGGTTGCTGAACACCTTGGAGGTAAGACTGTGCAGAGGAAGGCATAGAGATAATAGAATCACTGAGGATTCTGTGGAAGCTTTTCCAGGTGGACATTGAGCAGTTGCATAGAGTGCAAAGAAGGACTCTTTTTGAGTTTTGTTGGGAAGAGAAGTGTCAAGGAGAGACACTCATAGAGTTACTGAATACTCTGTTAAGATCAGGAAGGAGAGCTTGAACAGAAGGTTGTCAGGAGGACACCAGATTTCCTTTTGAGGACACAGAAGGGCGAGTCTCCTAGAGGCTCGGGTAAACAAAGCTTAGGAAGGATAGTGCCTTAGCGCACCAAATAAAAAGAGAGTGAGAAGAAGGTCGAGAAACCCTTTGAGGTTTAACAGTCGACAAAGCTCAGGAGGAATAACGTTTCTAGAATGTAGGCGATATCCAAAGGAATTGAGCTCACATAGGGAGCAAAGGTCGAGGCCTTTGAAAACTTGAAAGTTTTCCAAGTCCGGAAGGAGGCGAGAAAGCTTGGGAGAGAGGTACAACAACTGTTGGATCAATGATAGAAGGTTGAATCTGGACCGTCGAAGTTACGTCCAGACAATAGAAGGAGGGTGCTAAGTCATTGGCTAGGAGTCCTTGAGAAGCAGAGGAAGACGGTCAGAATTCTTTGTGTAGAATTCGTGAAATCACGAGAATAGTAGGATTGACCATCGATCTCAGATAGATCTGGACCGTCGGTCCATTTCGAGAATTCGGGTATCATGAGTTGGGAGGCGGAATTATTTTCACTTCAAACCCCCAAGTCGTGAGATCGCGATTCGGCCTGAACCGTCGATTGAGGAGGAAGGAGAGCCGTGAGATTTAGCGCCTCGCTACATCGTGTATCGGGGTTTTGGAGGGTGAAGGAGTTGCACCTTGATTGATAAAGTCGTGAAGCACCGAGCGCCGAGGGCTCGTACGAACACATGTCACATTCGTTAGGTGGGGACCACGTGGTTGACAGGTGGCGTAACAACAAGAGCGAAAAGAAAAGGTGGAAGTAGGTGACAGGTGGCATACACGTGTCACCTTGGAAGGGGTCAACCCATTGCTAACTTATCGTGCTTCAGGATTTTGCAAAGGAGGAGCACGAGGGTTCAACACTCCAACTCATGAAGTCATGAGTTGCGAGTAGTGCTAGCACTTATCCCTAGCCGATGGTTATGTGTGGAAGGCGCTAACAAGGAGGAGCCATACTCGTATCGCATCTCGGGTATCGGCGTTTGGAGAAAGAGGAGTCGAGGGTCTTCGATTCACGAACTCGAGAGATCGCGAGTCACGAAGGGAACTTGCGCTAAGGACCGATTGTGGTCGCATGGAGACGTAAGGCTCACACCTGGTGTTAAGTTGTGCAGGGTGGGTTTTCACGAAGGACCTGTGGATCATAATCGTGAGGTCCCAATAGGGATACGAGGGAGTCGCTTTGGCTAGAGGAGAATTTAGAACGATCCTGTGCGGATCTTGGCCAGGGGGTCGGGGGACTGCGTCATATTGGTATTAGAGCTTGATTTTGTCTGTATATTGCAGGCAGAGGGAGCCAGAGGAAAAGGAAGACAGAGTGTTGAAGCTCTGTGATGATTTTTTCAAGGTACGCGATAGTCCATAGACAGTCCGATGGACTATAGAAAAGGATGGAAGCACTCACGGTTGCAGAGTGACAACAACAAGTTTGCCAGGAGGGAAGATAGGAACAAGAAGATGGCTACTGAAGGCCATGGACGTGGTGGAAAGAAGGACCACCAGTAGTAGAGAAAAGATGAGATAGATGAAGAGCTCACTGAGATAAGGGCGAGAATGGAAGAGCTTGCACTACGGATGCAAAGACACATTGGGTATATGAATGGCCCATGAAGAGAAAGGTGAAGTGGCCAGTTCAGTATTTATTGGCCTGAAGGCAGTGGAGACTGCTGAAGGAATGGCTGAGGCGTATTAAAAGCCTCAATGATAGAGAAGGAGTGGTTCACACTTGTGAACCAGAGACTGGGAGAAATCTCAGTGACGTTGAGAATGAGATGGGATCGTTGGACGATCTCAGAGACTGCCAGGTGACCAGCAAGGAACTTTCAAGTTGCCAGGTGGGCAATGAGATGGGATCACTAGGGGATCTCATAGACTGCTAGGTGGGTAGAGAGGAAATCCCATATTGCCAGGTGGGCAAGGGAGAGCAGATGAGACTGCTTAACGGTGTCATGAACTCAGAGGAGAGTTCGGATCAGTGAGAGGAGATGATAGAGAAGGATCAGAGGAATCTCTTGATCATTGGAGGAATTTAGATATTCCTACCAAGCAGCCAAGATGAGGCCAGGAAAGATGTTGCAGGTACAACAACAGAAGGACAACCAACAATGACTGTCATGGAGAAAGAAAAGGTCGAGAAGGTGCAAATATTTTCCCCAACAGAAGAAGAGCATGCAAATAAGATGCTCACTCCATGGGAGATGGAGTTGGAGATGCTGGAGAATTGGTTGAACCATCCAAAACCAGTAGATGACTTTCGAGAGCAGAAAGTCATGCAGATGTTAGCAGAGGATAATTTTGAGGAATCGCTCAGAAATTTCATTTAGGGAGATGAACAGATGATGATTATAATGTCGAGGCATGCAACAACAGATGAAGGGAAATTCCAGCTTGGGGAGAAGCTAGAAGAAGCTAGAAGGATGCCAGCAAGAGAAATGGCAGCAGCAGAACTGCCACAGGAAGAAGCTGAGTAGCAGTTCAGTGAGATGACTACAGAGCTAGAGTCTGCAGTAGAGTGGCCACTTAGTGCCACAAAGAGAGATAAAGATAGCAGGGGATATCGACCAGATCTGCCCATTGAGAAGACAGAAGTGCAACCGAGGAGACTGCGTAAAGAGAGCCAACCACTAGATCAGTTGGATGAGGTAATTGAGGGAATCAGAAGGCTAATGTCAAGGTCAGCAACATAAACTACCAGTGAGGAGGAACTATGCAGAGGAGAACCTGCCATAGCAGCAGGGCAATAGATGTAGCAGCAACAGTGGAGCAGATGGACAACTCCAGAGAACTGCTTGGGATCCAGGTGGGTTTCAACAACGGTGATGGGAAGCTCATGAGAGGGAGCTCATGATTTTTTCAACTGAGGAGTATGATGTAGGAGCATCTCTCCAACGTCATCAAGCGCCAACCAATTGACACATCAAGCACGCATTTAATGGGGAGAGAGGCATAGCCCTCTCGTTTTCAAATTTTGAAAATGTAATTAAATGATTATAAGGCCGAAGAGACAAGTCGTGCCTTTGAGTAGGCTATAGTTAGTGTCACCTTTAATGGCTGACATGTTGATGGGGATCTAGATCCAATTCGGATTAGATGGCCCATTCAATGTAATTCATTGTAATTAATGAGAGTTGGTGAGGATGGAGGGAAGCGCTCGAGGAGCCCCCTTTTTGTAAAAATAACCTTTGTATCTGTAGAACTTAGTTGGTAGAGAGGTAGAGAAGAATAGAGAGAATAGGGAGAAGAGAATAAGCTGTGACTCTGTTGTAGTCCGGGCTCACATTGTAAAGAGGCATTTCATACTAATACAATCAAAGCAGTTTTTCCTGCATGTTATTCTGTGTATGTTGATGAATGTCTTTATGTGTTTATGATATGTTGTAGATGTGTGTTAGTTTGCATTTGCAGGTTATAGACAGAATTCGTTGTCTGTTGGGTTCTTTGATTTCAGGTCTGGTTCTTTGTGGCTTCATGCAAGAGGTTGCATGACAAAACACTGTGGGTTCTGTAAGCCAGTGCATATAGTGCACTTCTGAATTCTGTGGAATTTGGATAGAGTTGTGCCAGGAGGGAACACCAAAGGAAGTATTAGACCCAAGGAGAAACCTCAAGGTTGTTGAACACCTTGGAGGTAAGACTGTGCAGAGGAAGGCATAGATATAATAGAATCACTAAGGATTCTGTGGAAGCTCTGCCAGGTGGACATTGAGCAGTTTCATAGAGTGCACAAAAGGACTCTTTCCGAGTTCTGTTGGGAAGAGAAGTGTCAAGGAGAGACACTCACAGAGTTATTGAATACTCTGTTAAGCTCAATAAGGAGGGCTTGAGCAAAAGGTTGTCAGGAGGACACCAGATTTCCCTTTGGGGACATAGAAGGGCGAGTCCTCTAGAAGCTCGGGTAAACAAATATCAGGAAGGATAGTGCCTTAGCACACCAAATAAAAAGAGAGTGAGAAGAAGGTCGAGAAGCCCTTTTAGGTTTCACAGTCGACAAAGATCAGGATGTATAGAGTTTCTAGAATGTAGGAAATATCCAAAGTAATTGAGCTCACAGAGGGAGAAAAGGTTGAGGCCTTTGAAAACTTGAAAGTTTTCCAAGTCCAAAAGGAGGCGAGAAAGCTCGGGAGAGAGCTACAATAGTTGTTGGATCAACGATAGAAGGTTGGATCTGGACCGTCAAAGTTATGTCTAGACAACATAAGGAGGGTGCCAAGTCATTGAACATGAGTCCTTGATAAGCAGAGGTGGACGGTCATAATTCTTTGTGGAGAATTTACAAAATCACAAGAACCGTAGGATTGACCATCGATCTCAGATAGATTTGGACCGTCAGTCCATTTCATGAATTTGGGTATCGCGAGTTGGGAGGCGGAGCTCTTTGCGCTTCAAACCCCCGAGTCGCAAGATCACAATTCAACCTGAACCGTTGATTGAGGAGGAAGGAGAGCCGTGAGATTTGGCGCCTCGCTACATCGTGTATCGGGGTTTCAGAGGGTGAAAGAGTTGCACCTTGATTGCTAAAGTCGTGAAGTGCCGAGCACCGAGGGCTCGTGCGAACATGTGTCACATCTGTTAGGTGTGGACCACGTGGTTAACAGGTGGCATAACAACAAGAGCACATAGAAAAGGCAGAAGTAGGCGACATGTGGCATACACATGTTACCTTGGAAGGGGTCAACCCATCGCTGACTTATTGTGCTTCGGGATTTCGCAAAGGAGGAGCACGAGGGCTCAACACTCCAACTCGCGAATTCGCGAGTTGCAAGTAGTGCTAGCACTTAGCCCTATCCGGTGGTTATGTGTGGAATGCGCTAACAAGGAGGAGCCATACTTGTATCGCATCTTGGGTATCGACGTTTGGAGAAAGAGGAGTCGAGGGTCTTCGACTCACGAACTCGTGAGATCGCGAGTCACGAAGGGCGCTTGCACTACGACCCGGTTGTGGTCGCATGGAGACGTAAGGCTCATGCCTGGTGTTAAGTTGTGCAGGGCAGGTTTTCACAAAGGATCTATGGATCAGATTTGTGAGGTCCCAATAGGGATCCGAGGGAGCCGCTTCAGCTCGAGGAGAATTTAGAACGATCTTGTGTGGATCTCGGCCAGGGGGTCGGGGGTGTGCGTCATATGTGCTTGCAATTTTTCAATATGGAAAGCTAGTGCGCGCTAGCTTTCCATGACATTGGAATGATGTTATTGGAGATGGGCTTGTGCTTCTGCAATAGCATATGCTATCTTTCCCCCATGGTGGAATGATGTTGTTCGAGATGAACTTGTGCTTGTGAAGGAGGGAAAGATAACACATGCTATTTTTCCCCCACGGTGGAATGATGTTATTCATATGCACTTGTGTTTGTGCAAGAGGGAAAGATAACATGTGCTAGATTTCTCCCACAATGGAATGATGTTGTTCAATAATTGCTTGTTCTTGTGCAAGACGGAAAGCTAGCACGTGCTAGCTTTCCCCAACAGTGAAATGATATTGTTTGAGATGAAATTGTGGTTGTGAAGGAGGGAAAGCTAGCACTTGATATCTTTCCCCCATGGTTAAATGATGTTATTCGATATGCACTTGTGCTTGTGCAAAAGGAAAAGATAACACGTGTTAGCTTTCCCTCATGTTAGATTGATGTTGTTGGAGATGTGCTTGTGCTTGTGCAAGATAGAAAGCTAGCACGTGATAACTTTCCCCCACAATGGAATGATATTGATCGAGATGCACTTATGCAAGATGGAAAACTAGCACGTGTTAGCTTTCCCCCACAGTGGAATGGTGTTGTTTGAGATGTGCTTGTGTTTGTGTAAGACAAAAAGCTAGCACGTGTTAGCTTTCCACATAGTGGAATGATGTTGTTTGAAATTTGTTTGTGCTTGTGCAAAAGGGAAAGCTAGAACACACTAGCATTCCCCCATAGTGGAATGATGTTCGAGATGAGCATGCACTTTTGCAAGAGGGAAAACCATCACCTGCTAGCTTTCCCCAAAGGTGGAATGATGTTGTTTGAGATGCACTTGTGCTTCTGCAAGAGGGAAAGATAGCATGCACTAACTTTCCCTCACAGTGCAATGATGTTCTTTGAGATGAACTTCGAGATGAACTTGTGAAGGAGGGAAAGCTAGCATGTGCTAGCTTTCCCACATGGTGGAATGATTTTATTCAATATGCACTTGTGCTTGTGGAAGACGGAAAGCTATCACATGCTGACTTTCCAAGACGATGGAATGATGTTGTTCAAGTTGAACTTGTGCTTGTGAGGGAGGGAAATATAACACATGCTAGCTTTACCCCATGGTGGAATGATGTTATTTGATATGCACTTATGCTTATCCAAGAGGGAAAGCTAGCATGTGCTAGCCTTCCCCTACTGTGGAATGATGTTGTTTGAGATGTGCTTGTGCTTGTGCAAGAGAGAAAGCTAGCACACACTAGCTTTCCCCCATAATGGAATGATGCTATTCGAGATGCACTTGTGCAAGATGAAAATCTAACACGTGCTAGCTACCCCCCAAAGTGGAATGATGTTGTTCGATATGCACTTGTGCTTGCACAAGACATAAATCTAGCACGCGCTAGCTTTCTACACGGTGGAATGATGTTGTTGGAGATGCGTTTGTGCTTTTGCAAAAGGGAAAGCTAGCACGCGCTAGCTTTCCCCCACAATGGAATGATGTTGTTTGATATGTGCTTTCACATTTTCAAGATGGAAAGCTAGCATGAGCTAGCTTTCCCTGCTGTTGGAATGATGTTATTGGAGATGCACTTGTGTTTCTGCAATAGCATGTGCTAGCTTTCCCCCACGGTGGAATGATGTTGTTCGAGATGAACTTGTTCTTGTGAAGGAGGGAAAGCTAGCATGTGCTAGCCTTCCCCCACATTGGAATGATGTTGTTTGAGATGTGCTTGTGCTTGTGTGAGAGAGAAAGATAGCACGCGCTAACTTTCCCCCATAATGGAATGATGTTATTTGAGATGCACTTGTGCAAGACAAAAATCTAACACTCACTAGCTACCCCCAAAGTGGAATGATGTTGTTCGAGATTCACTTGTGCTTGTGCAAGACAGAAATCTAGCACGCGCTAGCTTTCTACATGGTGGAATGATGTTGTTGGAGATGCGTTTGTGCTTTTGCAAAAGGGAAAGCTAGCATGCACTAACTTTCCCCCACAATGGAATGATGTTGTTCGAGATGTGCTTGCACTTTTTCAAGATGGAAATCTAGCATGCGCTAGCTTTCCTTGCCGTTGGAATGATGTTATTGGAGATGTGCTTATGCTTCTGCAATAGCATGTGCTAGCTTTCCCCCACAGTGAAATGATGTTGTTCGAGATGAACTTGTGCTTGTGAAGGAGGGAAAGCTAAAACACACTATTTTGCCCCCACGGTGGAATGATGTTATTCATATGCACTTGTGTTTGTGCAAGAGGGAAAGCTAACATGTGCTAGATTTCCCCCACAGTGGAATGATGTTGTTCAAGAAATGCTTGTGCTTGTGAAAGAAAGAAAGATATCATGCGCTAGCTTTCCCCAACAGTGCAATGATATTGTTCGAGATGAAATTGTGGTTGTGAAGGAGGGAAAGCTAGCACGTGCTAGCTTTCCCCCATGGTTGAATGATGTTATTTGATATGCACTTGTGCTTGTGCAAGAGGGAAAGCTAACTTTCCCCAATAGTGCAATGATATTGTTCGAGATGAAATTGTGGTTGTGAAGGAGGGAAAGCTAACATGTGCTAGATTTCCCCCACAGTTGAATGATGTTATTTGATATGCACTTGTGCTTGTGCAAGAGGGAAAGCTAACACATGTTAGCTTTCCCTCACACTGGAATGATGTTGTTGGAGATGTGCTTGTGCTTGTGCAAGATAGAAAGCTAGCACGTGCTAACTTTCCCCCACAATGGAATGATGTTGTTTGAGATGCACTTATGCAAGATGGAAAACTAGCACGCATTACCTTTCCCCCACAATGGAATGATGTTGTTCAAGATGTGCTTGTGTTTGTGTAAGACAGAAAGATAGCACGCGTTAGCTTTCCACACAGTGGAATGATGATGTTTGAAATGCATTTGTTCTTGTGCAAAAGGGAAAGCTAGCACACACTAGCATTTCCCCGTAGTGGAATGATGTTTGAGATGCGCCTGCACTTTTGCAAGAGAGAAAACTATCATGCGCTAGCTTTCCCCAAAGGTGGAATGATGTTGTTTGAGATGCACTTGTGCTTCTACAAGAGGGAAAGCTGGCATGCACTAACTTTCCCCCACAGTGCAATGATGTTCTTCGAGTTGAACTTCTAGATGAACTTGTGCTTGTGAAGGAGAGAAAGCTAGCACGTGCTAGATTTCCCCCACGGTGGAATGATGTTATTTGATATGCACTTGTGGTTGTGCAAGAGGTAAATATAGCTCATGAGCTAGTTTTCCCTCATGGTGGAATGATGTTGTTCGAGAAATGCTTATTCTTGTGCAAGATGAAAAGCTAACACATGCTAGCTTTCCCCGATGGTGGAATGATGTTGTTCAAGATGAACTTTCACTTGTGAAGGGGGGAAAGCTAGCATGCGTTGATGTTGTTCGAGATGAACTTTTGCTTGTGAAAGGGGGAAAGCTAGCACACGTTGATGTTGTTCGAGATGAACTTTTTCTTGTGAAGGAGGGAAAGCTAGCATGCACTAGATTTCCCCCATGGTGGAATGATGTTTTTCGATATGAACTTGTGCTTTTGCAAGAGAAAAAACTAGCATCGCATGTCCCATAGTGGAATGATGTTGTTCGAGATATTCTTGTGCTTGTGTAAGAGATACATCTAGCACGCGCTAGCTTTCCCCCATAATGGAATGACATTCTTCGAGAAGCGATTGTGCAAGATAGAAAGCTAGCACACACTATCTTTCTCCCAAAGTGGAATGATGTTGTTCGAGATGCGCTTGTGCTTGTGCAAGAAGAAAATCTAGCATGCGCTAACTTTCCACACAGTGGAATGATGTTGTTCGAGATGCCTTTGTGCTTGTCCAAAAGGGAAAGATAGCATGCACTAACTTTCCCCCATAGTGGAATGATGTTGTTCGAGATGTGCTCGTGCTTTTGCAATAGGGAAAGATAGCACGTGCTAACTTTCACTAATGGTGGAATGATGTTATTAGATATGCAGTTGTGTTTCTGCAAGAGGGAAAGCTAGCATGCACTAGCTTTCCCCCATGGTGGAATGATGTTGTTCGAGATGAACTTGTTCTTGTGAAGGAGGGAAAGCTAGCACACACCATCTTTCCCCAACAGTGGAATGATGTTAATCAATATGTGCTCATGCTTGTGCAAGAGGGAAAGCTAGCTTTCCCCCATGGTGGAATGATGTTGTTCAAGATATCCTTGTGCTTATGCAAGATGGAAATCTAGCACGCGCTAGCTTTCCACGACGGTGAAATGATATTGTTCAATATGAACTTATGCTTGTGAATGAGGGAAATCTAGCACACATTAGCTTTCCCCCATGGTGGAATGATGTTCTTCGATATGCACTTATGCTTGTGCAAGAAGGAAAGTTATCTTTCCCCCATGGTGGAATTATGTTGTTCGAGATGTGCTTGTGATTGTGCAAGAGAGAAATCTATCATGTGCTAGCTTTGCCCCACAATAGAATGATTTTGTTCGAGATGGAATATGGAGAGCTAGCATGCACTAGCTTTCCTCCGCAGTGGAATGTTGTTGTTTGAGATGTGCATATGCTTGTGTAAGATGGAAAGCTAACATGCACTAGCTTTTCCCCACAATGGAATGACGTTGTTCGAGACGCATTTGTGCTTGTGCAAGATGGAAATATAACACGTGGTAGCTTTCCACATGGTGGAATGATGTTCGAGATGCGTTTGTGCTTTTGCAAAGGGAAAGCTAGCATGCACTACCTTTCCCCATAGTGGAATGATGTTGTTTGAGATGAACTTGTGCTTTTGCAAGAGGGAAAGTTAGCACGTGCTAGCTTTCTCTGATGTTGGAATGGTGTTGTTTGAGATGTGCCTATGTTTCTGCAAGACGAAAAGATAGCATGCGCTAACTTTCCCCCACAGTGGAATGATGTTGTTCATGATGCGCTTGTGCTTGTGCAAGATGGAAAGCTAGCACACGCTAGCTTTTCCCCCGTTGGAATGATGTTGTTAGAGATGTGAATGTGCATGTGCAAGAGGAAAAGCTAGAACGTGGTAGCTTTCCCATGGGTGGAATGATAATTTTTGAGATGTGCTTATACTTGTGCAAGAGGGAAAGCTAGCACACACCAGCTTTTCCTTACTTTGGAATGATGTTGTTCGATTTGTATTTGTGCTTGTGAAAGATAGAAAGATACAACACAGTGCAATGATGTTGTTCGATAAGCGCTTGTGCTTATGCAAGGAAAAAATCTAGCATGCCCCACGATGGAATGATGTTTGAGATACATTTTTGCTTGTGCCAGAGAGAAATCTAGCACATTCTAGCTTCCCCTCATGGTGGAATGATTTTGTTCGAGATGCGCTTGTGCTTGTGCAAGAGGGAAAGCTAGCACTAGCTCTCCCCTAGGGTAGAATGATGTTCTTTAAGATGTGCTTGTGCTTGTGCAAGAGATAAAGATAACACGTGCTAGCTTTACTCCATGGTAGAATGATGTTGTTCAATATGCACTTGTGCTTGTGTAAAAGGGAAAGCTATCATGCTGAAATGATGTTGTTCGAAATGTGCTTGTGCTTGTGCAAGAGGGAAAACTAACATGTGCTAGCCTTCCCGCTTTGTGAATGATGTTCGAGATGTGCTTGTGCTTGTGCAAGAGGGAAAGCTAGCAAGTGTTATCTTTCCTCCATGGTGGAATGATACTTTTTGAGATGCACTTGTACTTGTGAAAAAGGGAAATCTAACATGCACTAGCTTTCCTCCGTGGTGGAATGATGTTGTTTGAGATGTACTTGTGCTTGTGCAAAATGGAAAGCTAGCACGTGCTAGCTTTCCCCCATGGTGGACTGATGTTGGTCGAGAAACGCTTGTGGTTGTGCAAGATGGAAAACTAGCACACGCTAGCATTCCACTATGGTGGAATGTTGTTGTTCGAGATGAACTTGTGCTTGTGAAGGAGGGAAAGCAAGCACACGCTAGCTTTCCCGCATAGTGGAATGTTGTTGTCCGATATGAACTTGTGCTTGTGAAGGAGGGAAAGCTAGAATGTGCTAGCTTTACCCCACGGTTGAATGATGTTATTCGATATGCGCTTGTGCTTGTGAAAGAGGGAAATATAAACTTCCCCCATTATGGAAATGATGTTGTTCGAGATGAGCTTATGCAAGACAAAAAGCTAGCACACACTAGCTTTCCCCCACAATGGAATAATTTTGTTTGAGATGTGCTTGTGCTTGTGGAAGAAAAAAACTAGCATGTTCTAGATTTCCCCCACGTTGGAATGATGTTGTTCAAGATGCGTTTATGCTTGTGAAAAAGAGAAAGCTAATTCACACATAGCTTTCCCCTACATTGGAACGATGTTGTTCAAAACGCGCTTGAGCTTTTGCAATATGGAAAGTTAGAACGTGCTAGCTTTTCCCCACGGTGGAATGATGTTGTTTGTGATGTGCTTGTGCTTCTACAAGAGGGAAAGCTAGCATGTGCTACGTTTCCCCCACGGTGGAATAATGTTGTTAGAGATGCACTTGTGCTTGTGCAAGACATAAAGCTAGCACACATTGGCTTCCCCCTAGTGGAATGATGTTGTTCGATATGTGCTTGTGGTTGTGAAAGAGGGAAAACTAACATGTGATATCTTTCCCATGGGCGGAATGATGTTTTTCGAGATGTTCTTGTACTTGTGCAAGACATAAATCTAACACATGCTAGCTTCCCCCCACTCTGGAATGATTTTCGATATGTACTTGTGCTTGTGCAAGACAAAAAGTTAGCACACAGTGGAATGATGGTGTTCGATAAGTGCTTGTGTTTTTGCAAGAAGGAAAACTAGTATGCACTAGATTTACCCACGATGAAATGATGTTCGATATTTGTTTGTGCTTGTGTAAGAGGGAAAGTTAGCATGTCCTAGCTTACCCCCACGATGGAATGATGTTTTTCGAGATGCACTTGTGCTTGTATACGAAGGAAAGCTAGCACGCGCTAGCTTTCCTCCACAATTGAAAGATGTTCAAAATGCGCTTCTGTTTGTGCTAAAAGGAAAACTAGCATGTACAAGCATTCCTTTATTGTGCCATGTTGTTGTGGGCAATGTTGTTATTTGTGTGCTAGAAAGAAAGATTTCCTTCACAGTGCAATGATGTTGTTGGCAATGTGTTGGAAGGAAAACTAACAAGGGTTATATTTCCTTCATGGGGCAATATTGTTGTTGACGATGTACTTGTGCTTATGTTATAAGGAAAGGCAAAGGAAAACTAGCAGGTGCTAGCTCTTCTTTACAATGCAATGCATTTCTTGACAATGCATTTATGCTTGTACTAGAAGGAAAGCTATCATATGCTAGATTTCATTTGAGTGTGTATTAGAAGGAAACATAACATGTGTTATCTTTCATTCATAGTGCAATGTTGTTGTTGGCAACACGCTTGTGCTTGTGCTAGAAGGAAAGCTAGCGTGCACTAGCTTACCTTCACGGTTGAATATTATTGTTGGAAATTGCCAGTGTTTTTGCAAGAATGAAAGCTAGCATATGATAGCTTTCCTTTACGGTGCAATGTTGTTGTTGGTAATGCACTTGTGCTGGTGCTAGATGAAAAACTAGCATGTGCTATCTTTCCTTCATTATGCAATGTTTTCGTTCTTGTGCTACAATTTTTTTTTCCTTCACAGTGTAATGTTGTTATTGCCAATCCACTTGTGCTTATGCTAGAGGAAAGTTAGCACCTGCTAGCTTTCGTTCGTGATGTAATGTATTTCTTAGCAATGCAATTGCACTTGTACTAGAAGGAGAGATATCATGTGTTAGTTTTCCTTTATAGTGCAATGTTTCTGTTGGCAATACGCTTGTGTTTGTGCTAGAAGGAAGGATAGCATGTGTTAGCTTTCCTTATTTTTGGAATGTTGTTGTTGGAAATGCACTGATTCTTGTGCAAGAGTAGTAGGAACTAGCTTTCCTTCATGTTGTAGTGTTGTTGTTGGCAATGTGTTTGTACCAATGATAGAAATAAATCTAGCATGTGTTAGTTTTCCTTCATTGTGCAATTTTGTTGTGGGCAATGTTGTTGCTCTTGTGCTAGAAATAAAGTTTTCCTTCATAGTGCAATGTTGTTATTGACAATATGTTAGAAGGAGAGCTATAAGATTCTATCTTTCCTTCATGGTGCACTATTGTTGTTGGCAATGTGCTTATGTTTATGCTAAAAGAAAAGCTAGTAGGTGTTGGCTTTCCTTCACGATGCAAAACATTACTTAGAAATTCACTAGACTTGTTTGTACTAGAAATGTGCTAGCTTTCATTCACAGTGCAATATTGTTGTTGGAAATATGCTTGATTTTGTGCTAGAAGGAAAACTAATGTACGTTAGCTTTCCTTCACACTAGAATGTTGTTGCTGAAAATGTGTGTGTGCTTATGCAAGAAGAAAAGCTAACAAGTGCTAGCTTTCCTTAATGGTGCAGTGTTTTTGTTTTCAACGTGTTCCTACTGATGCTAGAAGGAAAGATAGAATTCATAAGTATTCCTTCATTGCGCAATGTTGTTGTGGGAAATGTTGTTGTTTTTGTGTTAAAAATAACATGCGATGGTGCTAGAAGGAAAGCTAGCATGTGCCAACTTTCCTTCATTGTGCAATGTTGGTGTGGGAAACGTTGTTGTCCTTGTTCTAGAAAGAAAACTTTCCTTCATGGTGCAATATGGTTGTTGGCAATGTCTTAGAAGGAAAGATAACAAGCACTAGATTTCCTTCATGGTGCAATATTGTCGTTGGGAATGCATTTATGTTTATGCTAGAAGGAAAGCTATCAAGTGCTACCTTTCCTTCATGTTGTAATTTTGTTGTTGGTAATTGATTATTCTTGTGCAATCAATTCTTCAAGGGTGCCTTTGTCCTAATGATCACCATGGTTTGTATTTTGTCATTGAATGTGCCCGGTGTTGGATTTGAAATAAGCTACGAAGATCCATGATGATGCAATAAGTAGTGTATTTAAATATGATGTTGTTGTTGGTTTTTCATTTGTTCTTGAGTTGGAATAAAAACTAATGGTTTATAGTTTTCCTTCTGACACAATCACAATGATCGAATCACAATCTTTTGAGCCACAAAATACCGTGATCTCTATACAATTTTGAAGTTTAAGAATAATGTATGATTAAGTATACTATACTTTGCTTCCAATGCACAAGTATGCAACTATTAAAGTAACAAGCACAATTATTTTAACAAGATTCATTATTTTTCTCTCCTAAAGAATATGGCATCTTTGTTGTATAGTTAAGGGCTTCCAAAAACAATTTCACCAATGGCTAGAGGTACAAGATCACACTCTACCTCATCAACATAACTGTCTGACAAAACTTAAATCTACACTTTTTGAGGTTCTAAAGTTCAACATCCCTATGTATCCATATTAAAGAGTATGTCCTCAGATGAGTTTAGGCAGGGAGTCCTAACATTTGAACTAAAGATTCAAAATGAGATTTCCTAACTATCAGAATAAAAATGAGAATTATCTAGTATTTATATTAACAAAAAATCTATTTGGAAGAAAATATCTAGCTTGGATTTGAATTTATCATGTTTAGACATTAAACATTCTCACTAAGATTGCTATAAATATCATTGCTCCTTCTCATGGGACTTGTTTGAAATCTAACGTAACATCCATGTTAGATTTTTATTTTTATTTTCCAAAGGACTTTGTGATTCTACAACTTTTGCAAATTTCTTATGAGCACAATTCATACACATACATCAATATTCATACATGTAAATCAACCAAACACGTGCCATCTCCATAGTTAAATAGGAACTTGGTGGTTTGATATGAGATGATATTTTTCATTCTCTGATACTACTTGGATGTCTAATTGTTAGGTCTTCATATATATTTTATTTGTAATTTATATGTAAAGTGCCTTTTGGTGGATGGCGGGGAAGGTTTTTCATTGCATACAAATTTACTGTCATACCATTTTTAATTATTGCAATTATATTACTTTCTTGAAGGTTGTGCTTTTGCTAAAGTATAAGAGACACTTTACATGGTTTAACCTTAATTATGAATTGTAATTCAATTGTGTGTTAAAGAATTCATAAGAGTTACAATGGAAAATATAATTTTGACAAAATGAGACTATGTAAACCTCCTAATTAATGGTCAAGTTATTGGGCTAGGAAGCGTTGAATATAGAAACACCAAGACTTTTTATGACAGAGAAAGGGTTAATGCAGACTATGTTATGATTTTGATAATTGATGTCACTCAACCACATTTTATAGTCTAAGATGTTGATGAAGGGGACATATATCCATGGAAGATCATGGATTTGAGACAGAACATAGGTAAATCAAAATCTCGAAGCCTATGTTAAGTGTTATTGATAATATACTAATTTTTTTTTATAGAAAATATCGTTAAGTGTTATTGATAGTATACTAAATGTTTTTATTTTAAGAAAATACTGAGTTTATTTAATTTGGTGTACAGGTGCAAATGTTTCTTTTCAATTTTATATTGGAGACACAGTAGAACTTCTACAATGTGGAGTGAAGGTGGGTGAAAGCTCCATATTCAATACAGAGCTTGGTCATAAGGTGCATGGAAGGATGGTAAAGCAATGATGCATAGTGGTTAAAATTGAGGAGGTGTTAAAACATGATGCTCCTCTACCACATCCAATAGAATTTGAGCATATACTAGGGGGTGCATTGGAATGTTATGATATTTGTCAAGAATCCAATTCGGTAGCTCATTGTTATGATCATCCTATAAATATTCCCCAAGATAGGGTCACATTCACATGTACAAGGGTTTCTATTACACATGGATGCATGGGAACAAGCATGTGCATTACCAAAGGAATGATAGTTAATGTCCATGAGGATGACATGGTTGAGGGTGAAACACTAGGTGAAATGGACTTTGGTGTTTGTGTGGAAGAGATACATGGAAATTGTGAAAGATGTAGGATTGAGGATAAGTTTATACATTGTTTGGTTAGATGGCCAATAAATAAGTTGGTGGACAACAAAGGTCAGATTTTAAGGGTATAAGGAAAAGTTCAAGGAGCCACCCAAGGAAATGGGGATATGGGATGTGATAGAGGACACAAGTCCCTTAAACAAATGGGATATGGATCTTTATAATGAAAAAGAGATAGACTCAAATGATATGCATGTAACGAGGCCATATAAAAGGATTAAATGAGTTATGGCTACAAAAAAGTTGCAAAATGTCAAAAAAAGATAGATGAAGAGAAATGAATCCAACTTTTGGAAGCATATGAATGTTGTAAATAAGATTATATTCAACATGTGGATAGGAAGGCCATTGCAGTTGCTAGAAGGGGTATGAAACACATGAATAAAAATGGTATTAGGGAATTTGTATTGAATTCACTCCTTTCAAATGTAGTCATGTCAGAAAGCCATGGCCATGGGATACCTCCTATTGTTAGAAAAGTAAAGGACATGATATTTAATGGTAATATTATTTGTAAGAAAGAATGGTACAAGATACATAAGATTCCTCAAAGCACCTTCTATAACTACCAACATTATTCTGGCATGGACACATCAAAGCCATTCATGGTAACACCAACAGATGCAAAGCACATGCACATACCATGGCATCCATATAAATATTACACAAAATTGTAATGGATAATTCAAATTATTCACCAAACCAAACACGCCAAGTTGAAGAAGATGGAAGAAGATGGAAGGTTTGCTCCTTTAAGATTGTTGCCTTCTACTTACACAAAGTTATTTGTTAAATGAGATAAATGCGGGTCTTCAAAAGCTCAATTACCCATCAATATCACAACCAATAATGAGCAAGATCTATAATACTCATTTTTTAGATGTGGCATTCTCAAAGAATACCAACTTCAGTAAATGTAGTGAATGTATCATGTTGAAAGCACATATGTTGTCAACAACTACAAAAGAGTTGGAAGAAAAGGCACAAGGTAGATTGAACAAACATAACAATATTGTTATGTGTGGAATATATTGCTAATATTCCCACAAAATTATGTCAAAGCGGTTTCCAAAGGAGTATTTGAGCATTATCCATGATAAAATGTACAAAACAAAGACTTGAATCCCAAGGCTATGTGTCAAATTGAAATTTATTGCAGGAACAAACTTGGGTTTGTCATTGATAGGTATGCTAACACATGGGCATAAGACATGAGGTTTTGGTCATTTCTCCCCACCATTTGTACACATGTGATCACAATTTACCATTACATCCCTTACAAAGTGCTTGAGGTACCATGAAGACCCACACCTTGATATGTATGGTGATTTTCTTTATGAGAGTGGAAGTTCTAGAAACCCACTCTCAAATGCATAGACAATTGTATTTACTCAAAATGTAGTGTGTACAAGGATGCTTTTCTATCTCATGGAAGATCAAAAAATTAGAGTGTTGATTTTAAACCTCTTCCTGCACATTTGTTGTTACAATTGGACAATGCAACAAGTGATAATAAAAATCGTTATCTTTTCATGTTTCTATCACTTTTAACTGCACTTAGTGTCTTCATGACTATTGATGTTGGGTTCTTGCTTGTGAGACACACTCATGAAGACATAGATGGAACCTAAGGAAGAATGTCTTCCAACTTGAAAAATAAAGACATATATTCTTTAAATAAAATGATGGATACATATCGCACGATTGAAGAAAACTGATTGTTTCCACCTACACTAATTGACAAGGTGTATGACTTCAAACGTTTCCTTAATGGATACATCAAGGAGGGAAAAAATGCATTAGTCGAACATCTTAATGTCAAATACTTCCAATTTCTTGTACTCAATGATGTTTCAGTTCTAAGGTACAAAGAATCCATTAGAGATATTGAGTGGTCAAAAATAGTTGAGTTGTGGAATACAAATGAGGAAGGTTGACCTAAATTGCCCACATGGAAGATATCTTTCTTAGGTCCCAAAGAGAATGTTGTTTATTTAAAAGAACTAAAGGAAGTGATAACATCATACATAAAAATGTGGAAAGACACTATCGATAATGATCATTCACCAATTGTTACAGATGAATTAAAAATAAAGTAGAGTATTGGGAAATAGTTCTTGATACATTATATAAAATCCACAATGATCATACAATAGTGGAAGGAAGTGATTCATCTTCTAAGTATTTATGGCCTAAGGCAAGGAAATTTGCCAATGCTAACTCTAATGGACTCCATGTAATCTCAAGTATTATGGATGGGAATTTTGATAATGTGACAGATGAACCAATGTATGTTGGACCCAAGTGAAACAAACCAAAGCCAACATTCAATCCTATGATGTTGAGAAAGGAAATATATTGCTAGTTATATCAGGAAATGAGAGTGAAGGGGAAATGATTTGGATGGAAAAAGCGACCTCAAAATCTTCCAAGACGATCAAAGTGAGACTCTTCATGTAAAGGTTGATTGGTGGAAGCCTAGTTCAGGGAAAAACAAGGGAAAAATATCAGAACAATATTGGGTACCAAATCCCGATGACACAAAACTTGGATCTATTCCAATTAATACCATAGTTTGGGCATAGATGCCAAAGAAAAAAAAATTCAAGAAGACCAAAACAAATAAATGTGTAGAATTTTTACTTGATCTACTTGGGCGAATACCATGGGATCATGTGGAGATGATTCATCAATGTAATTTTGTCCTTTGAAGGATTTACTAATAAACATGAAGATACACTTTTCAATGTTTGTTGTAGATCAAATATTCTCTTTATATTATTTTTTGAGGAGTTTTATATTATTTAATACATCTATGCAAATTTTGGTTCAACTTCAATGTATTCATCTGACGATGCTTTATGCAAATTACATGACACCATTCAATATTTAACTTTTCAATGCTTTATTTAGATCAATATAACTTCTCACTAATATAAATTCTCACTATATCAACCTTGCATAATCAAATTCAATAATGCACTTAAAAACATTTTCTAGACTTAGTATATTAAAACTATATTGAAGTTTTAATACTATAGTTTGGGCATGGATGCCAAAGAAAAAAAAATTCAAGAAGAACAAGACAAATAAATGTGTAGAAGTTGTACTTGATCTACTTGGGAGAATACCATGGGATCATGTGGAGATGATTCTTGAATGTAATTTTGTCCTTTGAAGGATTTACTAATAAACATAAAGATACACTTTTCAATGTTTGTTGTAGATCAAATATTCTCTTCATATTATTTTTTGAGGAATTTTATATTATTTAATACATCTATGCAAATTTTGGTTCAACTTCAATGTATTCATCTGATGATGCTTTATGCAAATTACATGACACCATTCAATATTTAACTTTTCAATGCTTTGTTTAGATCAATATAACTTCTCACTATATCAACCTTGCATAATGAAATTCAATAATGCACTTTAAAACATTTTCTAGACTTAGTATATTAAAACTACATTGAAGTTTTAATACCATAGTTTGGGCATGGATGCCAAAGAAAAAACATTTCACGAAGAACAAGACAAATAAATGTGTAGAAGTTGTACTTGATCTACTTCGGTGAATACCATGGGATCATGCGGAGATGATTCATGAATGTAATTTTGTCCTTTGAAGGATTTACTAATAAATATGAAGATACACTTTTCAATATTTGTTGTAGATCAAATATTCTCTTCATATTTTTTTTGAGGAGTTTTATATTATTTAATACATATATGCAAATTTTGGTTCAACTTCAATGTATTCATGTGACGATGCTTTATGTAAGTTACATGACACCATTCAATATTTAACTTTTCAATTCTTTGTTTAGATCAATATTACTTCTCACTAATATAACTTCTCACTATATCAACCTTGCATAATCAAATTCAATAATGCACTTAAAAACATTTTCTAGACTTAGTATATTAAAATTATATTGAAGTAGCTAATTAATATTATTTTCAATATAAAATGTTTAAACATTTCATGAATAAATACAATATAGTCTAAAGTGATTTTTTCTTAATATTCCTTATTATATTTGATATAAATCAAATTGTACTACTTTATTGCATTCTAATTCATAATAATTTGATTTTGATAGTTAAACAACTTGCAAACTCTAAAGTGGTGTGAACATTATACTTAACATTCATAAAATAGTTACTTAGTGTCAATGATCAAAATGGTTAATAATAATAACAAACACAATTACATGACACCATTCAATATTCAACTTTTCATTGCTTTGTTTACATCAATATAACTTCTCACTATATCAACCTCGCATAATCAAATTCAATAATGCACTTAAAAGCATTTTCTAGACTTAGTATATTAAAACTACATTGAAGTAGCTAATTAATATTATTTCAAATATAAAATGTCTAAACATTTCATGAATAAATACAATATAGTCTAAAGTGAGTTTTTCCTAATATTCCATATTATATTTGATATAAATCAAATTGTACTACTTTATTGCATTCTAATTCATAATAATTTGATTTTGATAGTTAAACAACTTGCAAACTCTAAAGTGGTGTGAACATTATACTCAACATTCATAAAATAATTACTTAGTGTCA
>ML784966.1:312192-337000 GCA_009831015.1 Picea engelmannii
TATGTCTCCTATGCTCTCATCATCATAAGAGCATGATCCTCCTTCGACAAGAAAAAATTTCATGCGTCTACAAAATTTTATTCTAACTTTTTCACCTCTGGTCCTTATTTGCTTATCATATCTACTAGATGCAGTCACATTTCCGACCTCTATTTGTCCTAAGCTTTCCTCACTCGACGAAGAAATACATGACAGGTACCTGTTTGGTTGTACCTTTAGTTGCATGTGCATGTGTTGTTAGTTAGTAGTCCATCATCATATTCACAGTTCTAAACAAAAATTTTGTATCTTTAGTTTTGGATGTACAATTAGACTAGGGTGCAATTACAAGTATTAGTGGTCAACCACCTAATTTAATGTGATATCCCTCTTGATTTTGGACATATTAAGGACATATTAAAAATGTGAAAACACTAAGGACATGATAAATTTATCATATGGATCTAAGAAAAAAATAGTACTATGGTTGTTGTTTGTTGGATTTGTGCAAAATGAACCTAAACAAAAAATTCTCACTTGAACTTGAGCAATGCCATAACTTCTAGAAATGGTATAGAAAAATATAAATACTAGACTAGGATAACCCAACTAGGCACCCTCTACTCAAGGAAGAGGAACCACACGACACAAAATGCCTCTAATTTTTGCAAACCCCCATGTGTTGCATTGTCAACTCCCACAAGGCCATCCTAAACCCCAATACTATAGGGAAACAATAATAGTTTTGTAGGAATCAAATAAACCTAGGGTTGAACATGGGACATAACAACATGAAACCCATATCACATACAAAAATAAAACACACAAGGATAGATCCAAACCAAAAAACATGTTAACAAGGAAAAAACATACTTTTCTATGTGCTAAAGACCAACTTGAAAAGAAAACACATATGGACAAATCCAATTTGAAGAAAACTGTCACAAGGAAAACACATCCATTTCTATGTGCCAAATACCAACAATTCCAACCAATCTACCAGTGTATGTAAGAGGTGGCAATGAAACTACCCACAATAATATGGAAAAACAACCCTCCTCCATGAAATGTTTTACCACACATCGACAACCACTACAAAACACCATAATCGAGACCAAACCCAAGAGAAGAATGAAAAACATGGAACAACAACCAAATTCTAGAGTGCACCATGATCACCAAGACAACCACAACACAAAACCATAATCGAGACCATAACCATGAAACCCATGGGAAACATAGATCACCCACAAAATTTTAGGCTATGCCATAATGAGCACAATTCATGGCCCACTAAATTCTACAATACACCTTGATCTCTAAAAAAACCACGACCAATCACCATATTAGAGACCAGATATAAGAAACTCTATAGTGCACCACAACAACCAAGATAACCACAACCATATATCATAGTTGATAATACATATAAAAAACCCATGACAAGAACACACCACCCACCAAATTCTAGGCTACACCATGACAAGCACATACCACCAAATCCCGACAACAACAAAAACACATGCTAAACTATATTGCATGATAAACCTATGGAATTAAATAAGGACTTAAGGGTGGCAAGGGAAGTGGTGGTTGTTGTGGGTGGGAAATCCCTCCTACGGACTAGCACTAAGGGTTTTATCATGCATGCAGAAATGACCTAAAGATTCTTACTTTTTACCATCATCCCATGCCTAGACCCCCATTACTCATATGTAACTACAAGGATCAAGAGATTAAGTTGACGTACCTTATTCTTCGTGTTTGATTTCGATCCCTTTTCACACTTGGTTGTTCTTTGACTGCAACTCTCCTCCCAATGTTGACCTGCATTCACTAAAGACAAACAAAAAACTCCACATGAATTTGATCTATGAACTAACGGGTTAGATATTTAATCAATCATACAATCAATATTCTAATAATGACAATCTCATATGGTGGGACGGGAAAATAAATTCTTTTATTAACTTCACAATGATACCTTACAATGATAAAGTCGGCTACTGCTCCTTGATCCTGGTCCTGGGCTCTTCTTCCACTGTCTTCCAACTACTTTGTTCTATACTTCTCTTTGCACAAGGAAGGATAAAGGTTGGGACAAAGGGAATGCTCAATCAGGTATAGTTTCTTTACTGTGATTCTCCCCCTTTCAAATGGGACCCCTACCCCTTCTTTTATAGGTTAGAAGGAGCTAGGTATTTGGTCGAATGACCAGCCATGCATGGATGAAAGGTTTAGTTAACTTACCCAAAGCTATGTGTTCTGTAAAAAAATTTCATTTTTTCATGCTTTTGTAGGTACACACAGGCTGTCTTGGGTCAGCTAGCGTGTATACACGTGCAATAATGGAGAAGGGTGCGTGGGCCTTTATAAAAGGGGTTTTTAAGAAGAGTTGTTTAGCAGTGTTTTGGCAAAGAAGGAATCTGAGATGGCCTGATGCCAGGTAAGCATGTCTAGTGCAAATTAGGGTTATAACAAATGCCCCCTAATGTGTGAGGTCAAAAGAGCATCTGATGGCCGAAATACACTAACAATCTTCACTGATGTTCCGAACAAGTGAGCCCAGGAACCAGAAATTGGGAGGTGTCGTCTACAAAATAATAATTGCCTCACCGAGGCGGGCATACCCATGCTCGGGATAAAATAAAATCATGGCTACCAATCAAATACACTATAGATCCATGTCATATAACTATATAAAGTGTATCCACGAGCAATACACAGCGTATCTACATCTCGAAATAAAAAATATATACATGTAGAGTATCCATCTTCTAGAAGTTGATAAGGCATGATGGATGGAGATGAGGTCTTCAGAGCTCTAGCAACAACTTCAAAATATTCAAAACTCGAGTAGGAGTGTAATATGAGTGTATGACTTCACTACCCAGAGGTCTTCGATGGCTCGTCGGTCATGGACTAGAGAATCTTGATTATCAGACTGAAGGCTTCATTGATTTCAAACAAAGACTTGATTGAACTTTAGGGGTGGTTGGGCATGAGGGAAAGAGACAAATTGCAGAGGGGCTGACCCAGGCTTGGTAAAAAATTCCCTTGGACAATAGCACGACAAATGATGAGACTTAGGAAGGATGGCATTAACATAAGTTTACGAGGTAGGAGGCAATGCAAACTCTCCATATGTTTGGAAGAATAACCAAATGGAGGAGGACACAACTCAATGTAGCGGAAACAACTTCCTAAGGTCATATTAAATCATAGGGTTTGACGAACAAACAGACAGATGTAATTTATCCAAGGGTGACTCATTGTGTGACCAATAAAAAGAAAATACTTTTCCCTTCCTCCTTTTGGGGTATATATATATATATATATATATTGTCTTTTTCAATAATTTTGGAAAAAGAATAAAAGAATGTTACGTTACAAAGGAGGAATGAGTTTCACAAACATACAAGTTTGAGGCACAAGGACAAGACTGATGTTCAAAGACACGACACTCGGGAAAAATCTCTCCTGAGGCCAAAGGTGTCAAGACACAGAGGCAAAGTGCTACAAGGCTTGCGTATAAGGCGTGCTTCAGATGGTTCAGTTGAGAGCTACATGGAGCCAACATTATACCAAAGAAGTAGGTATGAAAACGGAGTTAACAAAACACACAATGGTAACGTCCTTCGATGTAAGTTTAATGAGCCCAGAGAAGGTAAGCTCGACAATTTTTCATATTTAGAGAGTCTGAAAAACGTAAAAGGAGACTCCACTGGGGTACCTTTGTCGAAGGTAGTCTAGTCGGTTCGAAAAAGGGGTAAATTAGCACCGAAAAGACGTCTATTCAAAACCATTTTAACGAGTGTGATAAAGGCAAGATCACTCGGCCATTTTTTCATTTTTAAGGAGTTTGAAAAAATCTTAACTATGGACTCCGTCAGGAATGTTCTTCTGGACCATTTTAACGAGTGTGAAAGAATAAGGTCACTCGACGATATTTTCAATTTTAGGGAGTCTGAAAAGAGCTTAACTATGGACTCTGTGGGGGTTCTTTTTTCGTACATTTAGTCCCTCAGGCCTGAAAAAGGGTTAAAATGATACCTGGGGGTACTCTTTTAGAGAACTAAAGTTCCTTAGAGTATACCTTTGTTCGTACAGTTGACCACCCAGACCAAAAAAGGGGTAAACTACCGCCGGATAGACGTGACTTCAAATTTCAGTTTAACGAGCGTGAAAGGCCACAAGATCTCTAGACAATATTTTCATGTTTAGAGGGTCTGAAAAGGGCTTAAAAGAAGACCCGTTATGTTTTTTGGGAGTCCCGAGGGTGAGGTCAAGAGTGAAAAGGAATCATGCAAATGAGGCTCAAACTCATAATCAGGAAAAACTATGGAGGACTCCCGAGCCTATAGTCGTTAGTGTCAGCATGGACATCGTCATGCAACCAGGATCTACCTAGGGCATCCATGTTATGGTAGGCTCTACCACCAAATTACGACACTTCTAAAGCAGTAATGAGGGTTCTGTGTCGCAACTCGGTGGGATCGATCCTATGGAAAAGCGAAAAAGACAACGAGATGTAGAAAGTGGGGGTGGAATCCTGACTTAAATGCAACGAGCTGGGGAAAAATGACTTTTTACCAAAGGACCGTCCAAACGCCCAAATCTCAAAAAAAATTCCAAATACCCAAAGGAATACCTCCCTTGATCATCCAAAGAAAACTCCCAAACCATCTTAAATGATTTTCAGTTTAGAAAAAAGGACAAAAGGGTCTGAAAATTGACAAAAAAGGGCAAAAAAACTCTATAAATAGAAGCTGGCAGCTCATTATCACCATTGTTAATTCAGAAATTGACTAAAAGCCAAAAATACCCCTTTGCGAAAAGAATTGATTACGAGAGCTTCGGTGGACGAAACAACCATCTACCTGGACCAAGTAAGTATAAACTCTCTCCTCTTGCAATTTAAATCTTTATTTATGCTTTTAGTTTCAGGTTTTGGGGGGGCATCCACCCTCAAAAGGTCGGCCCTAGGTCCACGTGGGATATCTTATGATAGGCCGCATGTACACTCGGGCAGAGGAAAAACTACATGCGTGTACACGCGACTGTCATCATTACAGCCTACGTGGACCCTTTATTTAATGGATTTTTTTTTTAAAAGCAAGGGTTAACCCTCCTGAACTTGGTTTTTTGCAGGATGTATGTTCACTGGAGGGAAATAGAGCATGAGGAGATTAGTGCGTTGGTCGGGGAAGACCCCAATGTTGTTGTTGCCTTAATGCAATGTGGGCTGCTAAAATTCTTCCTATGTCCTTTTATGTGAGCACAACCTAGGCTACTGAATGCCTTGGTTGATTATTGGCATCCCGATGCAGAGGCCTTTATGTTAGAGGGGCAGTCACTGGTGCCCACTATAGAGGATATATACTTTTTGACTGGCCTCTCCAGGAGAGGGGAACCATTTAATTTCTGGACATTTCCTTCAGGGCCTCATAACATATCGGAATTGATAGGACTTTATTGTGAGGTTGGTACAGACCGATCGAGCTCGCAGGTGCCCATAAGAAAGATCATGGGTTTATCACTGCAGGCAATTGTGTTTCTTATTGGGTGGATAACTGGTTCTGCGGCTCTACATCAGGTGTCCTGTGCACAGATGAACTATGCAGTCCAGTGCTTAAATGCACAGATATTTGACTGGAGCACTACATTGTTGGATTGTATGAAGAGGCAGCTGACAGATTGTTGGTTGCAGACACAGAGGAACTTCAGGTTTAGTACGATTCTATGCTCTTTCTTCTTTGAGAGAGTTCCTAGTTTCAGTCCTTGAGTGGTGGTACGAGGACATCAAGTCTCTCTTCCTGCGGTTTGCAGATGGGCAGTGTTGTTGCCACGACAGGGTGGTGGAAGGACCAATGTGTCCTTCGACGATGAATTCTTTGCTTGGTTGTCGTGGAAGATCCCAGCCATAGAGGATTATCCTTATGCTGGGATTGATTTCTTAAGAGATCCCGAGATCCCTGTACCTCCAGGCGAGGAGCGAGGCGAGATGGGTAAAATTGCATCATTTTTTCTTGTGAAACATATGTAATTTTTATGTTGTTTTTTTTTATATATATCATTTTTTTTATACCAGAGTATTTGACATATATATGTCTATTATGTGCAGATGTGGGACCGGTGTGACCTGCGGATTATGCAAGGAACATGCGTCGTCCTTAGCCAGGGGCCGCACCTGCCACCACAGGGGGACCAACAACAACAGGAGAGCTTCCAGCCAGTGAGGCTGAGAGGGTTTTGAGACGAGTTGAGCGAAACTTTACCTCGCTCATCCACACAGTCCCTATGGCATAGATTGATGATCTGCCACCATATATGCAGCCTCATGTAGTGGGGGCACCATGGACGTGGGTCCGACTATTTTGACGTTTGGCAAACACTGTTGATCATTACAACAGGGCCCACCGACCCTGACCTTAGTTAGTCTAGACTTTTCACATGCCGAGAGAACTACTTGTATATATGTTTTGAGGGCATAAGCCCCATGACTCGTTACTGGTCATATTATTGAGGCGCTTGCGTCCACCTATTTACTCTGATGATTATGCTATTATATATGGATTTTTATGTCTTTTTGTGTCTTATGGATCATATTTGCCTTTAAAAATGTATTTTACATGTTTATGTGTATGTCTTTTTATATGTGTGCGAGATTCCAGTCTAAAATTTGATTAGCTAGAGTATCTATAACTTGGTTTAATCTCCTAGGAACATGAAAATATGTAATATAATCAAAGCTTCGTTCCAAGAGATGTACCCTAAGGAATTGTCGGTGTAAAGTCGGATCATGAACACGGTAGACTCTATTTAACTGAGACACAACCAGCTCAGAGTCTAAATAGACCCGAAGATGAGAGATACCAAATGATAGGGCGTCACAAAGCAACCCAATAATTGTACTGTACTCGGCGACATTGTTTGTGGTGTCACCTAAGCATATACCTCTGGAAGATAATAATTGGCCTTGAGGTGTAAAAATTACCCAAGCTGCGGAGGCAAGCCTCCGAGTGTGTCGGCTAGCACCATATGTGTACCCAATGAACACCTATGATTCATTTGACATCTGCCACAGTGACAAAAGATAACATAAAAAATGACACGTTCATAATACTAAAAGAAACTAGAAAGTAATAGTACAAATACTATACATATGTTACAAAAAGTTACCTAAGGTGACCTACCTATGAGTAATACTTCTTGAGGTAGAGCCCATTTCTAGGCTCCGCCAAAGAATTTCCCTCAAAGTCAACCAGACGATAAACACCCTTTTTTAGAACCTCTTTTATGATGAAAGGTCCGAACCACATGGGTTTGAATTTTCCTGCCCCCAGGGGGTCCTTATCTTGGTCATAGACGAGGACAAGGTCACCTTCAGAGAAAATTTGAGGACGAACATACCGATCATACTGACACTTGACCTTATGTTTGTGAGCCTCATTGGCCAGGGCTGCATCACGATGCTACTCATTGAGTTGCTCAAGGTATAATAACCATTCTTCAAGTGTAGAAGTGTCTGAAAATAACTGTACTACCAACTTTAGGGATGAGATCTGACATTCGATAGGTAATATTGGTTCCAGCCTGTAAACAATTTGAAAAGGTGAGAAACTAGTTGCAGTCTTAACAGACGTTCGGTAAGCCCATAATGCCAAGTATAACATCAAATTCCAATTTGACCTGGCTGAGTTGATCGTTCGCTGTAGGATGATCTTAAGAGATTTATTTATAGCTTCCACCTGACCATTTTCTTGGGGATAGTAGGGTGACGAATGTTCTTGCCACAATCCAATATTTGATGTTAACTCGGTCATCATCTGGTTCTGAAATGACTGCTATTATCTGGTTGAATAAAAAGAGAACTGCAGTCTCCCCATCATCTTTAAACGTTGGCATAGCTGCGACCCACTTCATGAAGTAGTCTACAGCTACAATGATATAATGGTGCCCCCTAGATAAAGGAGGGTTGCATGTAGTGTAATCAATCCCCCACTTGGTGAAGGGACCAACTGTGATGATAGGAAACATGGGAGCGGGATGTGCCCTCATCTTCTGAGAAAAGATCTGACATGGGTGGCACTTCTTGACCGATTCGATACACTCTTTGATTAGTGTCGGCCAAAAGTAACCTACTCATAAAATCTTTTGGGTTGTTTCCAAACTTGACAAATGACTGCCACATGCTTCGGTATGGAAATCGTTAAGCACAATAACTGCTTCTTCGTGAGTGAGGCATCGACGCAAGATTCAATCTACACCTCTCCGATATAATGTATCGTCAAGTATAAGATAATTCTTAGCCTGATGGTGTATACGACGACGCTCATCACGAGAAGCAGAGGTGGGGCACTTAAAAGTCTGTACTTTTTACCAGGGATCTAAAGATGCGATCAAAAAAATATCTCCTCTGATAGGCGAATCTTCGGGCATAACATCACCTGACTGAATTGGAAGTTCTGAAATAAGTTCTGCGAAGACCAGTGACTTTTTGGATTTTGCTGAAACGAAATATAAGTCGAATTCCTGGAGGATGACTATCCATCTACTAATCTTTTTGCCTATTACCCATCATGTCAACACATATTGAAACGAATTCACAATGGAAATGACGGTGGTCTTGCGAAACAAGACATAATGACGAAACCATTGAACAACATGGATTGTTGACAACACAAGTTTTTCGATATGAGAATAATTGGGTTTTGGTCTGACTAGGCATCGGCTCAGGTAATAGATCATATATTCTAAAAACAAATCATCTTCCTGAACTAAGAACATGCCGATGGTTGACTTTGCTACAGCCAGGTATAATAATAAATCTTTGTTATAGTTAGGTGGTCGAAGCAAAGGGGCAGTTGTGAGGGCATGTTTTAATGCTTCAAAAGAGCGTTGAGCGGCATCATCCCAGTAAAAAGGAACGTCTTTCTTCAGTAAGTGCATAAAACCCTTTGTGATCTTGGCATAGTTGGCGATGAAACGCCTTAAAAATTTTGCCTTTCCTTGTAGACTCTGAAGTTGAAGGATTGTGCGTGGGGGAGGAAACTGAATTATTGCCTCAACCTTGAGAGCATCGACCATGATCCCTGTTGTTGAAACTATGAAACCTAACAAACGTCCTGATGTTACACAAAAGCTACACTTGTTTGGATTCAAGCGAATCCGGAAGTAGCGACATTTCTCAAATATAAGTCGGAGGTGTGTGGGATGATCCATTCTCTTGCGAGATCAAGATGCTAAATCATCTAAATAGGCCTCGACTATATGCTTGAGATCATGGAAAGAAAAAGACATGGCCCGCTGAAAGGTCGCTCTAGCATTTTTTAGACCAAAGGGCATCTTATGATACATGAATGTACTCCATGGACAAATGAATGCCATTTTGTGCTGGTCTTCGGGTTTGATTTGTATTTGATTATATCCCAAAAAACCATCCATGAAAGAGAAGGCCTCACAACCTGCACATTCATCAATTATCTGGTCGATGAATGGTGTGGGAAAATTATCTTTTGTACATGCCTTGTTCAAATCATGGAAGTCCATACATACACAAATCATGCCCTGTTTTTTATTGACTGTCACAGGATTTGACACCCATTGGGTCAAATGGATAGGATAGATAAAGCCATCTTTTAGCAGTTTCTCAACTTCAACCTTAATGGTTGTTGCTTTCCTTGGATTAACTAGACGAAGCTTCTGCCGAATAGGCTTAGCATCTGGATAAGTTGTGATTTCATTTTCGACTATTTTTGGATCGATGCCTGGCATTTCCTCGTAAGACCAGGAAAAAAACATCACAAAATTCTTTAAATAGATCTGTGTAGATTTGAATCTCTCCAGGGGAACACTCAACTCCAAAAAAAACATTCTCCACGATGCCAAGGGTTCTGGAGATATTAATCGGTATGGTTTCAGTGATAGTTTCCATATTACCCTCGGCATAAACCTCATGTGTAGCTAAGGGATTAATAGGAAAAGACCTATCTCCAGTCATAGTCAAGGTGAATTCTCCAGCTTTGATTCTGCTTAACTCTGGGAGGAAGTATGATCTGTGATGGAGATCGTCCCAAGGTTTGTCCGGACTAGTCATTGCTTCAATTACTGCTTCGTCGGAGGGCAGTACTAAGTCTAATGAATTGGTGTCAGCGAGAGATCCTTGAGCCCAAATAGGCTCTAGAATCGGATCTAACTCTTGTGCAGGAGTTGGATTTGTGTCGACCGAAGTTTATTGGACTAAAGAGTACGCTACTTCAGCTGCGGACAAGGGCATGGACATGCCAGGGTGCCCTGTCCCTTCCATCGTGGCCGATGGGGAAGGAAGTATCCAAATATCGTTGAAGTAAGTCGTGCGAAATGATGAAACTTGGAAAATATCAACCTTATGGTGGTCATATATGAACTTGACATCGCCTTGAGGGGGCGGGTAATCGAAGGTACCCATCAAAGATGGGCACAAACCAACCCCTACGTTGACTACGCCTGGTTGGGGATTATCAATCATCAGGACCGTGGATACCCCCAATGAAGGGTTAGGTCTATAGAAAGACAATTGATCAATGGTCACAATCTGGTCCTCGTGTGGAAACAACAAGACCCAAAAAAAGGTAGCAATCACTACTTGCATGGCGTAAGTCCAACTCCTTCCTAACAAGAGATTGTAGTCGAAGGACACGTCGACTACTTCTACCTCGACGCACACGGTCTTCCCTCCTAACTGCATGGGGAAAGAAGGAATGATACCATGTGGTTGGAACGAACGACCATCGAAAGCAGTGAGAAAAGTAGGTGACAAAGACAAAAAGGGATGGCCGATGGCCTTCCAACATGCCAACGACATAACACATGTCGAGGCACCATCATCAACCACTGTACGGAAAATATTTTGAGTAAAAGTTTCCGTGGGGTGAGCCACGACTATTTGGAATGCTACGTGGTAAGGAAGACGAGGTTTTAAGTCGGTTGTATCCAGCATGATTGTACCTGGATTACAAGTCTCGGTAGATCCTAAAGAATCTAACAAAGCTTTCCTCTAGGAAGGGCAGTTTTGGAGGACCTCCAAAGTGGACATCACACAAGGGGTTTGAGACAAATCCTCCACCACATAATAGTTCTGGGCGACCCTTGCATTTGGGTTGTGAGAATCTTTCTTGAATGTGCCTTTTTGGATGTGTGTCATTGTTTCTCCCAAATTCTTCTCGATCTGGAGAGGAAGAGATGGGAGTTCAACCTCTTTGCCCTTCTCAGTAGTGCTTGGTTTACTGTAGTCATGTGCTCTAGTCGATATAAAAGCATCACCCTTCATCATATACACATTTGCGGATGCAGGATTGTTCGAAGATAGAGAGGGTCCTTGACTTCCCCATTCCACGCTTGTAGAGGCTTGGGTTAGGTTTTTCCCATGTTGAAATGGATTGGTTAACATGGTAGGCTGTTGCTGTGTCACAAAATTTTGGGCCTCTGCAAGCCGAGGACATTGGTGGGTTGGGTGGTCTTCCGCGCATAGGTTGCATAGATACCTCACCTTTCGTTTTTGAGTGTTTCCCCCACCAACGTTATTAGTGGTTTTCTTATCCCCCTTACCCTTCTTTCGTTGTTTTTTCTTTCCTTCAGGATGTTGGGTGGCCTTTGGATTTGTTGATTGCACTATGTGTACATCTGACGTTTGGGTAGGGGGAGCAGCCAAAACAGTAGTTTGGCTGGCCGTTGTGTGTTGTATAGACAATTGCTGCAATTTCTTTGTCATTTGCTCAACGAGATTTGTTTGTGCTGAGCCAACAATACCATCGGCATGTGGTCCAACTCTCTGTCTGGTTTTATCAAGTATTGAGCGTGGCACATCTGGAAAGATCTCGTATAATAAAACAGACTGAGAGTAGCTTAGCTCAAGCTGTTGAGTTCTCATGATGGCATCTTCTTCGAAAAACACTCCTGACGTCACGACGTCTTTGGATAACTATGGGACCAAAGACTTAAGGAACCACTCGAGCAAGAATGCTGGTGGGACTGGCACCTTAATTAAACTCTTCCGGTGTCTCCATTCTCAGATGTGATCAGAGATATGGTCTGCTTTTGTCTGTGCGAAATTGGCCAACAATTTTGTGCCAGCGTCATATATAACATGTAAATGGAAATGGTTTAGGAAAGCCATTACCAATTCGACGAAGCAAGAGTATCTTGAGTGATCGATCTCAATGTACCATTTCACAAAATTCCCAATGAGAGGGCGTTGAAACAATCGCAACTGCACGGAGTCGTCTTTCAACAAGTTAGACGAGCACCAAAGATGGAAGGTGGTCACATGATCTCCTAGATATTCGTTAGGCTTGGCTTCGAACTTTGGTATGTCCGAAGCCAACTTCGTTGGCATAGGGGGTCAACGCGGATCATGATAGATAGGGTCATTCAACAACATTGTCAAGTCTGACAAATGAAAGGTTTCTAGGAAAGGTAGTTTGGGTTGTTGGTGATAACCATGGAAAAAGGGACCTAGAGTTTGACTGGCACCAGGTTGCTAGGAAAAGTTCGGCTACTAGCCTGGGTTCTGGTAAAAACCATGGCCATGACCAGCGTACGGGTTCTGCGTGTGAGGAGAAATCATCGACTGATTCCCAAAATAGGACATAGATGGTTGGCCATGCATTACATTCGGAGGACTTTGGGAAGGGTTACCCCATGTTGATCCCATGGGCATATGCATAGTACCTTGTCTGAGGTTCCATTGATTGTGAAAATAATTTCCCTAGATCGGCATTCCTGACGAGGGAAATGATCCCTGCTAAGAATTCCAAGGTCCTGATGCGAAAGAGGTTCCTAGGTTTTCCCCCTGTGTAGGAATAATACCCTGCATAGGAATAGGTTGTCCGTAACCGAGGTTGCCCCCAGTCGGGAAAGAAGCTGACGAGAAAGAGTTATTACCAAATGCACCGAATAAAGAAAACGGTGTCGAACCTATCGACATATTATGAGTGGGTGGTTCTTGACTGCCTGCTCCAAATAAACTATGGTGTGAGGGTGGCCCGACGGATGGCTGGTGGGTGCCACCGAGTGAAGGGGACGAAGGAGGTATATGACCTCCCCCATAAGGAAAAGCATTAAAAGGAGCTGAAGTGCGCACCATGTGGCCTTGCAGAGGAGCATTAGAGCTCCCTTCCCCCAGACCTAAAGTATGTGAAGTGGAGTAGGAAAGTACAGGACTTGTACCTGAGCTAGGCATCCTGTATGAGAACGGAGGGCCTGTCGCACTCGGTGTGAAATGGGTTGTGGCTGCCACCATAAAAGGGATTGGACCACTGTTTGAGGTAGAGGCGTTCAATACCATGGTGTCTTGGACCAGTGACGGTGGGTTAGGAGGTGGAAAATCCCCTGTGGTGACAATCGTAGTGGGAATTGAAGAATTCCCAGAAGAAGTGACAACATTTGTTTCCATTGCTGCATGTGACACTGTCTGGCACTCGTAAGGGTGAATCAATACGATGATGGGTGCCGAAATATCAGTGGTTGGAGTTTCATATAGACCAAGATCTTTCACTCTAAAGTCTAAAATGGTCGTTTCCTTTGGATGTTGGTCGGGTACAATTTCTTGTGACCCGGTTGCTTCAAAAGACCCTTGTTGGTCTAACTTTCGCCTTAGTGGTGGCAGAGGTGGCTCTAGTGTAACTGGCGATAGGCCCAGAAGCCTTCGTGACCGGCAGAGCTCATGATCCTCCACTATGTGAGAATATCAAAGACACACTAGGGCTTTCTATTCGTTCAAAAAACAACACACACTAAAAAGGTCCCTCCAAGATAAAACAAGCAAACACTAAACTAGTTGGAAGAACAGTTACAACAACCAACACTAGAGAAACTTACTGGTGCAAGTGCAACTCGAACATGAAAGCACCCTCCGGGTATACTCTGCAAAGTGTGGATTGATGTCTGTCCTAGGTATCGCGGTATACCCCCGCAGTCACCTGTGTATGTCTCTAAAAGGATAGGAAACTAGGTTGCCAGTGCGTGAACAGTCACAAGGCGGGTACAGTCGAAATTCGGGTAGACCACAATGAGCAGGGTATCGAGCCCGAAACATGTCAAGGGTATCGATGGAAAGTGGTTCGGAAGACAACTGAGGACCTCAAACAAATTCGAGACCCACAAAGCTCCGTGGAAAATGCAATCGATGAAATCCCAAGACAAGCCCTCTATATGTGTTCTCCACTACGATTGGTCCAGCTTTGGAGGGGTTATCTCTGCTACCTTTCCACATGTGACCTCATGTTTATCCCCTGTGTTAGAGGGGGGTCCCGGATAATTTTCACGATACTAGACTTGGACACTCCCTAACTCAGACTCCAATGTTTGATTTAATGGCCTTGAAGAGTTTCCTCTCCAACCTAATTCAAGGCCCTAACCCTAAACTAGTTGGTTGACCATACAAACATAACAATTCTAATTAATTTTAGATTTAGCATTAATTTTTATGGCTTGTCTTAAGTCAAAGGTTATGAAATTGAAACTAGTGATGTTTGAAAGATGAAAGAAAAATAAACAGAAAGCTGGAAACAAAATAACTCCTCTTGACTGAAATCTTAAACAACTTTTCAAACTAAAATTTTTCTAAGATATCTGAACAACAAACTCAAAGCAGGATTTCACTCGACCACGAGCTACTTATGATCTAAGTAAACCATCCAGAACTTGTGAAAGAAAAAACTTTTCCCTGGTTACTAATGCAAAACAACACTATTGAACCAACCAAAGAAATAAAAGATTTTTTTATTTATTTGAATGCTCACAAAGCAAAAAGGAAAAATATCAACAAGTAAAAACCAAAAAAACTTCTAGCCTAAGCACAGATCACAAAGAGTCACTTTAAAAATAACACATAAGAAAATTAAAACTGGACTCTCACACTTGTCTAAAAACCCTATAAAAAGAAAATTTTGAGGAAAACTTTTTAATGAAAAAGAAAGCTATTGCTGTGATCAAACCTAAGTTAATGACCAGCTATGATAGAGACCCAAAAACATGAGAGTTATAAATCTTGTCAAAGGAAAGGATGACTACCTCACCTTCAACAAAAATTGTCTCCACAAGCACACTATTGACAGTTCAACAACAAGCATGTGCACACGAGCTGTGTAAAGTCAGAGCATGTGCACACGCGTACTGGCCTTATATAGGCCGCATGTATCTCTGAAACTACGAGAAAAATGAAAGGCCAAGCAATCCATCCCAGGCAGAGACTACTGGTACTGAGAACCAGGATCTCTTGAAGAATCAGACACTTACTTTAACAGAAAAAAGAAAACAATTCAAGGAAAACTTCATAGAACAAACCAATCTGAGGTGAAACCTAAGCTATAGACTGCAAACAACAAATACTAGAAAGAGTTCCAGAAAACCACTGAGAAGGACTATTTCTGACAGGGGAGAGGATGACTGCCTCTCTAAAAGAAATTTTCTGGAATCATACACGCGACTGACACTTCCTCAGCTAGTGTGTACATGCAGGCTATGAGAAAGTAGGGTGCGGGTACATGCGTGCAGACCTTATACAGGTCACGTGTACCTCTGTGGGTCTCGGAAAATAAAAAAAATGCAGTCAAGAAAAGAAACAAAGATAATTGGTATGGAAGACCAAAATCTCTGTTAGCTCAGACTTTTGCAGAAACTTTAAAAACAAGGAATGAAACTAGTTTTTAAAAATACCAAAAAAATATTCCCAGAAACCCTAGAGATCCCTAGTATGGTCGCCAATTCTGTTGTGGGTGGGAAATCCCTCCTACAGAATAGCACTAAGGGTTTTATCATGCATGCAGAAATGACCTAAAGATTCTTACTTTTTACCATCATCCCATGCCTAGACCCCCATTACTCATATGTAAATACAAGGCTCAAGAGATTAAGTTGACGTACCTTATTCTTCCTGTTTGATGTCGATCCCTTTTCATGCTTGGTCATTCTTTGACTGCAACTCTCCTCCGAGTGCTGACCTGCATTCACTAAAGACAAACAAAGAAGTCCACATGCATTTGATCTATGAACTAACGGGTTAGAGATTTAATCAATCATACAATCAATATTCCAATAATGACAATCTCATATGGCAGGATGGGAAAAGAAATTCTTTTATTAACTTCACAATGATACCTTACAATGATAAAGTTGACTACTCCTCCTCGATCCTGGTCCTGGGCTCTTCTTCCACTGTCTTCCAACTGCTTTTCTCTATACTTCTCTTTACACAAGGATGGCTAAAGGTTGGGACAAAGGGAATGCTCAATCGGGTATATTTTCTTTACTATGATTCTCCCCCTTTAAAGTGGGACCCCTACCCCTTCTTTTATAGGTTAGAAGGAGCTAGGTATTTGGTCAAATGACCGGCCATGCATGGCCGAAAGGTTTAGTTAACTTACCCAAAGATGTGTGTTCCATCAACAACTTTCCTTTTTTTGTGCTTTTGTAGGTACACGCGGGTTGTCTTGGGTCAGCTAGCATGTACACGTGTGCAATAATGGAGCAGGGCGCGTGGGCCTTTATAAAAGGGGTTTTTAAGAAGAGTTGTTCAGTAGTGTTTTGGCAAAGAAGGAATCTGAGATAGCATGATGCCAGGTAAGCATGTCTAGTGAAAATTAGGGTTATAACAGTGGTAAGATAGGGTATCTACCTAATCCATGTTGCATGATAAGTGACACATATTCCACATACATTTGGCTACATGGGCATCATTCATGAAGATGTTATGATGATTTTTTTTTGCATTTAGTATAAACAATAAGGTGAAACACATTCCCTTAAATCCTACCTCCCCATCATCTTAACAACTGACCCCACCATTACATACTTAGCACCTTAGGACTTCCATCTCAGATACTGACAATACAAATGGAGGTCACAACTAGGTGTTTTATGGAAGACCTAAAGGTTATTCATACAAGGATATAAATACTCAAGAGATGTCTAGGAACAATATACTAAATAGTTTCAAATCCTCTCACGGACAACCAATCATGCATGGAGATATCTTAGAGATATTCTGGAAGGATTGTTTTCCTGGAAAGTTTGAATATGCCACCTTGAACTTAGAAAATGTTCACCATTTTCTAATCGGTGCAAGTGGTTAAGAAATGGAAGCATGATATCATGGGAAATGAAATAATAATTCATATCAATTGTCAACCTCTACAATATTTGTAGGAACAAATCATGCCCCAACAAAACAAGACACTATTGTTGGAAGGGGTTTCCTACAAAAATTTCATCTAGTGATCAAACAAAATAAGGGAGTAACAAATACGGTGACATATATTTGCCTTCTAGGTCACCAATTCCAACAAATTCATTCATATGTACGATCATGAAAGGTGTGTTATTGAAGAGTCTAGCAAAATACAAGGCCAAACATGACTAGCATAGGAAGGAGGACAAGTTTCAAGTAGGTGTCAACATTTAGTCACACATGAGAAAATGAATATTGCAATATGATATAAATAAGTCAAATCCCGGTTCATCATTAGATCTTCATTGATAACATTCATAACGAACATGGCTCTAAAGGATATTCATTGATAACATTCATAACATTATTCACTTGTCAAAATGATAACCTTTGATATAATTCATAACATTATGCATTAATTCTTATCCATGTTTTCTCTAAATGCTCATTCTGCTTGACAATTAGAAGTTGGATGTCACCTTAACTAGACTTGCGGGAACTTACGAAATTATGTTATGCTACTCGGTTTGGATTTTATACCCCTATTGTAAAATAATATAAATCTATCAATTTCTTCATAAACAGGAGGACATAATTGCTGACAACCAAGCCTGTATCTTCTCATCTATTAGTAGAATCCATGTTCAGGAAGATAATCATAATGCAGGGTTTGTTTTTATCATGGAGTCTCTATTACAACATAAGAAGAAAATCAATGCTTTAAAGGAAGAGTGCATATGTTTCATTGAGTTCTATAAATATGGGTTTCATTGAACTCATGGATCTATTGTACATATTTATAATAGCTTGTTAAAGAAAAACATTGTTGGTTGCTTACATCTTGTCTGGTGATCTAATTATAAAAAAATAAGGATTTAGCGATGTTATATTTGTACGGAAATTAACAACCATGTCCATCAGAAAGCACCACGGAATGTATTGTATTTGAAGTTCCTCTATAGCACTACAAGGGGAATATGGTGATGTCACATGTTTTGAGACAAAAAAATGCCTGCCAAATATCCCATGTGCCACTATCTCAATGACTTCAAACAAGTCATTTGATAAAAGCATATGTTCAGTGGTTTTCCAAAGTATATTGTCATTATTCACCAACTTGATGGGCAAGGTAATATACATGTTTGTAAACATTAATTTTGAAAATTTTCATGGATGGAAAGAATGCTTTTCTGAAATTGAATAGAAAATAATACAGAAAGATAACCCAATATGGGAGACACTGTAGAAGGTTATTTAGGTCTTTTTGAGATTTTATTTTTTGTCCTCAAAAAATGTTTGACAGCTTGCTTCAAGCTATTGGGATCAAAAGATACGCAGACACCAACATGGGCATTCTTTTATAATATAGATGATGGCTTCAAATAATTACAAAGAAGTTAACGTCACCATGAAGGACCTAATAGAAATGCATCAAAGAATATTGTACAAATAGTTGGTTCAAGGGACCCAACAGGGAAACCTACAACAGAAATGTATGAAATAAGAGATGACACTGGATTAACTACTTAGTATGATGGGCAGTTGTGTATGACGAGGATTTGAACTTGATGAGATTAGAACCTGGGTGGAAATGATTTGTTACAACAAATTATGAACTTGTAATTTTAGGCAGTGATAGGATTATTAGTGATCTAGAATGAGATGATGGCCTGGTGACTTTGGCATTACTTATGATCAACATCGATTAGTAAGGCTTGGTGTGGTGATTCATAATGATGTAGCAAACTTTGACATTGAAGTGAGGGTGATTGGGAGATTAGTATTTATAGTTCTAAGCAAGATAAACATTAGTATTTATAGTTCAAAGCCTAACTTATAAACCCTAAGCACCTAATATGTCCTATATCTCACAAAAAATAATCCTTATAATACTCAAACCATATAAACACTTTACTCCATAACACTATAACCCTTATCATCCCTAACACCTAACCCTTAATTCTTGCCATACCTAACCCCTATAAACATTAACCCCTAATCCCTATAAAGCACAATTCTAAACCAATATAACCTTTATCTGACTTGTAACTCCTAATGAGCGAGCAATTGAGAGTAAAGTACATTGTTAAGTAACAAATACGAGAGTTGTTATTGATTTGTAACCTATCGATGGCTACAAAATTGTAAAGGCTAAGGCATGGGTGCGAGTTATTGACAATGGGATAAGTGATGTTGTTGTTGTTGTCCATTACCTTGACTCACTCCATCCAAAAAATGACAATTTTTTTAATTACCTTGACTCATTCCATCCAAAAAGGACAAATGGGACAAACCATTATTCAAAGTCCACAATTACATATTGGTCGGATTAATGGTGAATGGACATTGTGGCTAAGTGGACCTTGCATGGGATTCATTATGACATTTGTAATTTTTACATCTCCCAAGGTATCTTCACAACTCCTGAGTTCATTCACAACTCTCGATGCAATCTTACAACTCTCAAGGCATTGGTCATAATGGCATAGGAAGTTTGGGGATATTCTTCATTGGTCATTTGAGGAGTTATTGGAGGGGTCTATTGAAAGGGAATTTTCTTTTATTCACCCAAATTGGTTATAATATCTCTAGTTTATAGGTAGCATGGAGAGACATAGCCAACCTGAACACTACCCCTATTGTAAAATAATATAAATCTATCAATTTCTTCATAAACAAGAGGACCTAATTGCTGAGAACCAGGCCTCTATCTTCTCATCTATTAGTAGAATCCATGTTCATGAAGATAATCATAATGCAGGGTCTGTTTTTATCATGGAGTCTCTATTACAACATAAGAGGAAAATCAATGCTTTAAAGGAAGAGTGCATATGTTTCATTGAGTTCTATAAATATTTCAAGTTTTCATTACAATATTCTGATTCCCTAAGTGACTCACGACTCTTTTGCATAGAATATAGACAAAGGGATATAGATGTCTACGTATACCATCAAATATCCTTGATGTAGGGAACCTCCACATCAAAAACTTTGGGACCAATTAAAATATGCCACATATACAAGGGAGACAAAGAAGAGAGTTGGTTTGGATAATAAAGGGAAAATAAAAAAGACACGTGGCAGGCTCAGAAATTGCCATGTCATTATCCAAATAATGAAATGGAAAAAATCCTCCAACCAGCACCTGAACTATCTCAACCCGACACAACTTCTATGTAGAAATCCTTCACATCTAGGTTCATGTAGCAATCTCCCTGCCTTGTTTTTGTTGTCACCTACCTTGTTAAAAATATGAGACTATTAGGATTCTGGTAAAAGAATAGTCCATGTCAGAAAAATTCAATTATGAGTATAGGGGTGTTCAAAGATTATACTAGATGAGAATAAATCTATGAGGAATGGACAATATGGATACCGATCCTTATTTCGTAAATGAACAATGTATTAATGAAGAGCTTTGTGTGCATTTAAAACTGTAAAATTCCCACTGAATTATTTTTGGTCTTTTTCTTGGTTTTACTGTGTTGGCCTTTCGTCAAACAGTTTTCCACTGAAATGTTTATAGAGGTTGTTATGAATTTACTCATTACTGTCGCAATTTTATATGAATTCCTGAGTGTGGAATTTTGATGAACACTTAGAATGTAGGATATTTCACACTGTTTGACTACCCAATTTGCAGTTATGGTATTTTAGATGGATTCTTGAAGTGTTTTAGATGGTTGGCATAGATTTCATGTTATCCTTCTGATAACATTGTGACCAGGAAAACCTTAGGAACAAAATTTCAAATTTGAATATCCCCTAACTCAAATTTGCAGAATATCTCATTCAAACATGGTGCCCTAGATCGAATATACAGAATATATCATTCAAACGATGATGCATGATGCATGATGATGAAAATTTTGAAAAGGATAGAGTGAGGAAAATTTACCAGAATGGAAGTCATTGTTGGTCTAATTCGCTTCTTTGTCGCTCTTTGTCTCTGTGGCTCCTTGGTGGGGTCACCACGTCTCTTGTTACAGGCCGCATCTCTGTGGTAGGCTACATCTCTGTTTGGCGAAGGATGTAAGGGTCAAGATGAATGCGAATGGGGTCGGGATGAATGCGAATGGGGTTAGGGGTTGGGTTATGTTCGAATGTGAATGGGGTTAGGGGTTAGGTTCTATTCGAATGGAGAATATATATGTTATATATGTAACATATATAACATATATATGTTTACAATATTTTCATTTTATTTATTTTAAAATATTTTCATTTTATAAATATTTTTTATATTATATGTCATATTTTATATAATATGTTATATAAAATCTGAATATATTATATAATATATAGTTTTTGTTCATGATATCAACAAGTTCCCTTGGTGCAAATCTTGGCGGTAGTAGCAAATATTCAAATGAGAACTTTGAAGAGTGAAGTGGGGAAATGTTCTATGTGAACATCACTTGGACATGGGTTAGTCGATCCTAAGAGATGGGGAATCCTTGTATCAAGGGTGCACCCTGCATGAACATCGAAATAGAATTGGTTTAATATTCTCGAACCAGGACATGGTGGTGGACGACAATGTTAGGAAATCTGGAGATGTCATCGGGGGCCTAGGAAGAGTTGTATTTTTTTTTAACAACTTTCCCACCCTGAAATCGGTTCAAACAGAGATAGGGTCCAACATATGGAAGAGCACCACATGTCTTGTGGTTTTTGGTGCCCCCTCGGCAGCCATTGAAAATATGGAGAACCGAGTACCATCCATGCCCGATCGTACTCATATCTTCCTCCTTGGATTTTTCAGTGCCCACTAGGTTAGCAATCTTGATGAGAGAATATCTACCTTGGGATACTTGTTTTCTCTTGGCTCTGGACCAATTTGTTAGTTCTCTAAGAAGAAACAAGTTGTTGTTCTCTTCTCCACTAAAGACAACTATGCTAGTGAAGTTCATGTCGGGAAGCATCTTTCCTGGATACAGATGATGCTTGATCGACTTTGTGACAATCAAAGTACCATTGAGCTTATTCATAATCCAATGAATCATCAAAATAAAAAACACATGGATATTTGGATGCACTAAATTTGGCAACCTCATGCTCAAGGACAGCTTGTGCCAATCATTGTTCCTTTAGTAGATCAACACGTAGATATCTTCACCAAATATCTTCTAGATCCCGCCTTCACCAATATAATGGCATGCATAAGTATAGGAGAATTTCCATTAAAGGGCCCTTTAGAGGTGATATTGGGTGTCAAAGTGGCATATGGAGTACACCATTATGAGATTTTTTGCATTAAGGACGGGTCTCATGGATTTGACCATGTTCATGGGAGAAAAATAAGTGCCTTAGTCCCAAATGAATCTTATAGGGTTTGAGGGTCATGAGAAAGTCCTTAAACCACCACAAAGGGAATCTACGAGGAATATTTTCCCTTTGAGTAAGATATTATAGCCATTAATTGCACAACAAGGGTGGGTCTTAAGGTAATGAATGTTCAAGGGAGGAAATTTAAATATTTAGACCATAAATGAAACTTGTTTGGCTCATGGGCCATGATAAAGGCCTGAAACCAGGAGACAATGCCTCTAAATGATATCTTTGGCCTTCAAGTGGAATATGGGAGTCACACTATACAAATATTAGTTTTGTTCAATGCATCTATACATATCATCTGAGCCCCATGTTCATCCAATTGGTAGTCGGGTTAGTTGTAAGTCGCCCTGGTAGTTCATCCCATCATATGGATAGTCCTTGATATGTATCATGACCTGATACAATGTGTGAAAAAATCAAGGTGAAACACATTCCCTTAAACCCTACCTCTCCATCATCTTAACAACTAACCCCACCATTACATACTTAGCACCTTAGGACCTTCATCTCAGATACTGACATGTGGTTGAAGCATGGGTATGTTCTTGAAAGAAAACACATAGTACTATCCCAAAGGTAGAATTCCACCATTATTAATTGTGATAGGAGGTGATTTGGTGCTTTAGCACCATCAATAACATCTAGGCCCACCCACAGTAGATCATAGCAAGGACTTTCTCTACATGCATCATCAATTCACCAGATATCCTATGGGGTGCATGAGTCATTAAAACCCCTAACTTCCATCACCCAAACCCTTAGTCAACTAAAACCCCTAACTTCCAACACCAATATTCATCCTCATATTATCTATAGGGGAATGACAAACCACTAACCCCTCTAATATCTTTCACACCTAATTCCTATAGGCCAATCACATAATATTTATAACCCTTGAACATTATATCATAACTAATTTAATTGTCATTCGCTATCAAGAAAGTACCCTAACCCTTGCCCCCAATAACCCTTAATCCCTAAATTATATAACTGCTAACCTTTGTAATCTCTAACCTCAAACTCTTATAACCCATTATCTCTAGCACCTGTAATTGATATGATCCAGAACCATTATAAGTTGTGTCACATGTTTCATCCTTAACCTCTATAAAAAATAATCCCTAACCCTTACATTCCATAAGTTTTATAAGGATTATCAACTAATAATTGTATACACTAATGTATGGAACCCTAAACCCATAACCTCTATAACCCTTAACCCTTTTCATCCCTAATGTTTAACCCATATCCCTTATAATCTGTATCCCCTGTAACTATAATTTTTAATACTATTATGTACAACCACTATTACCGAGTAACCATCTAACCCCTAAGAACCTATGGTCATTAACCCTTATAATCACTATAATTTATTTCCCCAAACACATTTGATTCATAACCACTACAATTTTTAGAATCCCAAACCCCTAAACCCTTGAAAATTTAACCCTAATCTTTAACCCTTATAACCCCAATCATGTACATTAACTATTACATCTATCCATTATTAGTACTAGTCTATCACCTATGTTAACCCTAATCACTAACCTCTATAATTTCTAACTTATAAACCCCAAATAGCTAAAGCCTAACTTATTAATCCTAAGCACCTAATACCTATATCTCACAAACATTAATCCTTATAATACTCAAACCATATAACCACTTTACTCCATAACACTATAACCCTTATCATCCCTAACACCTAACCCTTAATTCTCGCCATACCTAACACCTATAAACATTAACCCCTATTCCCTATAAAGCACAATTCTAAACCAATGTAACCTTTATCTGACTTGTAACTCCTAATGAGCTTAACTACCATAACCCCTAATACAACATATCGAAATCAAGAGCACTGAAACAACATCAAAGTCTACCATAACATGGCCCTACAATCTCGAGAATACAAAGGTCATGGCTATGTCAATTAACATAGGTGAAAAGGAAGATGTGTCTAGTGACACCAAAATAACAGGAGAATCATTAGTAGAGAATTGTAAATTCGTTGTATTAAGAAAACAATTAAGTAGAATGTGTTTGTTGACACAAAGACAAAATAATCTATGTCAACCAACACACACTAGAGAAATGAGGAACCAAATGCAAAGAATGTTCAAACTAGCACAAGAGAGAAAATTTGTGTTGATTTCCATAGAACATGGAAGGCATGATACAAATAAGAAAACTCTAGAATTCATGTTGACCTACACATAATTGAACAATGAGTTGATAGATGCTAAAAGCTATAACTAGGGCTTCAACAAGGTGATCAATGAG